>CM048917.1:2208706-2758191 GCA_026686955.1 Epinephelus cyanopodus
CCGCTAAACCCCGAGCTCTGGACCAGCGGAGTTGGTGTCCAGTCTTAAACTGAACAACAATGTGTCTCAGACAAACAGAGGACGAATACAGCTTTTGAATACCTCTGCGCCACATCCCGGCTGATATCTGCTCTCCAACATCCTCCCATCTCTGCTTCAAAGCTGAAAGATTATGCACACTGAGCAATTCATAGATTTGACTCATGGACTGTTTTTTATCTGTATTACATTCAAGAACAGACAGCAACACTCCACTTTTATTACTACAACTGCTCAGGAAAAGTAGCTCAACACACTGACACAATCTTGCATCAAGTGTTAGAACAAGGACCATCTACTGCTGAGTCATTTAATAAACACATGCACGGTTACTTCATGGTGACATTTATCACACTGCAAAGCTGTCGAGCTGATAGAGACAGCTCAGGTGAAGGAACGACACAGATCAGTTAGACCACACGGCACAATATCTAAATACATGTCAGCATGTGTTGTCTTTCTTTCCTCCTCTGTTGACCAGCTTTGAGACCAGCTCTACAGAGGGACAGGTTGTCCGTCACGTCTTCGCTCTGCTCTGTATCGTAAAACCAATCAGCTGCTTGATTCTGTCCTGATTCTGAAGATGGAGGTGAATTTGTGGATCACGTGAGCTTTAAATTCTCAGGAGAAGAGGACACAGTGCTGTGATGGTTTGGTCGTGCTATCTTACTACATAGCCGGAACAAGTCGTTTGCTACTGGGAAATGTAGTTTAACTGTAAGCATCAGTAAATGTAAAGCTACAGAACAGAGTGCTTTAAAGACGCTCCGCTTCATGATGCCGTCTGATTTGTGAGAGAGGCGTGACGCAGCTGCATCCAGTGGACATGAGGAGTCACTACTCAGCTCATTCTAATTACAGTCGTTTCTGCTTTGCAGCAATTATTTTCAGATAGATAGATACTTTATTCATCCCTGTGGGGAAATTCTTGTATCCAGTAGCTCACATAAAATCACATAAAAACCTCAACAATAAATAAGGTGCCAATAGAAATAAATAAAGTAAAAAAAGTCTCTAAGTGACTATGTATTAATCTAACTGTCTGGAGTCCACTAAGGTGATTACTGCGGGGTGTTACAGAGTCTGATGGCTGTGGGGACGAAAGATATCCTGAAGCGTTCAGTCCTGCAACACAAGGAAACAAACCGATCACTGCGGCTGCTTCTCTGTCCTGCCACGATGTTGTGGAGAGGGTGGCTGCAGTTCCTGAGGATGACCTGCACCTTGCTTGCTTGCAATTTACAGATCAATCACTTTATTTGCCACACAGAATCATGCAAGGTACAACTTAACAGTTACAGTTACATGTAAGTTCATCGACCCAACAATTCCCAACATGAGCAAGAAAACTGGCGACAGTGGTCAGGAAGAAGTTCCTTGCAAAGTACTGAAAGTTATTTGTGAATGAGATCAGTTTATCTGTTTAACAAGAAAAATAAGCCCCTTTCACACGTGCACTGTAAACCTGAATTCATCTAAACATTACCTGGAGGAGCTGTATATGAGAACGCAAACGCAAATTTCATAAAACGTTGATTATCAGGTGTAATCTGCATTTTTTCACCATTTTGGTTCATTTTTTAGTAACTTTTGTACTTAACTTACTTCTGCTGTCGCTCTGTTAGGCAATGCTTTTTGTATATTTTCAATATTTTGACAGATACTTAATACTAGTTTTTAAGGCTGCTGAGAGCTGTGTGAGTGCGCGTGTTGGTGTGTGTATGAGTAAGCTGGAGGAGAGAGCAGCAGTGCACAGTTGGAGTTACAGCTAAGTTCTTGTTTGGTGCTTGTTTTGGTGTAGTTACGGTAATAAATGGTGGTTTGCCGAATAACTGCGTCATCCTTTCCACACGTCCTGGCGGGCGCTACAATATGTATAGCTTACCAGTGAGATATAGGTTATCTGTGAGATATAACGTTATGTTAGGAGTGTTTTATTTCTAATTGTTTTGGTAACACGAGCAGACATTAGCACAGTAATGCTAAAATAACATGTTTTATGTGATAGTCACGGCACAGTGCGGCAAATATAGGCTGGTACGAGCCTCCAGCAGAGCGCGCCCTGCCTGTGTATATATAGAGAAATCATTCGAAGCCCATGAGAAAGCTTCCATTTGTGTGAATTGCATTACACTTCAGTAATATATATTTATGAAAGCAATAGTTGATATTCGCTAATAAACAACGTAAATTACACATTGTAACTTTAAAATAAAGTTCTATTGAATGGGACTGAAATGTCTGAATCAGTTGGATGAGACATTATGATGTTTCTATCACCGGCACAAACCCAGAAGAAAACAAACATACGGGGGTGAAAAAGTAGGGTCATCTATACGAAGATGGCAACAAAAATGTTTAACTGGAGATGAGAGGGGCTGTAGCTGAAAACCATCTGTCAAATTAAAGGAAGAGCAAGAGAGTTTATGACCACATCACAAAGCGGCTACATCCTGCCTCCTGCACGGTCTGCCCAGGTACCATCCCCAGAATATTTCCTGGAGATGAGAACGCTCTGACACAAGCAATCTGTTGTGTGCTACATCGAAAGAGAATCTCCGTACAGTGTCTGGAGTTCATAAGAGAAAATGACTGTAGGAAATATGCATTTATTTACTATATATAGTGGGTACACATATATGAAAAAGAAAAAAAAAACTGTATGATCAAGTTCCCCTCGAGACACGTTGAAAAGTATCGAGATATACTCTGCAATGATTAATATTTAGAGAAGTTTAAAAACAACAACAAACACAAAACTCTAAATAGTTGTTGACCGGTGAAAAGAGCAGTTAGCATTAGTGTTAGCGAGGAAACACTGGAGGGATACGAACAAACATGCATCTCAGGGTCTTGTTCACAAATGAGGGTAAAATGGAGCGTGAGATGGATCAGTGGTTTGGTGCGGTGTCTGCAGTGATGCAGGAGCTGCGCCGGACCATCGTGGTGAAGAGGGAGCTGAGCCAGAAGGCGAAGCTTTAAATTCACTGGTCCATCTCCGTCCCAACCCTCACCTGAGGTCATGAGCTCTGGGTAGTGACTGAAAGACTGAGATCGTGGATACAAGCAGCTGAAATGAGTTTCCTCTGTAGGGTGTCTGGGCTCAGCCTTAGAGATAGAGGGAGGAGTCAGACATCTGGAGGGAGCTCGGAGTAGAGCCGCTGCTCCTTCATGTTGAGGTGGTTCAACATCTGATCAGGATCCTCCTGGGCGCCTCCTGTTAGAGATGTTCCATGTTTGAGCCTCAGTCAGGTGTAGTTAGCATCTTTTATTTGTTCATGCTGTTAGCTGTTCAGCTTGTAAATGGCAGTGACCCACAAGCGTTAACAGTTCAGAAACAATATCTGCTGTAATGTCACAGTGTGTTCACGTTGGTCCAGTTTACATCCAAAAAACTGCACACTCTACCATGTTTGCTGTCAAAACTCCCGCTATGCTAATGCTAACTCTGCTGTGTGCTCGGTTTCAGGGCTTGTTGCTGGCGTTTAGTCAAAGCCGGGCCCCGGTCGATACGTCTATACCGTATCAGACAGCGGTTTGCTTTCCTGTTGTTGACGTAACTAATCTAGCTTCCCAGGGGTAAATCCGAATCTTAGATTTTAGGGAAATGCAGGCATTGTCCCCTTCAGTAGACATGAAAACACCTCTTTGGCTACAAAGTCTGTCAGTATAGTCAAGGTCAAACATTTTAAGGGATGCAGACAGAACAAAAACACAGTTTTGAGTGGAGAGGGACCTTAAATATGCTTTATATTTCAAAAATGAGCCTGTTTTAAATAGTCTTAGCTCTCTCTCTCTCTCTCTCTCTCTCTCTCTCTCTCTCTCGGTAAGAGATATAAAAAAAAAAGATTTTTCCACTATTTGAGAATTTGAAACATCGAATGTGAACCCTGGATCCTGTATCTTTGATATGTTGTTGACATTTCAGCACAGAAGCCCTGCGCACGAAGGCCTCTTCACTCCAAATATCTGGATGAACCCTGTGCCAGCTGTAAAGGTCCTACACATCAAGAAATCAGAAGACACGCAGGGGTGAAGGCAATGCAGGAATCTTCATTTGTTTTTCAAATGAAAGCATCAAAGAAAACAGAACAAGATGTGAAGTCTTAGCAGAACGGCTCAGGCTGCTTTTTCTGTCTTTGGATTTTCTTTCTCGCTCTGACAAGTCCGACTGGCTTGTTTTCACTGAACTAACTGATAAAGCAGCCAAACTCTCCACGCTGACCTCAAAGTCAACCAATCAAACAGAGAGCTGCTCAGGCTCCTCTTCCTCCTCCACAACTCACCCGGCCGGCAGGAGGAGAGTCCACAAAGAAAAAACTGTTAGTTGAGCGCTTCATTAATGTTTGTAAAGCTTTCATTCCCTTCTTGCCTTCGTCTGAATAGGCACTCTGGCAAAAAAGGGGAAAAAATGCAATCAGTACCCAGAGCGACCAGCCTTGACTTTCTGGGCTTTGTCTGTGCAGCTGAAAGAGAAAAGCACCCTCTCCAAACGGCACTCGCAGTCGCTGGAGGGAAGAAGCGAGGAGGTTGTCTGTTAATGAGTTGTTCTTATAAAAGCCTTCGCTGGTTCAGCCCCTGACCACCGCACCTCGAGTACCAACACCGAGCTCCTCTCGGTGTGTTCCTGACTCTCCACGGTCGAAAATAAAAAACGTGACGAGAAAGGAGAAGCAGCAGAGAGGTCTGACGCTCTGCAGAGATGGATTCAGGTGAGAGGAGGATACTGAACAGCCACAGATTCACCTCCTGTCAATTACAATAGAATTAATAATTACTTCATCAGGAAGGTAAATTACTGGAAATAAAAACCTATTTTATAGGATGATTCTGACCGAGCCATCAGGAACACAGAGAAAATACGTGACAGGGAACAAATAATGAAGCCTCCTAATAATTAAAATAAAATAAAATAAAATAAAATAATGGCATCTATGTATATGTGTGTCATTCAATTCCAGTTATGATAAAAATAAAATCCTACGATGAAAGAAGTTAAAATAACACAATAATGTAAAATTACATTACATATAAAATAACATGGTTGCTTATGTATATAAATAGACTGAATTAAAGAAAAAGATATCAAATAAAAAACAGCAAATTTGGTAGAATCTACACAAAATATACAAAAAATATATAAAATATATGACATGCAGAAAAACTGCATTAACTAAGGCATACATAAAATAAAACAAATAAATATAAAATACAAAATAAACCTAATAAGATTTATGTCAAGTTATATGACAGTGTAAAAAAATGTAATCACAAGGAAAAGATACTATTATGTAAAAAATATTTGATAAAGAATTAATGAAATAACAAAACTACATACAATTAAATCACATAAATTAAAACAAATAAAACAAAATTAAATAATAAAAAAAATAGAAATAAATATTTAAATCTAATTATTCTAATCTAATATTATTTAAACTGCTATTTGCACATTCACTTTTCAGACAAATCTCTGTGTGACGGATCTGTCTCCAGAACAGGTTGGTGTTTGAAGGGTGGCGGTTGTAGACGAGGTGCAGCATGACAACACAAAGTGGTCACGTATTGTGTGAGAACATCAGCGCCTCTCTTCAGCTCCACTCTACTCCATTTGTTCTGTAATGAGAGGCAGCTTTCTCCGCACAACAGCACTTGTTAGCACAACTTCTAAACCCTGTTGTTCCCCAAATCTGTCAATTCATTACCGCCACCACCCCCGCCTCCACCCCCTCCTCATCACAACCCCTCCACTTCCCACAACCCCTATTTAACAAGCACCAGTTAATCCTGAGGGAACATAAAGCAGAGCTGTTGGGAGGAGCGTGTGCGCTCACTCATGTAAAGGCAAGAAAAGCTCGCTTTCATGTCGAAGCAGCCGAGGGCCTCGCTGCGCTCTGGGTGCCCGCGTGGACAAATTAAGACGTGAGGTCTGCGATGGATGGATGGACGGATGGATACAGATATGGAGCGATGGATTCACGGATGTAAAGATGGACGGACGGCCTGAGGCTCCAATCCCTCACAGTTAATGTCGGCTGTCCTGTAATCTGAGTTGTTTACTGTCTTCAAACAATCAGTTTTGCTTTGCATGTGCAGCCCACAGCGAGGTGGCAGATATAAAGCTGTCATGTTGCACTCTGTAAACAAGGTGGAGCCCAACTTTTACCGTGTTTAGATTAAAAAAAAACAACTTTCAAATATGTGCTTCTTCTTTTTTAAAGATGTCAGAGCAACTTTAAAATTCTTGGAGATGAAGAATTGTGCACACTGTGGTCCGATCTATTACATATTTAGTGACACAACACTCATCAGACATGTTTTTAATGTAGTGCCTCATGGATGCTGTTGCACCAAAACACACAGATCTAATACAGCGACTAAAGCTGCAACTAACAGCTGTTTTCAACACTGATCAGTCAGATGATTAGTTTCAGGAGTGCCCATTTATAATATTTTTTAATCAATTTAATTCAATTTCTTTTATTTAAACACCAATTTTTAAAATAACAATTTGGCTGACAGCCAGTACAGATGTTGTTTTTCTAATTTCTTAATTTTTTTTTTATATTTTGTTTTAGTTAATATTTATTCCCCTTTGTGCCAGAATATTTTTTTAAATAAAAAAAAATAACCACACTGTTTCAAAGTCACTCAATCATACACATTTATGAAGCAACCTTTACAATAATCTTTCACGAGGACTTTCTTTTAAATAACTGCTTCAAAAGCCTTTTTACTATATAAAATACATCATAATTCCCTCTTCTATATCTATTTTACATTGCTGTGAAAAGATCAAGTAAATCTCCTTCAAACTGCTGAAAAAAAGCTCCATTTTACAAGATTACATTTGAACATGAAAACGTTTTAATGCAGCTTCGCCCAATGCTCATTTTTACTGAATAAAGCTTGAACGCATCATCATGTAACTTAAAACAACCTCCATTAGCTGTTGGTTCCTGCCACCGACTGCTAACAGCTAACATTAACTAGCTCTAGCACGTAATAGTACAAACTTGGGTTTAATATACGATTGAATTTATAGGTACCATCTTAGTGTTTATAGTAATGCTGGGATGTTCTGGTGTTTTTACACTAGCTGCTGTTGTTCAGGCAGCTGGTAGTTTTTGGGGTCAGGAACAGAGACAGGAGAACAGCTGGCAGAGGATCGAGCAGGTGTCATGGCCGACTGATCTGTGTTCGGACTTCACTGATGTTATGAGGAAAACCAAGAGCACGTTGGAGTGTTTTATTCCTTCTCACACACCCATGTCACGTACAGCACACTGTCAGGAAACAACAGGGTGCGTTCGCTGATGTGTCGACATACTCTACTGCATCCTTTCAGCCCAACGGCGTCCCTAGCAAGATCTGTTTGTCCCAAAATTGTCCCTGGGACGACAGAACCCTGTTAAGTCTCAAGCTCTGCTTTTTAGCCTGCGCAGAATTGAAACTGCCACTGCCATCGGTGAATGAGTGCTGATAGGCTGGTGGCAGGCAACAAAGTGAAAACTAATGGCTGATAAATTGGTGCCTCCCTTCTTATATTCTTAATTAATTACTTTGTGAGTCCCCGATGACTCTTCAAATGTTGTTTCGACCGACAAAATATCCAAAACCTGGAAAGAGTCAGTCATGAAAAGGAACAAATCCTCACATGGCATTAAACTTGGACTCTCTGGCGTCACTGTTCAAATGCCTCATTTCACATCATGCTTTAAATGATTGTAAATTATGTCAATGTAAATTATTTCACCAACGCATCTACTCCATATTATCCTACTTCAGCTGGTTTGCATATCGATCATCTGTTGATTTTAACCTACTCGAGGGTTACTGGCTGTTTTTTTAATGGCTTTGTTCATGCTTGGCATCACTTAAAATAAGAGTATTCCTAAACTGATTCCCTGAGTCTTAAATAAAAGTTTGAAGCCAGGAGCTGAGAGGTAGGACATGTTTGGCTTTTTTGTTTCAAAAGTGAGTAAAATGATTAATCGTTTATCAAAACAATTGATTCATTAACCAATTATTTCAGCTCTAAAATGTACACGTGTTGACAATGTTAAGGGTTTCTGATGGGATCTTTTATGAGACAGTTTATTCTATATGCAGGTTACTCTTCATTCAGACTGAATCTTTGATTGTTTGGGTTTTTTTGTTTTTCCAGAGAGCTGATCGTCACATTGAAAACAAAGAAGCACCTAAAAAAGTCACTCACCACATGTTAGACTTTAACCCGTGATGTCAGGTCATCTCTTTATATTTAAATGTCTTATTGTTGTTTTGTTGAGAAAAGGCATGTTGTCTTAAGGTGCCAGTTTACAGGATCAACCTGCACAGTTTCAGGTCACAACATGGCCAGATTCTAATTCACGTTCACCATCGTTTTTATTGGAGCTGACAAAATATTGATTAATTTAAAAAGACATCCCTTTGCCTGAGAATCAGATGTAAAATGACTGACTGGAGAGGTCACTTTTCCAATCAATAAGGTCGCACATGAACACAGACTTTTCTTTCAGTCTTCACTTCCTGCTGCGTTTCTATGAAAACTTCATAAAGAAGAGAAGTGAACACAAAAGCAGAGAGAAATCTGTTTCTCATGGGTTGAAGGTGGGAACTCAAATCAATTCAGCGTGTTGGAGGCTGAATTTTTTTTTTTTTTTCTGATCGTCACAAAGAGCTCATCAAGAGCTTTCAAACGACATGTGAAACTCAATCTTCCCCCAAATGTCACTCACACCCTCCACTTCCTCTGAATCGAATTACGACAGAAAACTAATCGGACGAGGAGCGGGTTGGCAGGAAGCCAGACGCAAAACGCAGCGAGCGCGTAAAAAACACAGCTCAGTGTTGGTGTTTGGTTTGGTAGCTCTCCTCGCTGTGCCATTAAATCCAGTCAGATGTGTGTTCATGCTTGGGCTCACACGGCGGAGTGGGGAGCGATGCGACAGCTTGTCGGGGTTCAGACACATTGTTGCTGCTAAATGAAGCGAGCGCGTTGGAGGCGAGGCTGCTGTCAGCGGCGCTCTGGGGCCGAGGGGGAGGCGGGGGGGCTCTGCAGACTCAGGTTTGTGTGTTTACAGTCGATGTGGCTCAAGTGTAAACGTATCCGCCTGCGGGATCCACCAACCCTCTGGCTGTTTGGTTCTGATGTCAGTTGACAAGAGTCGTCATGAGTCGAGCTCGTCGAGCGGCGTGGCAGGGTACCGGGTGTGGACGCCACTTCACCTTAAGAGGTGTGGAAAGGAGATTAAGCTGAGTGGCAGGTGATCATGTGTGTCTCCTTCCTCCTTCCTCATCACCTCTCTGGAGATGGGGGGTTGTTGTGTGAAGGGTTGGGGGAGGTAAAAGCTCCTGTCACATCCCGTGTCGGTGCAGTGTGGATGGCTCGGCGAGGAGGAGATCGGACGTGACAGGTGAGAGGGAGGCGAGCGGACCCCCCCGGCTCTGGTAATGCTCCTTTAACCCTGATCCCAGTTCAAACGCACCCGTCTCATCAGTCCCACACCGACCAGAACAAGACGAGTCAAAGTGTCATTAATTGTTTCATCACTTCCTGCAGCACGAAATACTTAATGATGAACACAGCAGGTTCTAATGGCTTCATACTCATCAAGTGTCTCGATCTAGATAAACTAATGTAACATTTATATTACAGTGTAATTTCAGCTGCTAACGTCACAGGTGACGAACACTGAAAGTGGATTCTTCCACAGTGACACTTCAGAGGAGGAAATATTATTCAGCCTGGAAACACAAATGTGTTTTTGAAAAATCTGGATAAACTGCGCCACACCATCTTAAATAAATGACTTGAAGCATCTGGTTAATGCAAAGTTATCACAACATCTCTCAACCATTCTTCACCACAGAGTTGCCGGACTGTAAAAGCTAGCTACCAGCTATGAGCCAGGCTAAAGCTAACAGAGTTAGCGTAACGATTGGAGCTGTGAGACTCAAAAGGTAACGTTAACACTAACAATAACCCACAAAAGAATTCTGTTCAAGGGTGTCGTTGTTACAGAGAAGAGCCCCAGTGCGAGAGGGGCCCATGAAAAGCCGGAAATGAGAAGTTTAGTTTTGTTTGCAATTTTTCATTTCATTTTTTTTTTTATTTCTGAGTAATTAGAGCCTTAACTTAATTTAAATTGGCTGAATCAATCAGCTGAAAGACTGAACTTTGTATGACAAATCAGTGGAAGCTTTTCGAGGCCCCTCTCACCCCTTAAAGGCCCAAAATGGTTTAGTCCGCTCCTGCACTGGGAATCGTCTCCAAACACAGCTAGAGCCAAGTGAATGACTGGAGAAAGGCACTTACTACAGAAAGTAAAGGAAAAGAAAGCAAACTGACGCAAAAAACATCAAACGAAAGGGCGGGGGCCACAGAGAGGACTTATGCATAGGCGCCAGAGTTCAGTTCTTCGTCCCTGAATCAGTCTGATAAACAACCAAAGAACGCCCTGCTAGTTGTCAACCATGACCTGACAATGAGCGAGGAACAGGAGGGGAGAAACAAAAGGGAGCCCAATTATTATATTTATTTGTATAACACAAGAGAACATAAATGATCTGGAAAAGAATCTCAATGATGAACTGATCAAGGTTGATACATGGTTAAAATGCAATAAATTACCTCTAAATATAAACAAGACAAACTTTATAATTTTTCGATCAAACAGAAATCGGAGCAACCTCAAACTTATTGATATTAAAATAACTATTGAGAGAGTGAAGTCCACCAGATTCCTGGGAGTCCATATGGACGAGTTGGGAAATTTCAGGGGCCATATTGATGTATTAACTAAGAAACTCTCAAAATATGTTGGATTATTCTTTAAGTTAAGGCATTTTTTATCTGGTGAAGAACTTGTAACATTATATCGGTCATTATTTGAGCCTCATCTCCTGGATTATGTATTACTGCTACATATATTTATTATTTTAAGCTTCCTAAGGCGTCCCTTTTCCCATAAGATAATTACAAAAATGTGTATGTTGTACATGGTTTCAACTAACGTATGTATAAAGATATGATTGATTGATTGATTGATTATATTAGCGTTAGCAGCATGTGTAATTAATAAGACTTATTAGACTTCAGCCTGGACTAACAGAGAGTATTATATGAATGTAATACAGTGAGTCAGCTGGTGTGTTAAACTACTTGATGTCTTCAGATTAAACTTTTTTCAGCTTTTAAAAATGATCTTTTATGGACATGCACTGCCCTAAAAAAAAAAGAAAAGAAATCACACCAATAATGCGAATAATCCAAAGCTCATTTCTTTAATGTGTACAGCACTCTGGTCAACTGTGGTTGTGATCTGATGCTAGAATCTTTATTTCCCCCCAAATTCAAGTCATCTAGGAAAATTCATGTAATTCTTCTTATCACAAGATATACTGCAGAAAAAAAAAATATTGCAATGTCACTAATTCTCAGCAGGAAGTAACACATTCTCAGCAGGTGCTGAACTCTGCCCAGGTTGTCCCTTGTCACTGACACCAGTTCTAATTTTTATGGACAGGATGTCAAGGTGCAGCTGAGGTGAGGACAGTGTCCAGTTTGCTTCGGAGACCTCAGAATCACCTCTCTGCTCTTTGCAGACGATGTGATTCTGTTGGCTTCGTCAGACTGTGACCTTCAGCACACGTGAGAGTCAGCACCTCCAGGTCAGAGGTCATGCTTGTCTGCTGAAAACGGTGGACAGCTCTCTACTCCCTGTTTGAGAGTTAGTCGCTAAACCGAGTGAAGGAGCTCAAATGTTTCAGGGTCTTGTTCACAGGTGAGGGTAAAAATGAGGGCGCTGGTGTGACATTAGCAGGCATTGTTGCGGAAAGGAGCAGGTTAAGGCGCATTGAGCCTGCTGCCACCACGTCTCAGCCCCAGATACTGACAGAAAGTGCATTAATGAAATTTAGTTGTTGGCTAAAAGTAGACTTTCTTGTTTGTTACCTTGACGAAGTTTGAGAATCAGGAGAGGAATGCTACAGTTTTTCCTCTGCTAATATTCACTATTCAGTAAATACAGATGCAGAATAAAAATAAGAAGTGTGCAGTCATTAAAACTGGTAAAGTACTGACAGAAATGTGCTGCAAATATTTTTTTGTCAATCTCCTTTAAAACACGACAAAAACCCTTCACAATAATAAAATGCTTCTGCTGAAGAACAGGCAGAGCTGCAGCCACAGGACATCAGGGGTAAGAATAACAGAGGTAGTGACAACTGTTCTGTTCACAATCCTTTGTGACCCTAAACATCAGGAAAAGAAAATAATCCAAATTCAATTTTTTTTTTTTAAATATGTGATCAATCATAAAACATAGAAAGCAGAGCTGGAAAAGTGCTGAAGTGTAGTGAGCAGAGATGGAGCTAACAGGATTGTGAATTTTAAAAAAGTACAGTTATGGTTAAAATCACACAAAGATTAACGGTTTTCTTGAGAAAAGCACAGTCTGATCTACTTTGTATATCGCCTTCAAGTATTAGTGAAGTACTCTCCTGGTGATCATTCTGTGGCGTCTCTTTGTCCTCTCTGCCTCCCGACGTAGTTTGTCTCTTCGAGCAGCCCTCCAGGGAAAACTCGAGTTCTGTAATTAAGTTTGTTTTTCTTCCACCTCCGAGTCTGCCAGCCATCCAAAACCTCTTTTTTCCCATCCACACCCACTCAGGCAGCTCCAGGAGCCCTGAATGGGCATCAATTATTCAAATGAGAGCTCCAACTGACAAAAAGCCAATTCCAGTAACCCCTCCCCACCAATTTATATCTGGCGATTTCCTGGAGAAGCTAATCATTACGCTTTCTAATTGACTAAATGAGTCGACAAAGAGAGAAAGCACAGATATCAGTAATTACGAGCCGGGGAGTCAAGCAGGGGAGTGAAGTGGAGAACTGAACTGCTGGAGTGACGCTGATGCCAACAAGTGGCTAAAAGACACTGCTGCTGCTCATATCTGGGCAGTTTGCTTCAGCGGAGGCCTGAGACCAGAGCTGAGCTGCCCTGTGGGCCCCACTCAGACAAAATGAGCCTCCCCAAAACCCTCCTTGTTATCCAATTGTGACAACTTAAGCCTCATTTTTTTAACCTGTATTTCTTGGCATTTTGGCAAACTGTCATCATTAACAGTGCGCCGCATTGTCTGTTAGCAGCTCCTGTTTGCACTGATCTCATGAATGAACAGACATTTATCACTGGATTCATCTGATACTGAAGAAAACATAAAAACACAATAATTAATTATTAAGTTCTAGAGCTATGAAGAGTAGGACAGGGTATTGTCTAAAAAATTACAATATCAGTTCCTGTAAAGTGATACTGATACCAAAACAATACTTTGTTGGATACCTGTATTTTCAACTTCATTCGATACCCGTCATGTGAGCGGAGTGGTGTGTAGTGTAGCCATACTTTTGAATCTTTTGTTGGCGTCTCGGCACGCTGAGCAGCCAACTATGTCAAAATACATACTGCTGCAGAGTGTGAGCTCTGCACCAAGGACAGTTGGTGAGAGTCGGCCTGCGCGCACGCGCGCACACACACACACACACACACACACACAGACACACGTTTACATGACATTAGAGAAAATCAATTTAATGCCTTAGTGCGACTAAAACTTTTTAAATACACGTAAACATGTTTGTCCGACTGAAATTGTACTAAATTGAAACTCTCAGTCACACTAACACACCCAGATCATGTGACTCCTGCATGTATACAGTAAGTCAGACCAAACTGGCCGAGGCGCTCTGAGCATGCTCCACAGTTTCCGCCCCGGACTTTGACCCGGAAGTCCAATAGCATTAAATGTGTAAGAGAAGAAGAAGCCGGTAACAACATGGAGGAATCTACATCCAGAGCCGTGACTTTTTGGACGGACCAAATGTACAGAGCTGTAAAGTTGTCCACCATGGTAGCAGTTAGCAGCTAGCTAACCGTAGCTAACTTGTTTGTCCATTGTTTGGTCTGTGACGTAATAGGTCAACAGGAAAAAGGTCCAATACTAACAAGCTGAAAGGGGGCATATCTCCACCTATCGTAGAGGAGTCGCACATACTTGGCTCAATAAATGGATTCCCCTCCTGCGCTTGTATATGTTAGATAATCCTCATCCAGCTGTAAAAGTGGCTCGACTTAACTGTGCATGTAAACGCACTGAGTGACAGGGCTAACTGTTAGCATCACGCAGCTAATGTTACCTGACAGTTATCAGTGGGTTGAATGACAGAGTCAAACTGCTTCAGTGTAGGTGTGAGGTTTTTAGAGCCACCTAAAGGCTCTGTGTCAGATGTTAGCCACTGCTGCTGTGTTAGCTCATGCTAACAGTGCAGATGCTGAACTGATCGAGAGGAGAGCAGCTCCAGAAAGAGAGAGTTGGAAGAGTCCTGGATACTGGTATCATAAGACAATAAAAGTCTGGATGCTACTTGCAGGGTTTCCCACAGAAATAAAACTGTATGTGGTGGTAGCTGAAAACAGGGGGCGGGGTTTTACCAACACTGTGGCCCCTTCCTAAATTCAGAGGTTTTTGAGGGTCCGTGAACGCAGCACACGCTTCTCTTCTTGAGTTTTTTTTCCCCCAGAGTCTTGACTCGCAGGGTGGATAAAAGATCTGTCAATCCGATAAGAGCTGATCAGAGCAGATCGATGGATGAGAGGAGCAGCTACTGCAGCAGCGAGTAAAAGCTTTTAGAATCAATGCAATGAAGGCTAAGGTGCACTTCACTATGTTCCACTGCTCCGTCTGTGCCAGACCAGCTCAGACACCACCACAGTAACAGGTAACAGGTCAGTTCTGGTACTGAGCTGTACAGGTATGGGAGGGTGCAGGTTTTCAAACATGGGCCCGTGCAGGACCCTGACACACTCACTATGCACACACTGAAATGAGGCACCAAAATCTGTGTATTTCTCTTAACGGATCTAAAACTTAATTTAGCAGGGAAGTTCATTTTTGTCCTTGCAAATCATAGTTTGACACATAAATAAACTTCTATACATAATAAGAAGTCTTCAGAAACATAAGGCACATTTATGCTCTGAATCTAAACTTATTAGTGACTCACTTTATTTATTATCATCACGTCTACTTCTTCACTCATGTTACTGTCAATTCTTCCAAACAAAGTCTGGTGAAATCTGCGCCCGCAGTGGACTCTGCAGAAAGTGCACTTGTGGCCTCTCACTTCAACTTGATGAAATGTGGTTTTGGACAGCGCTCAGCAGTCCAGACTTCACGATTGTGTGCCACAAACGGAGTCTGTAATGTGTGGAAGTTCGGACATTTGGATTCAGCCTGTGTGTGCGGCTGAAAAAGAGCATCTGTGCTCAGTAAAGATGTACAGAATGAATGGAAAGGTCAGATTACAGTCTGTTCACAGGGCTGTTCTGAGAGAGCTGCTGCTTCATATGTAAAGTAATTACACATATGTTCAGTTTTAAAATGTTATGTTACAGAGGATTAAGTCAAACAATGATAATGTTTCTCTATTCTGAAAATCTCAACATGGTATGTCAATCTGAATGTATATTGTTTGGGATTCACGGGTTTTTTAAGACCCAATAAAACGGTGTCTTTACTTCCTAAATGTGAAACAGTGACACTGTTCAGTTTTAAGTGTAACACTACAGAATATCAGTTATAAATACATGAATAGTTTGGTTTTATAAGATGCTGATGACTTTATTATTTTAGTAACACTTTTTGCCAACATGCAGCATGAGGTCACCACTGATGATGCTCCAAGACGTTCAAGTGCTCTCTAATGGTCCTTCATTTTGTTTTCTTGCAAAACCAAAGCCCTCAACTAGAGAACAAAGAAAATAAAAAGACAGATGTTCTGCACAGCATCACTAACGATTGTTCCATCCATTTTTGAGACTATTCAACTTTTTTTTCCCCAACTACAAAAGTACAGGTTCCTCATTCAGCGATGGAATGTAATAAATCTTAGGTGCTTTTACTTTACTGAAGTCTTTTCATCTTATTCAACTTTATACTTCTGACTGCTGTAGTTACCTTAAAAATTAGGGATACTGCATAAAGAACACACAAAGAGCTTAAAAAATATGTTTTGTTGGGAATTAAATCCAACAGTTTATATAAGCACAGCTGAAACAATTTGCAGATTAACTGATTGGTCAATGGACAGAAAAGTCATTGACAATATTTTGATGTTTTATCTAAAAAAAAAATATATATATATATTATTCCAGTTTAACAAATGTGATGATGTGCTGTTTTCCCTTTTACTTATTTTACTAATTTAGAATTTTTAATGCTATAAATACAGTGTAACAGTTACAGATTTAATTTTTCTGCATTGTGTACTCTTACTTTGAAATTAAAGTACATTTTCCTATTAAACTGACATGCTTTTACTTAAAGGGGAACTTCATTTTCAATTCATAAATGTTATTCCTGTGGTCTAAAATGGTCGGAAAGTATCAGTAAACATAATCCATCAAACAAAATCAGGGGCCTCAATCATGAGGCGTCCAGTTCAGAGCAAAGACTCACAATGAGACCAAGTTGTTTCAGAACATTGCAGTACACCACACTGACAGTAGCTGCCTGTTTCAACTCGTCTCATTGTGAAACTTTGCTCTGAACTGGGCTTTACTTCTCTGAATTCTGGCATTGAGACAGAGTCGCTCATGTTCACAAACGCTAATGGAACTTCTCGAGGTCATGGAAATTACATTTTGGAATTCTTAATTTGGGTGGCGTTCAGCTTCATCTCAATTTTAAATGCAGCACTTTTACTTGTAATAAGGGATTTTTACAGTGTGGTATTAGCACTTTTAGTTGAGTCAAGGATCTCGATACCTCCTCCAACACAGTCCTGTACGCTGTAGGAGCCAGTGTGCTGAGTGATAGGGACAAAATCCCTCACTGGCTTCCCACCCATAAAAATAAAAACAGTTTTGGTTGGCTGGGTTACTGCGACTCACACAGCTGGTGGACGGGGACCAGCTATCGTTATCATAAGCTCTCCTGTGATTCCAGGGACTAACTGTAACGAGTACCTGTTTCCGTGGACGTGGGAGGCGCAGAAGGCGTAGCTGTAGTGCAGCAGCGTGGGGTCGACCAGCGCGTTGTCCTCTGAATAATCCATCAGATCCCTCAGGTAGCTCAGGTGACGGTGGCAGCCTCGAACGCCGTACCGAGCGCAGTACTCGTCCAGGACGAACACTTGACCGGGACTGAACCAACCCTGAAGACAAAAAACTCACATCAGATCTGTCACACTAGGTAACAACAACAAAAGAATCTGATTACATTTCTTTTCCAATAACATCCATAAGCAAATTTACACTGTATGATATCTGTCAATACTGTGGTAGAAATACTGCTGCAACCCTGTGCCCCTAAACCAAGACTGAACACAGATTACTTTAGGATAGAAAGGAGAAATGAGAACGCTGCTGTCGTCTAGGGGTCACAATTTCATGTACCTGTTGAACAAGGTGAGCAACATGACTCAGCTCCAGAGTGTGTAGAGTCAAAATTATGTATTAGTCGTCAACGGATTCATGGTTGAATAAAGGTTAAACAAAAATAATACTTTATTATTATGATACTTTTGCAGAGCCAATCTGAGAGTTTCACCGATGTCATGAGGTAAAGAGCAGTCAGCTCGATCTACTGGGAAGTCGTTTCCCATCAAGCATTTCACTTCCGCAGCTCTTGCAGAGAACCTGCTGTGCCTAGCTCTCGACACTGTGCGTCTTTGTCTCGCAAGAATTACACGTTTCAATCAGTCGAGCCGCCACAGCAAGACGGAAAAAAATCACTAACTCACTAAGCATGTTGCAGTACACTCAGCACGATGGCAATCCAAACTGTGCAGCGTCCGTCTGACTCATCCGAAACATACCTATTATCAGATGGTTGTAGGATCAGTAAAGCAGCCTGGCCTTCCAGAGGAAAATTTAGGTGCCTGCAACACGTGATCAGCAGTTTGTTACAAACTCTGCTGAAGGCTAAACAAGTGTCCCGAAAGATGACCAAGACTCCTCACTCACAGCTTGCTGTTACCATGGGAGACGTAAACAGATTCGGGTCACCTTTTGGCTCCACAAACTCAATAAAAACCCTTGATACTTTACCACAATTAACCAGAGAAGTGTAAAAGGTTAACCCTTCAACTATTAATTCTCTGCTACAGTAAAAAAAAAAACACACACAGAAAGGTGTGGAACATCCTGAGATCTTCATTAGTTCATTCATCCTGCATGTAATCACTAAATTAGGCATGAAACTTACAACGTTAATTAAGATTCCTCACGGAAGGAACATTAGCAAATTAGCACCTCCACAGAGCTGACGACACACACACACACACACACACACAGAGCTCCTCCTGACAGCCGTGGCTTTCCGCCCGGCTGTCAGATGACCCAGAAAGAAGATGAGCTGCAGAGAAACTGTTTCTTTTCCTTCGGAGCAGATTGTTTCAGGAGGAGATTATCTTCTGTTTGAAACATGCACGACACAGTTTCTTTAGTTAAAGGACAACAAGTCTATAAGATTTTACACATCAGATATCCTACTGTATAGAGAGCATACTGAATTATAAGGTGATGCTTCTTCTTTAATGCTGTGAGAATATTCATGCAGTCATTTTGGATTTTTAAGAAAAGTTGCCCAAATGTCACGACTTGATATTTCCATTTAAAACTCTGCACTATGCTCAGAAACAATATGATTTTTAAAGTCATCACTGCTGATTCATAACTTTAATTTCCTGTTGATGTGATCTTAAAGTTACTTCACTATAAAATATGTTTTTGGAGGAGGAAAAAGTTCTCACTTGAAACTTGTCAGGTCTATTTTGAACTGAAAATAACTTTACTTTTTTCTTTTCTTTTTTTTTTTTTAAAATCTTGGTGCTTTTGTAATTGACATTTCAGGATCATTTTCACATTTGCACTAATAAATGAAGGTACACGTGCACAGAAGTTTGATTCTCTGCTTTAACATCTTTTCAGGGTGAAGATTTTGTCTCGCGGATCAGAATTTCAACTGTTTCACATAAATACAATACAAACAACATTTAACCAAACAACAAAACCACACTACAAATGCTACAGTCACGTTATGAAAACAGGATGCAGTGCAACAAATAACTCATTCCTATTACATTCAGTATTCAACCAGGTGCGTTGAGGTCACTTAGAGAGCATACTCTGATTAAGTACTGTCGGTTGACAGGTTGAGGAATGAAAGAGCTCAGGAACCTTTTGTTATCGAGCCTGTGAGACTCTAAATCTTGTCAATGGCAAAATGAGAATATGATGTTATGCCAAACTGGCAAAAGCAAATAATCAGTGGCTTGTTTTTTTGTTGCTGACTGGTTCAAACCGAAGGTGAAGGCAGCGTTGAGCGCGGCAGCACTAATGACGTGTAGGTGAAGTGAATGTGCGCAATTCACACTATTTTTATATCTGCAGGAGATGACATTTGTGAGGCTGTGTCACGAGTGTATCAGCGCTGAGATCTTGTTGAGATTCCCTTGACGTTACCAACATTCACAAATGGAGGACAAACTTATCGTCGTCTGTGGGCGCCCCGAGCTCCATGACTCAACGCCAGTACTGTACAGAGATGACAAACAAGGAGAGGGCTCAGAGATTAGGGAGCAAAGCAAGCAGTGACCTATGGGCTGAGACATTAAGCCAACAAGGAGGAGCCAAAAACTGCTGTTGGAGAGGCAGCTTAATCAACATGTTTACAGCTTGGTACAAGAAACAGATTTGGTCTATATAGCTAATTTCAAACATTCATGACAACTGTACGGGGGTGAATTTTTACACAGCTCACCCGTTAATATTTTATCAAGGCTTAAAGTTAAACACATATTAAAGGGTGAGCCGGACAAAATGCTGAACTTCAGGCTTCAAAACAGGAGTCCACAAGCTGACTGGTGACGTCACGATGTCTACATCCATTATTTTTAGGGTCTATGGAACAAAAGCCACGGGAATACGTGGTACGTTCTGAAAATATGTATTGTGTAAGCTATTTTGTTGAGTTGCCTCTCAGCAAAATTTCCTACGTAATTTAGTCTCGTCTTTTCATTATGAAAGGTAAATAACAGAAGGAGTAGAGTGGAAATGTGCTGCCATAAACGACATGGACAATATTAAAGACTCCAGCTGCTGTATTCGCGCTGCAGGTAACGCCAGGTGTACTTTTGCTTTGCATTCAGTTTAAACAACGTAAGAATTAAAATGAGAACAGCAAAAATGTTTGGCTCTATTGCTGCTTGTTTTCAATTAACTATCTGGTGTTTCCATTGAGTTTTTATTTTTTAACACTTTAGCACAGGGCTGCTCCCTAATAGCTGCACAAATGTTAGTCGACCAGAAAGGTCATTAGTCAGCAAGACACTTAGTTGCAGAAAAAAAAAACATAGCAAATGTGAAACTCTATCAGGAGCTGTGCCTTGTCAAAAAAAATCCAAACCTATATGACTGGACCATGTGTGACTTTACTTTGAAAGGACAGACACAGGAAGTGTCCACGCTCAGCAGTCAGACAGGAGTCAGGTTAATTTCCAGGGCTGGTACCTGCGGTTATTCCACAGGCTAGTTAATAACATGTCGGGCAGGAAATCCAAAGTGTGGGATCATTTTGAGAAGGTGAAGGACGAACCCAAGGTGATATGTAAACTCATCTTCATTGGTCGACTACAAACATGACGTATCATGTGAAACATGGAAGTAGCTACATGCCCATTAGCCCACAGCGTCATTAACAGGCGGCTCGCTCAGTGTGTGACGTGCACTTGGAGATAAAATATAGGCCTATATTAATGAAGGTTCATTAGTACGGTTTGTATTTCTCTGTAATGTAGCACAGTGTTAACAATGTTACTGATACTATTCTTTCTCACACCTTCAACTCAAACCACCAAAATATATCATTTAATCATTACATTCATATCAGAAACATGCAGGAGACTCGTCCACTGATGGACCCTGATGAGGACTGTTGGATCAGCCCTACTTGAGCAGCACAAAAACAGATAATGACAGCTGTGTGAACAGGTAGGTCTGTGATGAAACTTGAACTCTGGTCTCCAGCGTGAACGCTGAAGGATCTTTTATATTTTTCACTAGCTTTCAAGTCTTTTCTTTCAACACCAATTTCACTGACAAATGAATTAATGGAAGTTACAGCTGACTGGTTTAATGTGGCAGCGCTCTGAGAAATTATTTCTGTATGTTTAACTGTATTAAAGATCATTTGAGGACTTGAAATCAGACGACAGTATTTTATTTAGACTCTCGCGGACATGTTGCTTCCTGTCGGGGTTAACTGGACCTGGCACATCTCTCCTCTGCAGGCCTTTTAGTGTCTACCCCGTCCTCCCCCTCCTCCCCCTCCCCTTCCGTCCTCAGTTTGTTTGTCGTTTCCTCCAGTTTCTTTCTCCATCTTTCTCTCCGTCTGTGAGCTCGAGCTATTAATATCACACCACGAGGAGAGAGAGGGGCCTGTCGACGGGCGTGAAGCGACAAGATGTTCCTCTGTGACAAACAGATGGCGAACTCCAGTCTTGGCACTGACCGCTCAATTAGCGGCTAACGAGCCGACTGCCTCGTTAGTTCCGTCAGCCGTGGCTGCACGTCTCTGTGTCAGAGCGCCGGCGTCCGTCGCCTCACTCCGAGGAACGACATGACCCCTTAAAAAGTGAAAGCAGCATGTGGCTCTAAGGCGACGAAAACCTCGGCTTGAAGCTCGTCACTTGACTACAGACGCCTGACAGGAAGCTGAGAGAGTGAAACGACGAGGGTTCTCAGACTTCTTTTGGCCCATAAAATCATTCTTCAGTCCAAAGAGTCTCGTGACCCCAACAGTCAGAGATTTGTCACTTTGTCATGCAGATTTCTGTGGCATGCATAGTACTACATTTTTAAAAGCATGAACATAAACATATAAAAAATATCAGGGGTTTTGTCTTCGAGATTAAACCATTAAAAAAATGTCCTGTCTGCAAGTCAAAGGACAACGTGGCGTCGACAGGTGACCTCTGATGAACTCTGTCAAATCTGATTTTATAAGAAACTGTTTTATAATTTCAGAACGTGCAGCTGGCTGCTCCTAATTATTCTGAAGATTCAGTTCAGAAATCTGCTCTCATTCTGGAGGGATTTGATCATTTTCTTAAAGTACAATTATTGAGAAGTTGTTGTATTTGGACCACTCGTACGACTACTTTTAAAGACATCACCTTAATCATGTAATATTTAATTGACTAATAGGACAGTTTAATCAAAAATGACAATTAGAATGAATTCCAGCTCTGATTTTAAGACATTTCTTTCTCATTTGTTTTTTTGTTGGAAAGTTTGATAATATTCAGGAGAGCAAAAAATGTCATGTCTTCAACATTTACTCTCAACAACTGACCAGATATTTAGCAGAGCTCCGCAGTGGGACAACATGGTCAATACACCCATCCTGAGACATCCTGAGTCCTGACAATGGAACTGATGAGGCAGAAGGAAAGAAAATGTTCCTTGTAGTTAGTTGAACCTTTGAGTACTTTGGTTTCTTTCATCAGTCACATAACTGCCAGTTAAACTTGAGCATACTGATTCAGATTTCAACAGACACCTGTCAGCCAATCACAAAGAGCCACTTTGAAAAATGGTCCACCGGTGCCTCCATTGGTACTTTTGCACATTGTGATGTAATTTCTTTGAGTATCTTAATTTAAAAGCATTATTACGTTAAACTAAATCGGACATTTTCGTTACCAGATTTCACAAAATAAAACACCCCAAAAAATTACTGAAAAGACTTTTGAATGCATAAACAAAAAATTTCTTAATTCTCCACAAGTTATTTTAACTATGTACATCATATATATTTTGAGATTTGCCCATTTTTATAAACAGAATACAAAGGTGTTCCTCTGGGGCCACCGCGAGTTATCCTGCGGTTTTGCACCACACGTAACGTAGCACAATGATCTCATCACACGTGCACATGATGACACTGGGCCACTGGGACACAGCCTGAGCTCTCTGCTGAGAAAATCTTCTACCTATTTTTGTTTTTATGTTTGACTGATATCTACAAGATAATGCAACCAACGGTCTCCAAAAGCCATTTCAGGAAACTCCTAGAGAAATTCTGTACGGCAAAATGATATGTTTGCAAGACAAGTAAAGAAAGGTAAAATAAGATCGTGACATGATGATGATGATGGGAAAGACAGAAGTTTTAGCTTTCTGCTGCAAAAAGAATGAATGCTCTGCTTATATGGTTTTTATTCAGATCAATATATATACACAACCTCGTGTGGCCACTGTGCAGAAATACTAGCTTAATTACAGCAAAATGCTATGTTTTCAGAGCATGTAAGGTAAGTTGAGTTGAGGCTGAGGCTGGAGTGAGGTGAGGTGAGGTGAGGTGAGGTGAGGTGAGGTATGCTATGGTAAGGTAAAGTAAGGTAAGGTAAGATGACGGGGAAAACAGAGGCCTTTGCTTTCTATTGTAAAAAGAATGAATTATATTTGTTAACAAACAGGATCACGTAAAAAACAACCTCCTGCGGCTGTCGACAGGAAGTCCGTTTTTTTTAAGGTTGATTCTGAGACATTAGTTGCATTTACATGAATAAACCATTTATGGGTTGACAATTTGAATATATAAATGTATATATATATTGATTCAACATATAATGCACATAACTGCACATATATATTATGTATATTCTTATTCTTGTTTTTATTCTATTGATGTACATACTGTAGGGAACATTATTTTTATTTATTTATTTATTTATTTTTATTTATTATTTTATATTTCTAAATGTAACACTAGTTTATACAGTGTAACGTAGCACAATGCACATATTTGTATATTTTTATACACTTGCAGACTTTTATTCTTAATATCTAAAGTGCTCGTGTTAAACACTGTAGCATAATGCACATTTTTATTTCAATTTCTATTTTATTACTTTATACTGACATACCTCTATTTCATACTCTTAATCTTACTTCTTATGATTCTCTGTTTTTCCCTCGGGAATCAATAAAGTATTTCTGATCCTGATTTTCAATTTCTGCACTTCAAATTCGCATTTACAAAATGTTCAGCCTCTCACTGATATTATGTGACAATATTATTACAAATATATCAGTATCCATGTGTATGTCCGCAGATAAGTAACAACACACTGCAGATTAGAAATGCTAAATATACGTCTGAGGTAATTTGTCTCCATTATGGTTCATAATCTGTCCAGCAGAGAGCACTGACAAGTTTACTTTTAGACTTTAAAATGCTCACTTCATGTCTTGGTAACAATTCTTCCGTTCCTAGGTTAAAGGGATCCTCATTAAAAAGGCCGATATATTCTTCTAAGATTTCATTAAAATACTTTAATCTCAAGTGTCTTCCTCTACAGATCTAGTATCATCAGTCTCCAGCACCACTGAGCACCACCTGCTAAAAAAAGTTCAAGTTATGCTGTTTAGCAGCTGAATTTTCTCAGATGCTTGAAAATGATTACTGCATCACTAATGAACAGCAGATGAAGAAGACAAATACTGGTAAATCTCTCAGGTCAGCGGTTCATCTCCGCCATGTGAACACTGCGGTGCAATCTGGAGCCTCGCGTCTTCTTCTTCTTCTGCAGATTCCTCTAATTAGCACAAATGTAAGTGAATGACAGGGAAGCTTCAGGTTTAAAGGAGCGGGAGCCTGCACCGTGTGGATGCATACATCTGAGTAATTAGATTAGACTCTATCAGTGGTGGAGCGCTGCGTCCTCGTCCTACAAAAAGTAAAGACGGAGACAAAGATGTCTTTCAGTGTTTTAGTGTTCAACACTGAAGGTACAAAGGGAAACCAAAGTGGGTCAGTTACGTCACAGTTGTGTGGATTAAAAGACCACAGAGAGGTAAACATGTTGTCCAGTTCAGTGCCCATTCTCCATGATCCCATGACCCTGTTCCTTCTGCTTTACTAGCCAGAGGTTTAGGGAGGATGGTGGAGGGTGTGTGTGTGTGGCGGGGGGCCTGGGACGAAGACAAGCTGCTGATGATCGAACTCATCAGCTGAATATCAAGCTTTGCTCAATCCTACAGAACTTTATTTTAATTCCTACTAGGAATCCCAAAGTTTTTAGAATATGACAGGCTGAATTTGTGTGAACATGTGTCTAACATGAAGACATCTGAATATTTATAATTCACTAAGTGCTGACAACATATAATTTTAATGAAGAACCAGAAAAAGCTAAAAACAAACAAACAAGACAACATTTTTTTTGTTGCATCCTCCGAACATTTAAGGGGAACTCAATGACATAAGAGGCTAAATAATTGTTGAGTGTAGTCATTTATCTGTCATTAATGGTGGTGATTATTTTCTGCTCGTCACTTTCTAAATGATTCCTGACAGATGGAAAACTGCTCGTTTCAGCTGCCACAGGGCCACAGGCTCTCCTCTCTGGTTAGAGTAATGTTTACTATTCAGTGATGTCCACCAGATGAATATACGTCCAATATCCACTCTTATTTTAGCTCTGGTTTGGTCTCCACCAGCTCCAATTCTGTAGATAAAAAAATCTCCGTTGAGTGTTTGAAACTACAACACAACAAATGTTGAGGACGACTGACTTTGATTCCTTAAGAGAGGAAATAATTGTCAAATGTTACTATTTGATGGATGTCTATGAGTGGCAGCACGGTGGTGCAGTGGTTAGCACTTTCACCTCACTGCAAGAGGGTTAGTGGCGTGAACCCCGGGGATAGGGGAGCCCTTCTGTGCAGAGTTTGCATGTTCTCCCTGTGTCAGCGTGGGTTTCCTCCAGGTGCTCTGACATGTTCTCCCTGTGTCAGTGTGGGTTTCCTCCAGGTGCTCTGACATGTTCTCCCTGTGTCAGCGTGGGTTTCCTCCAGGTGCTCTGACATGTTCTCCCTGTGTCAGCGTGGGTTTCCTCCAGGTGCTCCAGCTTCCTCCCACAGTCCAAAGACATGCAGGTTAACTGGTGACTCTAAGTTGTCCGTAGGTGTGAATGTGAGTGTGAATGGTTGTCTGTCTCTATGTGTCAACCCTGTGATAGTCTGGTCATCTGTCCAGGGTGAACCCTGCCTCTCCAGCCCCCCCGTCACCGCTAACAAGATAAGTGGTTATGGGAAATGAATGAATGAAATAATGTCTATAAGCCAATGATAGTGTTCTGCATCATCCAAAGTGGACTGCAATCCAGCGACACCTCCTCTTTTAACAAGCTTGGCTGAGCATGAGGCAAGGAGGAAGCGCAGGGCACGTTTTAATCCCTTAATCATACTGTCAAAGTTCATCATTTGTTTAAAGAAAACATGACATGTTATATTACTTATACATGTCAAAAACATTATATGAAAGATTTACAGCTTTTACTCAGCATCTTTTGAACGAAGGAATACTTTGCACACCTTCTTCCAGGAGCGTAGGAGAGAGATGAGCAGAACACAACTTGTAGAGAAAAACTACAGCACACTGTCTAACAAGTAAAAGTAATGACTGTGATGCTGCAACTTTTCAGTGACTCCACCTCCATCAGGCAAATCCTATTCTGTTGGCCTGATGAAGGTCGATGCACCCAAACATTAAAGCATTAAAATCATCAAGTCAGACAGTGCGCTGGAGTTTTTCCTACTACCTTTTTTCAAAAACATGCATCCACATAATGACGTATCCTAATCATTTCTTTCTCTGCTAATAATTTCTGAGTGCATTCAGAGTAGAAATCCACCATCACAATACTGTTTTGTGTTAAGTTACACAACATTGGCAGGGTAGGGATTCAAGGAAACAGCATAACAGCATGTACTATTGTGTGCTGCAGTAGAGTTCACAGAATGAATGTTCAATCCATCTCATAATTATCTGGGCAGCTCTAACAACAAATTAAGGAACTCCAACAAAGGCCAAGTAAATGTTACCTTCATATTCTGAATTGAATCGTAGGCCAAAAGAAGAACATTTAGTCAATGCTATTAATCTGCCTCAGAGAAAGTGAAGTAGGAAAAACAACATTATTGTCTAAATGACATAAAGCTGAAAGTGTTTTAGAAACCAAAAAGACTCAAGGCTTTTGAGAAACATCTGGGGCTGGAGCCTTAGAGGCCACCATCCTGTTCCACCTCTGCTGCTCTGGGAAGCATTTCTGCCTCTTTGGGCTCCTAGTTTTGGATTGACGGCACATTTCCTGTCTAGTTCAGTCTCTGTGTTTCCAGCAACTGCTCAGCAGCAAATAACTGAGAGTTAGAGACTAGCTGGTGAACATGATGTTTTTAGCAGCTTAAGAGACAGATATTTCTTTGTGGAGGAGGTGGAGACCAAAAACAGAGCTAAAAGAGACAGAAAATTGGAATTACATTCATTGGGTGGATACAAACGCAAGAACTTTAAATAAATAAACATGTTGCTCTGCTGGATGTGGAAGGCAACTGTTTAACATGATGACCAGAACAACTTTATAAGGTGTTTTATATGTCAGTGTGATAGACAATTGACAATTGCATGCGAATTGACAGACTGTCTGTCAAAGCGGCATGTCCTTAATTACGCATAACTTCGAGCTTTAATTAAAATATACAGGTTAGTTATATACCAATTCAGCCCCTGTACAGTTGTCATGAACAGGGGAAAAGCCATTTTTGTACCAGGCTATAAACATGTTTATTTTGACATTTTAACATGTGAGTCTGTGGGGTTTGACAGGTTTCTGGAGCCAGCCTCAAGTGGACATTAAAGAAACTGCAGCTCTGTGTCGGCTTCATTTTTCAGATGTTGCCACTTGGTTCAGACTGACATCATCACTGCATGAAAAAAATGAAGCCTCTTCCTTCACTCCAGTCAGACCATTGTTTTAAAGTGCAGTATGTAATTCTGAGGAAAGACAGTTGATTATTTAGTCTCATTTCCAGGTCTGCGAGTACCGACTCTTTGGTAGTTCAGTCCGACTGCCGACCCAAAGCTGACCGTATTACTGGTAAAACCTATTGAAAACCTGGGGATAAGACTCAACTGTCTTTCCTCAGAGCTGCACACTGACCTGACTCTTTACCAATGCTCTTATGTCTATTTGCAAGTATTGCCTGCAGATTTACTGATACTGCAGCCAACACACTGAGTTGAGCATTCAAATACCTGCAAGCACACATTTCTAGTAGATTATTTTGTAAATTGGATGGAAAATGCTACAAAAAAATGTCTTTTAGTTTGTCACATGTCCATGTTTTGAGATATGAAGACCAAAGGTATTATTGATCCTGATTAAACTATTTCAGGAATGTCCTTTCCCTTTACTGTTACTACCTACATGGATGAAGTTGCGTCAGAAAACCATTTCAGCTGGAACTTACTGGTATTTAACCCTTCAATCATCAGTGGGAACCACACTGATCCCGTCAGCAGGACTCTGGGCCCCAGCTACAAACCAAATTTCTGCCTAATTACTGTTGTTGTTGTTGGGTTCAACTCTTTGTGAATAAAATATGACCCCGTCTATGACATGAATCCAAGCCACTTCTCAACAGATGTCCCCCACGCCGAGGCACTGGCCTTTTCTCAGAGTGTTTGGTGAAAAGGGGCTCAGGCTGGAACACAAAGCCCTCGAGTTTTCACAAAAGGCTGAGGGGAGAGGAGCTGGAGGGGCGGCGTGAATGGATCGGTCTAATTGCAGAGCTGGAAAGAGTCCTGGTGAGGCAGGTAGAGCAATGAAAGAGGCACAGATGTCACTTTGGTGAACATCTCCTCATTCTGCCGCTTTTTTTAAAAACACGAAGAACAGAACGCAACACATGTCAGGATGAGCTGACTGCTCAAGATCCGTCTGAGTTTCAGAGTCTGACGATGGTTTAAAGTCTGTGTGTCTAACACTGCTCACATGTTGCACAGACAAAGTCCACTGAATGCAAAAAACAATAACTTAATGTTCAAGGTGTGTGTGTGTCTCGTGCAGGCCTTATTGTTGCACAACTCGACTTGAATCAAACTTTTAGGATCACAAAGTCATCTGATTCAATAAACACCAATACAGGTTAATGATACGAGCAGATGCTTTTCAAAAATCTTCACCACTTTAACTAAGGCTGGTGTTTTTAGATTTATCCACGCAAGAGACACAGATATAGAGGTGTATTTCTGTTTGTGGAAAAAGCTGGCATAGTGTGAACACACGGACAAAACTTAGAAAGCTGTAGACATTACAGTACAAATATAAAACTGAATGTGAATCATATCTACACAGTTTGGGTTTTATAGTTCTTGTTTAACATGCACCACGAACCCCTCACTTTATCCCCCTCCACACACACACACACACACACACACACACACACACACACACACACACACACACACACACACACACACACACACACACACACACACTTATTTAGGCTTCCCCCTCCTCCCTTCCCGCCTCCATTGAGTCAGCCCAGCAGTTGTCTATGAGGGTCATGTTCCTATTTGTAAAGTATTGATTAGAGCGTTTATCCCCTCAATCAGTGTGAGAGAGGCCCCCAGGCTGAACACACAGGGGGGAGGGAGGAACGTGGGGAGAGACAGAAGTTGGGTTTCCATCCAAATGTAGTGAGAATTTTAACTGAATTGTAAATCAGTGATGGAAAATGTGAATTCACCACTGTTTTGCTAATACTGGGAGCTGGTTCATCAAGATAAGAAATAGGTGGCCGTGACTCTCCAGTCAGATGCCACTGCAGAGGAAGAGGGTGCAATAAGATGACGTAATTAAAAGAGCACTGCTCACATCTTGACTGAAAACACTGAGTGTATAATAACAGTAAGCACACTGGACAGTGGAAACAGAGTTTTGAGGAAGTGCTCTGTGCTCTCTGAAGTGTTTTGCTAACAGCCCTGTGTGCATGAGCCTTTAATAGCCACCCCGAGACAATGAGGAGAGCTTGCAGTAGCCTCTCTAATGACTGTACTTGAGCATTTATTTGCTAAATCTGTTTCCATTGCACTTAGTCACATTTACCTTTAAGTGATAACACAAATGTTTCGCCTCCCCCAAACGTAAAAACTTTTTTCTACGTTTTTTAAGTGCAATTTGAAAATGGTACCTGACTTTGGTACCTGACAGCAGATCTGGGTGAGAAAATAACTTCCTGCAACAGCATTTCTTCAGTTGTACGTCTCACACAACAGATTCACTCTCATTTTTATCTACCCCACAACACATGCGTTAACACCAGGTTGATGCTCAGTAAAAAGACAATATATATTTTAAAACATTTAGCATCCTAGGTGGAGCAGTGTGCTGCCTCTGCACAGAGAAAGAGAGCAGTACGCTCGGCTGCTGTTTATAATTTAAGAGTTTGTTTGCAAAAGCTGATAAGAGCCATTTTTAAAACGAATAACCCAGTGCTCAATAAAAAAAAATTAAAAAAACATGATTTATAAAAACTTTAAAACTTTGAGAAATGTTATCAACACAGCCGACACCACTCTGACTGAAATTCTTGCTTGTATAAGAAAAACATGATTTAGTAAAATAAATCAAACAGAAATATCTGTACTTGTAAATGAATTCTTCATTCACTTCTGATCAGCAGCTGGAAATCTGGACTGATTTTAACAACCGAAATTAAATTGTGGTTATTTCAGAGAGAATAAAGTACAAAAAAAAGGTGCTGTTGGACACCAGCACTGAATCCCAGGTACCGAAATCAGTTTAATACATGCAGTAACCCAACCTTGGTCTGAGCTGACAAGACTTAAGAGTCCAAATCAGTGACACGGGGGAAAAAAAAAAAAAAAATATTTGACTCCAAAATATCTCCTGTACTTTCTCATCTACAGCTTATTAACACATTCTTACCACCTCTGAGTTTTGGGTTGTTTTTAGACACTTGCGTGACAAAACTTTTCCAGAACTTCTATCGTCGAGTTCAGGTAAGAAAAAATTTACAAGTGCTGAACCACTGAAAATATAGTTGATTAAGACTTGTTTTTAAATTGCTATATGTGTGTACATTTTTAAGATTTGTCTGAGACTCTGAAGTTATTTTATTTGATATTTGAGTTATAAATATATATTTTTTAGAAAAGATTTCCTTCCAAGCAACTTCTCACCACCTTCAACATGATGTCCTTTCAACTTAAAAGTTCTCACCCTCCTCCTCCTCCTCTTATACTTTACGCTGCACATCTCTGATTCTTATTGTGGTTAAATGTTTGAACTTTAACCTGTCACTGAAATGATTTATAAAGTGACATTGTTTATATTTCATATTTGTTTGAGAAAGACAACAGAAGAGTGTTGAGCAAAGAAACAGAGCATTACCTTTAGAGACTCAAACGTCATCAGCAACGTCAGTCTCACCTCCCACTTTGACTGACAGCAGATCTCTGAATGAGCTAACTGGCAACAATGACTGACATCAAGTGAAAACCTAAGAGTGTGTCAGATGATGTGTTGGTGTTGACGCACCAGGCAGGAGAAGGAGTCATTCATGCGGTGCTGCAGAGTGTGTTTCTGTAAGATGGTGAAGAGGGCGGCGTGGTCGAAGCGACACGGAGCTGCAGAGATCAACTCCTCCACCCCCTGACGCTGAGACGGATCCAGACCTGAACAGGCAACACAGGAAAGGAAGAGGAATAAAAACTCTGTTTCCCACAGTGAATGTTTATGACAGATGTTGGACATATATTTTATTTATTTATTTATTTTTTTAAACAAAGCCAACATGAACTGAGAGCAGCATAAAGAGAAACATTTGTTCACAACCTTCACCTGAAAGTACACGTGCACATTATTTCAAGTCTCTTTAATCATCATCTGTCTTCGCAAATCTATTTCCAAACAGGTGGACAGGAGAGGGATGAGCAGAACACAACTTGCAGAAAAACTCCTGCACTGAATTTCAGTGTCATCACGTCAGCATTTTATCCAGTTCAAGTGGATTTATATCATCATTCATTAAATAATGAATTCCTGAGTCACCTTTGACCAAAACCTCATCAGTTCATCACTGAGTCCTTGTAGACCTTGGTCTTAAGTTTGAGGAAATTCCCTCAAGGTGCCCTTGAGATATGGCATTCATGAGAATGGGAAGGACAACCCGAAAACATAATATCTTTGGTAATTGAGGCACAAAAAGATGAGGCTGTCCTTTAGCTCTCTGCCTCACTACATACAGTAAAAAACACACACTGGCACTGACTGTGAGTTTCGGCTACAAATTGTTTTAGTTCATCCAAAATGAAAGTATGCCCACAGGACTCCAGCAATTTGATTACCTACAAAAGTGGACTGAAGTTATTTGCAATTTCAAAATAATTGATTCCAACTCATCTTCACTTTCAGGACCTTAAAAAGAAATTAAAGTTTTAAGACTCAAACACATGTTTAAACACCACCATCAGGAAAACTGTCCCCACGATTTGGTCAAAAGTAAAGTACAAATTCTTTGATGAGAGGAGAGAATAAAGTCAGGGGAAATAGTACAAGAGAATAAAAACTTATGTTAATCTATCACTAATTCAGGAGCAGAGAAACTAATCTCATAAAAGTGACCTTTAAAGAAGAGGTGATGAAATGTGGAAAATATTTTAATTGCAAAATGTAAATCACTGCCAAAAATGTCAGGATATTTATATTTACAGTGAATTATCTCCCTCATATCCCCTGTTTAAAACAAATTAACGGAGCAGTATGCAACATACAAAACAGAGCATATCTTTAATTCAGAGTCTGGGGCAGGATCTTCTGAATTCAGTTCTCAGCATGGCAGTAACTGAGCCCTCAGCTGGCAGGTAATGGTGCTAACTCCATAAATAGCAACCGCAACAATCAGTGTGTTTACACGCAGAGTGAAGTGGAGCCACAGTCCCAGCTGGACGAGGATTATCTAACTGTCCTACTGTCCTTGTCCCAGTACACAAGCACAGGAGGGGAATCCATTTATTGAGCCAAGTATGTGCGACTCCTCTACGATAGGTGGAGATATGCCCCTTTCAGCTTGTTAGTATTGGACCTTTTTCCTGATGACCTATTACGTCACAGACCAAACAATGGACAAACAAGTTAGCTACGGTTAGCTAGCAGCTAACTGCTACCATGGTGGACAACTTTACAGCTCTGTACATTTGGTCCGTCCAAAAAGTCACGGCTCTGGATGTAGATTCTCCATGTTGTTACCGGCTTCTTCTTCTCTCTTACACATTTAATGCTATTGGACTTCGGGTCAAAGCCCGGGGCGGAAACTGTGGAGCATGCTCAGAGCGCCTCGGCCAGTTTGGGTCTGACTGACTGTATACATGCAGGAGTCACATGATCTGGGTGTGTTAGTGTGACTGTGAGAAATTAGATTTTGCACAATTCAGTTGAACAGTTGAAAAGTCCAGTTGTGGTTGGACTGACACAACAAATCGATTTTCTCTGGTGTCATGTAAACATAGTGAGGGCTGACAGAGCTAATGTTCAATAACCAGGGAGGAACCCAGGGTGGGTCCTGCCCCTCTGTGATGCCACAGTCTGGATGTCAGTGGTAAATAGAGAAACTCAGATTACACACACGGAGGGAGCTTGACTTCATCCTCTGCTCAGGATGTCATTACTCCACTTTACCTTTACATCCTTTAACATTTTAACATACCAGAACTTTTTATTGAAATCAGAGTGATGAACTTGTAAAGTGTGTTAAGATTCTCCTCATATGTTCCTACATTTGGTTAAATTCTTAAAGCTGCAGCAGCTACAGTGGACTGTGGAACTTTCTGAATGACACTGCCTCCACCACAAGAATCATCCCTGTGTTTGAGACTATGTCATGCAGAACCAAACCCCAGCTGAGTTAATGTCGGACAGTGTCGCTAAAAAACAAAGAACAAAAGAAAAGAGTAAAAACTGTGTTGTGAAGTTCAGTGTCTGCACAGACTCACTGCATGATGCCATCAGCTAAAGAGGTGATATATAAATGTGTTCAGACTCACAATCGTTCACGCCTCTCTTTGAGCTCAGCAGTGAACTGAAGTGTAAACACACACACACACACACACACACACACACACACACACACACACACACACACACACACACACACACACATTGGCAGTGTCAGTTTCTCAGTGCTGTGGTTAATAGTTCCCACCTCGGTTGGCTACAGATCGTCTGTGAAGCTGTCAGTACTCTCAGCTGACACAAAACACTCGCCAACATGGACGACATGTGAGGAAAACACTGGAAGTGACTCACAGAGTCGACAGAGCAGCCAGGAAGAGAGCAGACGATAACACACCACTGATCAGCTTCATGTCCAAAAGGCTGATATTTCAGGTCTCTCTTGTAAAAAAAACAAAAAGGTCTCAGTGAGACGTCCTGATAAACTAAAGGTAAAAACGTTATCCTGGTTGTACTTGATAAGTGACTTAAAATATGAGCCACACAGTGACCTACGGACACTTCTGCAAACTGCTGCATCAGATTGTGCTCACTGTTATTAATGTTTATCAAAGTCATAAGTGAGAGTAATAAGGAATTTTAAGGAGCAAGCTCTCAACCCCATGTCACCATCGTCTTCATCTGCACATGCAGGTTACTCAAGTGTCATTACGTGACCTGTAGGCTTGCTGTGGCAGCTGGCTATCACACTGTCACACAGTGTTTGAGTATACACTGATAGCAATGCTTGTCTTAAGCCGTAGGAAAATGACTGAGGCATCCTACTGACATCATCTGCATCAAGTAATATTTCCTGACTGTCTGTGGCTCTCAGCTCCAAGCCCATTGGCTCCTACTGTAGATGTCTGTACTTTCATTTTTTAAATAAAGTCTCAGTAATTTCCTGTATCAGCTGCTCACTGTAGTTTTCATCAAACAGGAAGTAGTGCATCTCTTGGGGACTATTTTCTGCGGTGGATTAACCCACATTTGGTGCTCTGGTGTATGTGGGATTGAGTCGAACAGTGAACTAAAGTTCTATGGCACAAAAGAGGACGATATGTCAGGCTGCACATACACAAAACTTAAAACTCTAGATAATCAACAGACTTACACTTTGAGTAAAAACTGAACTAATGAAGTATTAGTACACAGCAGTACAGATACTTTGAGCCCCTCTTGCAGATTGGCCGTGCGGCGCCTGGAGCTGCAGACGATAACGAGGCATCGGGGTCAGCAACGGAAGAATCAACAGAAAAAGGAAAAATAAAAGAAGCAGAAGAGGCGCGGGGCGTCCCGGCCTGAGCAAACCTGGGTTCATTTCCAGTCCTTTCAGGCCTTCCTGTTAATGGCCCCGCCAAATGAAAAGCCTAACACTCTCCATTCTGCCTTTATCATGGGAGTACATTTCGGGATGGGAAGTTTCTGAGCGTGACACATGGCCCCACAAAAGACCATGGCTCGCTGAAGAATGGCCGGCGCTGTTTCCACGCCTGCGACGCCCGCGGCCTCGTGCCCAAGACGAGCATTAGTGATCGCTTTTTATTAACGCTGCCATTTTGTTTTTGTGTGGACGCAGAGAAGCCCGCAAGGACTCTCAGACATTTGTGTTTCTCCGCCCCCCCCCCCTCCTGTCTTTGTCGCTTTTGTCCAAAAGAGAAAATAAAAGACAGCAAAAGTGAAATCTCCACAATCAACTTCCAATCGACGCTCCTCTGCTTTTCTTCCCGTCTTCTTTTCTTCTGACTCTCCCACTTTCTGTCACTGCCCTTTGGCTCCTGTGGCCTGCTTTCCCTCTGTCTAATTCCGATGTAGGTCATTTTACATTCGTTACCTCCAAATCACGGGATTGTCCTTAATGTAATTTGGAGAAAAGACGTCGAGTGAAGGAGGCGACTCTAAAGAAAACGAGACAAAGAGATATAGATTAGTGCTGATAATAAGAAGAGGGGGAAGGAGGGGGAGTATTGATTGGGGGACAGACAGTGGAGAAGTGATGTTGATCCGTGTCAAGTCCAACTTTCAGCTATTATCTGTGGGGAGGGTGCGTGTTAAAGGGGGGGAGGGTGTGTGTGTGTGTGTGTGTGTGTGTGTGTGTGTGTGTGAGAGAGAAAATATGGATGGGTGTCGCTGCTCCTGGCACAGATGGCTGCGTGTTTCTTCACTTTGTGTTTTTCTATCAGTTTCTCATCAGTGTTTGAAGGCTATTTGAGTCCAATGTGGAAATGGCGGACCCTGCCACCATCAATGAAAAATACTATATAGAGAGGTTATTAGAGAATTTAGATGCATTTAATGGCTACTGCTGAGAAATGCCGACTGTATCCAACAGCATCATGTAAACATCTCTGCCCTCCTGTCTGGGCTCTGTTTCCAAAGAGGAAGAAAAAAACAACAATATAAAAAAAAGTTATACTCAAAGCAGAACAGTAAATTTAAATGGAGATACAAAGACTGTAAACTCTACATAGAGAGCTGGAAAACAAAAAAACTCCACCAGCATGGGCTTCAGCTGAGATGTGACTTTAAATGATTTCTCCTGCCACATGGAGTCAAGTGTCACAACTCAACACGTAAAAATCAAACATGTTTAAACTAGTTAAAAGAAATATGTTTTTTCAGAGCTTGCACCCACATCTCATGGCCTTCATTAGCAAATGGCGTAAGTGCAGTAAGTGCACCTTGAGCTAAGATTACAGTTATCTTAATGAAGACGACAGTATCAGGCGAAAAGTCAGTCAGGACAGTAAACAGCCCGATAGAAACTGCAGAGAAAACGCTTATTTTCACATCTAACTCGGTTAATTGAGGGTTTATTTCAACCAAAGTGGAGCTGGAGATCGTTGGGAGAGTGGACTAACTAACTAAATGACTAACAAGACTAACCAAGACGGTTTTGGGGAATTGTATTTCGTTTCTGTTGTATTTGAATGAAGTGTGTTTTACAATGGTTATGTTTTTATAACTCACCTGTTAACATTTTATTAAGGCCCAAAGGTACATTTATATTTAAACGCAGGGCTGCTTGAGTGACAGGCTGTCTGCTGATGGTGTCCTCGGCATCACAGTAGCCACGTCCAATTTTTATACGGTCTATGGTGGCTTTATAAATCAATTCTGAATATTTGAAACTGCGTCAATACTCATTATTTGCAGTAACAATACACCTGTATCAGCTGTGCTTTCCTGCCCTCTCTTATCACTCATGTCTTACTACAGATCCCTCCTCAGTTGCTCTTCCTGCTTTCTACCGTTTTTTTTCCCTGTTAAAGGGTTTTTTTGGGGAGTTTTTCCTGATCAGCTGTGAGGGTCCAAAGGACAGAGGGATGTCGTATGCTGTAAAGCCCTGTGAGGCAAATTGTGATTTGTGATATTGGGCTTTATAATAAAATTGAATGATTGATTGAAGTGATGTCATTTGAGTCAGCATGAGGTGGATCTGAAGACTACAAGTTTGACAAGTAAAAAACTCACTGGAGTTAGAAAGAAGTGAGCTAACAGAGCTCCAGGCTCCAGGAACGATGAGACAGTACGAATCTATGAATAATCTGTCACCAGTGAAGTTGCATTATGGGTAATGTAGGTGCCACATTTGACAAGGAAGAAAATGCATTCAAATAATTTTTTTAAAGGGTGTTTTTGTAAACTCTTCATCTTGAGTAGAAGTGTGGCGCCAAATCGATGCAGTAGTACAAGTAAAATGTATTTTTCAACATGTGGTTTGTATAGGTCTATATCTTGTTTGAGTGACTGCTGAGGTGTGTGTGTGTGTGTGTGTGTGTGTGTGTGTGTGTGTGTGGGTGGGGGCAGCTTTCTGCACTCAATCTCTCCATATCCATCTTGTCTGGGCTGCATTGGTATCGTCACGGCAACAGTCACATCCATGTGACATCCTGCTCTGAGAAGTGGTGGCGTCCACTGATGGCAGGTTATTGATGCAGACGAAGAGGAGGAGGAGGAAGGAGAGCGTTTCAGTTTCAGGTGCACTGGGCTGAGAGATGTGACTTGATCTGCCTGTCGGAGCGTGGCGGCGGCGATGAGGATGATGTCAGGACGAGCAGAGATGAAGATGCAGAGAGACAGGCCCATCAGTCTCCGTCTGGCTGAGTGAGGCTTCTGATGGTGCAGAGTGAAAACAAACTCAACTCTGGGAAAAAAGTTTGAGAGAAGCACACAAACGCATCTGCAGCTGTTTGCTGCGTTTGAGGGCGCGGCTGAAAACTCAGGAAGGTTAAGGCAAAAGGGACAGTTTGGCCATCCGCCCTTAGGATGGTCCTCGTTGTCAAACTGACCACCTGCTACTTTAAAAACACAACTGACAGGTGTAAACATCCCCGAAAAACAACTTGAGGAGCGAGTCTCGACCCTCAACAGGCCTGTCTGTTCAAACTGAGGACAGGAGTCACAGTCTGTGAGATAAGTGGATTTCAGGTTAAAGGCCGGAGCCAAACCTCCCCACGGCCTCCGATGATTTCCACTTGTTGGACTTTGCTTGTAGGTCGTTTGAACGCTGGTCTATTTTAATCTTGTTTATGTGAACTGCTGGCTGCAGTGAACAGGCAAGAGGGTGACAGGAAGTGAAGTCTCCTGGAGCTTCTTTTGCAAACTTGCACTCGCCTGTTTGTCCTTTTCTTCACAGTTTTCACTTCAGAGCCGAGACATCGCGAAGGCCAGCGGCCAGATCTGCTCACAAAGCAGCAAAACTTCTCCTGAAACTGCATCAAGATGAAGGCCCGGTTTGTTTTACTGATCCACAATTGTTTTGTGCTCATGTCTCCAATTTTCCCTTGATCATCTACTTTTCTTCTCCTGTTGCATTTCTCTAAGGGCATCTTTTCTCAATTGTTCCCAATGAGGAGAGAGCGTATGCAGCCATATGCAGCCGCCTTGAGAAAAAAGCTCCGCACCAGCATCTCTGTTTGGAGTGTGCCGGCTGTTTTGTGCAGATTTCTCAACTTTTCAAAACGGTTTCGGTGATGAAAGGTGAGCTCAGTCTGGCATTATATGCCAAACCGAACCAGCTGAGTCTGACAAAACCTAAAATGGCCACTGAATAAACACCATTTGGATTCAGGTAAGAATGTGACCTTTCTTTTGGTGCCACACACGGGACGATCCTTACGGTTTATTCCTGGTGAGTAATGAACATAACAGCCTCATGAGGTAGGGCTGGTCAACCAAACACAAGTCGACCAGAAAGGTCATTAGTCTGCAAGATTTCATTGGTCGCTTCGTCATAAGAAAAAACAAAACAAAACAAAAACAAAACAAAACAAGAGTGAAACTCCATTAGGAGCTGAGCCTTATCAAAACAAATCAAATCCTACAACCACTCACAGCCGACAGATATTTTCCCTTTTCTTCCGTAGATATTTAGTCTGATAAATATGGAGAAGTTGATCATGTTAGTGCAGAGCTTTACATCTGTCCCACACACGATAGGCCTTAATGACATTCAAAGCCCAGAAAATGAACTCAGGTACGTTCATGCCTTCTGATCTCTAAAATAAATAAAAAGGCATTTTCCTAACCCTAAAAATTGTTTCAAATTCTTTGCTCATGTGCAGACTTGTTTCAGCCCTGAAGAGCACATTTTTCATATAAAGGTTTTCTGTTGGAAGTCCCTCAAAAACCCATAGGAACTGGCTTTAGCAGCACCGGTAGCTGTGTCATGTCAAGTTCAAGTTTCATTCACTAAAAATATCAGTGCAACACTGGTTATAACAGACATAAAACCAGAATACTTCAGACACCAAATGTTTAATCTACATTCAATGTCCACACGGTGTGGCATGACAGGGGAGAATATGCTACTGTGTGAACCATCTGATGAAAATTAATCAATGACTGATTTCAGCTATTCTTATTCAACTGTTGCTTTGAGGGATGTTTGTCTCTTACTGCCCTCTCTGTCATCAGTCTGGTTGACCCATTGTACAGCATTTTGTCATCCGTTTATAAAACAAACCCTTCATACTAAATAACACTTTCTGGAAACTAAAAGCACCAAAGACCATTCAAAAATACAGACTGAAAACACCGACACAATTAAGGAGTACTCTGTCAAACCTATTACACACACACACACACACACACACACACACACACACACACACACACACACAGCGGCACTTAGCACCCAGTTAAAAGCTATTTCAGGGACACCTTCTATTTCCTCCTGCAAACAGCGTGTCAGCACCTCTCGCCATTAATGCTTCAATCTATTCCATTAAACGCTAACGAGCGGCAGCGAGAACAGGCCGCCGCCGCGCCAAATTTACACAAATACTGGCGTAATCAGCTCTCAGTATGAGGCTCTTCATGTCACAATGCTCAGCCAGGAGGAGGTGGCCGATGAGCATGCACACTCCATCCTCCTCACACAAAGATAATTATTGAAATGTGATTTGTATGTGAAGGGGAAGAGGGGGAGGTAAAGAAAGAACAAGATGTGCAAGTGTGGAAGCAAAGACGAAATACAAAACAAGTTTAGAAGAAGAAAAGGACAAACAGAAACTAGAATTACCACCTCACGGCTATATGCCTCAAGTTACACTTAAAGTTTATATTCATATTAGTCAAAACATGGACACGCATATCTTCCCGCCATCAGCAGAGAAGAGCTGTACAATCAGCACAGTTTCAAGATTAAAGTCACCAATTCAGCATCTGACCAAATGTCTCCCCTTCTGTTCCTGAGATATGACGTTGAGTAATGGCCAGAAAAGTGTTTGCAGAAAATTATGATGCCATTATGATGTCACAGTGAAGTTAACCTTAAATCTTTTAGGTATAAATGCCATCACTTCATTATTTTATCCTGTTGGGCATTTGTGTGAAATTTTGTCACAATCATTGTACGATTTTCTGAGTTATGGCTAAAAACATGTTTTTGAGGTCACAGAGGCCACCAAATTCTCATCAGTTTAATCCAGTCTAAGGGGACTTGCGCCAAATTTGAGAAAACTCCCTCACGGCCTTTTTGAGATATCGTGTTCAAGAGAATGAGAAGAATAAAAGGTCACAGTGACCTTGGCTTTGACCTTCAACCACCAAAATCTAATCACTCCATCCTTGAGTCTAAGTGGACGCTTGCGCCAAATTTGAGGAAACTCCCTTACGGTCTTCCTAAGATATTGCCTTCAAGAGAAAGAGAGGGATGCAAAGTGACCGTGACCTTTGACCACCAAAATCTAATCAGGTAATCACTGAGTTCAAATGGACATTTGTGCCAAATTCAAAAATTTTCTTCAAGACATTCTTGAGAAATTGCATTTACAAGAATGGGATGAATGTATACACGTATTTAGGACGGACAACCCTAAAACATAATGCCTCCGGCTGCGGCCATCGCTGGTGCTGAGGCATAAAAATAAGATGCATGAAGGACGTACAGAAAAATAGGATCAAAGAAAAATGGAAACTTAAAGGTACTCCGGTAATTTTTTGTTTACTAGCGGTGCTATAGAGCAGCGCTTCCCATTTTGTTTGTCCCTGATCAACAGCTGTTGCAGGCGATGTGCCAATAAATGCAGCAATGTGCCAACAAAGCCAGTGAGGAAGAAGAGAACCAGCAAGGAAACAAGAATGTGAACAACGCAGGACGTAAGTATCTGAAAAAAGTGGCTTTACAAATATTTTCTGAGGAAGAAAATACATTCAGCACTTTTGTCTGACCTTGAAGATACAAAAGGCTTTTTGGTGAGAAACAGTGAATGAAAACTGCCCGGGGCTCCTTGATGGCTGGATGACGGGAAGAAGGGAGGTAGAGTGAAAGAGAAAAATAAAGGAAGAGAAGGAGAATGGAAGAAATAACTAAGAAAAGGAATCCAAGAAGATTGAAAGGAAGAGGAGAATGATAGGTAGACAGGAAAAAGAAAAGAGGGAAGGAAACCACAGATTGAGATCACACCCCTTCCTTTCATTTCTACCCTCCTGTCCTCTCTCGTGTGTTTTGTCTCTCTCACAGTGATGCAACCTGTGTGTGTGTGTGTGTGTGTGTGTGTGTGTGTGTGGACCTCCAACAAATTACCATTCTGCAAACAAATCAAAAACCCTGCTAAATTCAGTCTGTGATCCTGCTAACTGTCTGGCTTCCACGTTTGTTTTTTTAATCCAGGATTCAATAAAACACTGTCTGAACGCTGGAAAAGAAGCAAACAAAACAAGAAACATGAAGGAAGAAGGCTGATGGAAGAAAGACAGGAAGGATTAGGGCAGGAGGGGAGAGAGAAGGAAAAGATGTTAGAAATAAGGAAAGAATGAAGTAGGGAACAAAAAGTGAAAGAAGAAAAAGGTTCATGTTAAATAATCTGAAGATGCGTCAGACACTCGGTTTGACATCAGAAAACACTAAAACGCACAAAATCACAATCACATGAAGCTCCACCTACCGACTGGAGTCTAAAGGTGTTTTCACATATAGTCCTTTTTATACAAACCAAACTCAGTCCTCTCAAAGTGGACCAACAGAAAAGGGACTCAGTCCTCTTTCTTTCATATATAATATATATTGATATATTTTTGTTTTTACTCTGACATGGCGCTGCAGTGCGGTTATGAAGCTCCTCGCTTTCAGATGAACTTAAAACTGGAGGTGTTTCTGTGCTGCAGACTGTTGCTGTTTGATGTGTTCTACAGTCCACATCTGGAGACGTGCAGTATGTTCTGTGGACCAAACTACTCCTTGTCCTGCGTCCTTGCAAACGTTACAGGCTGATGTGGTTTCGTCTGTTTTCTCAAGCGTCCCAGGTCAACAGTGATCTCATGTGATCTCATGTGATCTCGTGTGATCTAGAGGGCTGAATACAACGGCAAAGACAACCTGGAGCTCTTTGTGTTCACAAGGCACAAGTTAAGTGAACCGCACTGTGGACTTGAAGTTTGTCAGAGGAGTCAGAGTTCTCTTGGAGTGTTCACATGCATGTAAAAATAAAATTGCTTGATTGATTGATTGATTGAAAAATGCTGAGTCACTGCTCTGAGTCCATTTAGAGGGCTGAAATGAAGCTCCAGAAACTGTCATCATCAAACATACGAGTGTCCGTCACGTGATGACACGTAGACCAACAAAACCTGACAATAAGAGCACTGCCTCTGGTTTTGTTCATGCTTGTATAAATACACGTTGTCTCATAACTTCACTACACATCTGTTTGACTCAAAGAAAACCCACTGAGTGTTTTATCATCACAGGCCAGCAGTGGAATCTGAGCATGTTTACTTTAACTTTAATACAAAGTCTGAACCTTAAAGACTGACTTCATTATGTCTTTTGTCTGATCTGCTGTTTTAACTGGTTTAATTTTAAAATGATAAAACCAAACCCAGCACGATGAGAACCTACTGATGGGGGACGCTGGTTTCTGGAGTCCTCCTCTGCAGTTTGTGGTTCTGTTCTGCGGCGGCGGGACCGGTTTGTAGGACTGTCCCGTGGCTCGGTACATGGCCTGGACCCACAGCATCCGGTCCTGCTCGTCGTCACAGGCGTACATCACCAGGTCGCCCTCCTTCACCGCGTTAAAGAACACCCGGCCGCCCTGCAGACCTGAGGAGGAGGAGGATGAGGAGGAAGGTGAATAAAAGGTAAAAGGCTCTGTACCAGATTTGATCAAGATGATAAGAAATAGACTACAGATATTTATCTATAGTCAGTGTATGACATAGAGTAGATGCAGTCAGCGTGCTCCCTGTATGCAGAAGCAGATGGGAGCACCCCAGAAGCTCAGTGATGCATCACTGTGGATTACAGCAACAACATTTTTAGCCACCAAAAAAAAATACATTCAACATCAGTCTAACTGGATGAAATATTTACAATATTTTCACGGCCTTACCTCTCTGTGAGACAGCCCTCTTCTTTGGTGCTACATTTCCTCAACTGTATCACTTCCATATTACCACTCACAAAAGCCCAGCTGTGCTGTGTACTGTAGCACAGCGCACACACAGCTTTAAGGACGAGACAACAAATACAAGAAAATGAAAAGTAGAATTACTGACCCCCCGTCGTAAGCCTCAGTGCACCAGCCCAGTGTGTCTGACAGTCTCCATTATGTCAGTGAAAACATGGACGCTTCACAATCAGCACAGTGTCAAGATTAGAGTCACCAATTCAGTATCTAACCAAATGTCTCCCCTTCTGTTCCTGAGATATGACGTTACAACATGATGATGTCACAGTCACGCTGACCTTTGACCTTTTGGATAGAAAATGTCATCACAAAAACACATTGTGTGCGGTGTGTTACAGCACACAGCACAGTTGGGCTTTTGTGAGCAGTAATATGGAAGTTATACAGTTGAGAACATGTAGCACCAAAGAACAGGCTGACAGAAAGGTCAAGCAGTGAAAATATTGTAAATATGGCATCCACTGACACTGATGTTGAATTTGTTTTCTGTAGGCCACACCACACCCACACAGAGCTTAAAGCCTGCGACTCCGCACCAGTCCTTTAGAACTGAGAAGCCTCTTGGATGAGAGGTTAAACGTCTTTAAGAAACTCAAGCAAGTCCAGTTGCTTACGATATAACTCTTAGGATTACCATGACCTGGGTGACTGAGAATCTTCACCTACAGTTACATCAATGTTGCAGTGATTGATGGATCGTCACATAGAGTCCACTTGAGGCCTCTTGTGGACTGGTTTTGGATTTGACAGCAGGTCTTGCAGACACACAGAGAACACGTCTGACAGTGTGGGGAAGTCTGGAGGTTTGGATTCAGCCAAAGAAGTCTGAACATTTTCCAAATGTATTACGAAGCCGTGAGGACCTTGTTCAGCGTGGTCGCACTTGGCCATATGGCAGCATTATAATTACAGTTCTGAACCGTGCGTCTCTTCTGATTCATTGTAAACCTCACGGTCTGGATGCTGCACAACAGATTTAACTAAGTGATCATTTCAGCGCTCCCTGCAGCAGTGTGTGTGTTTTCTGTGTGCTGTGTGATGACATCGGTGAGGAAGCTCAGGTGAGTCTACCTGGCTGAGGGTCGCAGTAGTCCACCGTGTAGCCCTCCAGCTGCATCAGCTCCTGAGGCTCGGCTTTCTTCTCTCTGTAGCTGCACATGGCGAATGTGTACTGACTCACCTGCAGGACACACACACACACACACACACACACACACACACACACACACACACACACTGATGAACCACAGATACAGCACATTTAGGAGGCACACACAGTCTTGAACATACAGGTGAATTGTTAACTCTCTCCCATTGTCAGTGCTCGTTTTGTCCCGTAGAGCGTTGGATTGATGACGGAAGCACAGCCTGTATTTTGTGTACAGTTTCATGATGTGTCCCAACATAAGCCCAGTACACACTGTGTGATTTTGGGGCTGGCTTGTCATGGAAGAGTTTTACAAAAGATCCATTGACAGTGATCTAAAACGGAGTTCGCGTGAGGACAAAAGGTCAAACAGGTCAAAATATACCCATGTATGTGTGGATTCTATCTTTTGATGCCTTTAAGGACTTTCAATCTGACGCAGAGTCATACAGACTTGTGATTTAAAAAGACCAAATTTGAATTTAAATGTCTGCCCTTGCCCTGAAAGTTCCCGAGTGATCACTAAGTGCTCAGAAAGTAAATAGCAGCTGCAGTGAAAGCACGCAAATGAGAATTTAAGAGACCAAAACTCAATTAACTTTGCTTCAGCAGGACTGTCAGACGAGGTGTAAAAACATGTCGAGTACAGTGACTGAATTGAGATGATTTATTTAAAAACTAAAATTGCGGGGGAGGGGGGATTTGACTCTGCAAAATCAAAGACAGAAAAGACTTCTTTAAAAAGAGAGACGTCTGAGTGTGAGGACGTGTTTTCTCTGAGGGCAGAGGGTTTGATCTAATGCACCTTAACACACACAAACTTCTGTTCAATGAGTCATTTCATAATTTCACTGATGCCGGATCTGTTATAAGTGACACTTGGAGAGATTATTAACGTCAGAGAGCTACTGATTTATCTCAGTTTTAGTTTCAACCCTCAGCCTTTCTTTTACAGCCTGCACTGCCTCTCTGATCTGAAGACAGTCTCCACATCGATCACAGATCGATACGTGTCATCTGATCCCGCTCTCGTCAGTTTCTTACCTGAACAAGAACAAAGTATCTTCTTTTCCAGCGTTTCCAGACTCTCTGTCCCACAGCGTACAGGTACCTGGAACACAAACAAAAACATGACGTCAACTTAAACGAAAAATCAGGAGGTTTTACAGTTATTATAAACCAGATATTCAGCTTTATTTATGTTTTAACTGAAAACATAAATGAACATCTAACTGAACATCTTTAGGTTCTGGACTGTTAGTCAGATGAAACAAAGTCGAGCTCTGAAGACGTCGACTTGGACTCTGGGAAACAGTGACATGCATATTTTAAAATCTTCTGACCAAAAATGTATTTGTAAATCAAAAAAAGGTTAACATAACTGTACTCCTTTGTGTGGCCATGGTGCTGACACTTTAAAGGAATACTTCACCCCCCAAACAACCATTTGTAGATGAGTTACTCACCCTGTGAGACGTTGAATTCGTAAAGAAAACTAACATGCTTCCATGGAGAACAAAGAATCCAAAAAGATTCTAGATGAATTGAAGTCTTAGGGGTCCTCGTTTAACAACAGCAAAACTTTATGACAACGTTAGTTCACAAACTCTCACCCAACTTGTGCAGTTGTGCAACTTGTGATCGAAGTCTCCCAAACATTCCTTTCTATGAGGAGCTAAAGAGAAAGTGAATCTTGACTGTGCTCTCTTCAAAGACAGACTCCATTGACAAAATCAGTAATTTTACCTCTCTGAACACAGGAGCTGCTGCCCTACCGCTGCCTCATTTAGCTAGTTTGTTAATATTACTGAATGACTTTGGTGTTTTAGAGGGTTTGTTCAGATCCACCAAAGTCACTCAAACACCAACGGACTTACTGATTGAGGCAGTGGTGGAGCAGCAGCTCCTGTGTTCAGTGGAGTCTGGCTTTGAAGAGAACATAGTTAAGTTTCCCCTTGAGTTCGGTTTCCCATCACTGTTTGGGAGACACTGAGCACAGGAGCAGATAAATGAGAGCTGGATCGTAGTGCATGAGCCGTTTTGTAAACAAATATTTTGATATAGTTGTGTCATTAAATATGGACACCTTTGACTTCCATTCTTTGTTCACCGTGGAGGCATGTGAGAAAAACAAGGTTGTCTTCACACAACGTAACACACGGTGAATAACTGATTTACAAAACGTCATTTTGGGGTTGAAGTATCACCTCAAAATTAATAATCATGAGGCATTTAACTTGAGGCTATAATCAGAACAATAAAAGAGCACTTAGTCAGACTCTGTTATGTATAGCATGAGAAGGGTACTTTTAAGGTCTCAGTCATATCAGTTGATGTCTACCATTAAATGGAAAACACAAAAGCAGCCAGGCTCAGCTTCTATGAGGATCCATTTTAAGGCTCCTTGATGCATGTCCTCAAATGTTTCTATCACACCACATTAAGTCATCGCTGCCTCAGCTGTGAACATTATCAACACATTAATTTCCTCCCCCGATGTGAAAGTAAAAGGAGAAAGTAATGAGTCCGGAGGTGAGAGAGGCCACGACACAGACAGCAGCTCATTGAAGAAGTCTCGAGGAAAATGGAAGAATGACCAGTGTGGCCTCTCAATCAATGGCTGATCCCGGGCCTCCTGAAGCGTGGGATACAGGCAAGTGCAAGTGAGGAAAATCAATCGATGGCGAGACCTCTTTCTTCAGCCCTGCTGCCCGCCCTTAAAGAAAAGGCCTCCAGTCAAGGCTGCGGCGCGTCTGGACGGAGAATCTGGGCCATTCTGCGCGACTCCGGGTTAACATGTGGCACCGCTCGCCGGCCACTTGTGAAAATTATTTGGCCGTCCGTCCTCCTGCAGGGTTTCAGACATCCATTCAGCTGCACAACGCCGCCGTGATGGACTGCAGACTCCAAAGAGTTCACTGCAGGCATTTAACAGTCCTCACTGCAAAAAAACATCCATCTTTAACTGGTCATTTAGCTGGATATTCACACTTTTATTCAGGGGCTTTTTAAAGAGTCATGAGACACTGGACTCATTCTGTTAAATCTACGGTTTCTCTTATTCAAAGAAATGTCTAGAAATGAGCCAGAATGAGACAAATCACTGCACCAGAGTTTTTTGTTAGTTATTGTGGAAAAACTGGTTAAATTAGCGCACAACATGGGCTGGCTGAAGGGATTTGTGATTGATTTATAAATAATTAATAATTTAAGACTAAACAGCAACGAAAGAGGGTTTTTTGTTTTTGTCTTTTAATTCCAGCACATTTTATTTTCTAAGGCACCAAAAAGCAGCTCCGTCTCTCCTGCAACAATTATAATTTCACCTATTTCACTTATTTGTAAAGGAACAAAAATGTTTAAATAACTTAGCAGAAATTAGATTTTTTTTTTTTTTTTTGCAGTGAAACCTGCAGAATTAAACTGAAAATTAAATTCAAGGTTATCGTTCTTAGTTTTTGTAGATTCATAAATCTCATTATATTGGCTCATTTTGTCGCTTGTTTAAATAAAAGAGCAGATATATTTTTTGCACATTAATAATGACATAAATTACTTTTTTTGTGTGTGTGTGGCAGAAATGCCACTAAATGGTTCTCATATTAAGTCTGTACAACATTTTATAGGAGTAGATTTTTTTTTTTTGTTCTCAGTCATTAAAACGTCATATTCTCACTACATTAGAAGATATTTTATACTTGATTATGAAAATATGATTTTAGCAAAGGAGTCATTTTCAAAGGGGAAACATCAGTGCATTTGTCTCCTGATTTCACAGCATCCCCTCCCCCCACTCCTGACAGCAATCATACCATTAATTTACCTACAAATTAAAAATATTCTGGATTTCATAACTGATCATAAATCATGACAATCATTAATTATAAAGGAGTCGACTGCCGGCTGCAGTCACAGTGAGATCTTCTTGTTCCTCGTTCATATGATGAAGATCAAACATCCTTTGAGCTCAGAATCAGAAAGAGCATGAAGAACAATATTGTCTCCATAAAGTGTTTACTGATCACGACAGAAAAAAAATATATGTGTTGTGCTCTCAGTTTGAAAGATAAAAATGAAAACAGGTCCGGTTCCTTTCAGCGAGCCTCCATGTGGAGAACCTCACTGCTCTTCACACTGAGCAGCTGACAGGTAGAACATTTACCTCACTGTCGTCTTAACGCATCAGAAAATATAAGCAAACATCACGCGTGTCGCCTGAGGACAGAAGTGTTTCCAGTTTGTTCACTTTTTCTTTTCTCTGGATGTTTATTTTTTTCACTCTGAAATTAAAATGTCTGTCGTTCTTTGAAAATATTCAACCCAAGAAAAAAATGAATAAATCACACAGATATAAAACATTTCCTATTTGTTCTCTTTTTCTCGACTTGAGCATCACACATTCCTGTGTCTGTTGGCCTCTTCTTTGGTTTTATTCTTTGACGTGTGAGGAGTCATTTTGGTTGACGTGAAATATGTGGAATATCTTTGGAATAAAAAAATGCAGCGTGCAGGCCCGGCGTGCCCCGCGTTAGTCTTAAGATCAAAGATTCACAGTGAAAACAGCATCAGATAACCTGACTGGAGAAAAAATAAAAACACAGGATGACACCTTTCGGCAGGTGGATCACAGATTGTGTCTGTAATAAATCAGAAATGACAGAGAGACAGTTTAAACACAGTAAGAGGAGCTGAATGTGAAGCAGAGGCGAGCTGCACTCACAGGCAGACGAACACTGAGCCCTTGTGGAGGGTTTTGAAAACTGCACTGAATCTTTATCCTTTCTTTTGTCTCTCTGTCGTCGGTCAGTCTGATTTCAGAGCTGCCTGACTCGCACAGGGTTTGTCACAGTAACAGAGTCTGTCGGCTCCTGCAGGACGCTGACAGGAAGGAAAAGGGAAAACTGAGGAGGAAGTCTAACACAGAGGGCTCTCAGACTGCCTCCTCTACCTCCCTCTACATTCCTTTACAGTCACTTGATTAACTCTAAAGACGAACTGTGAAATAATGGCACCAACTCATAGTAATAGTCTGAGCGTCCAACACAGAAATGCATTCAGGTTGTGCCAACTGAGCACAAAGACTTGGAAGTTGGAAGCAGGGAAAACAGCTGATCGTTCTGTCAGGAGAGAAAAAAGCCTCAAAACAAAACTATCTCTGCTTCACTTGAACTGGGAAAAATATTCTGTTTCTGTTGTAAATATACTTTACTGGACTTAACTTTACAACCTGCATTTGATTGAGCAAAATTAGTGATCAGTGATGAAAAGAGGGATCGTATTGGTGAAATGTCAGATGAAATCCTGAAGCCCTGAGCAGCCACATCGTGCACCTCCTTCCAAAAATGTTTCCTGCATTCCCAGAAAACATGAACTTGAACATGTTTTACATGCGTACGTGACATTAAGAGGACGAGTTAGGATATATCTTACTAATGGGGTTAAGGGCTAAGAAACATCCTGTGCATGCATCTATAATTCTGTGACATGTGAAAACACTTTCTGCTACACTACTCCTGCGATGTTTGACCTTTATTGTGCAGAACAATGTAAGTGCAGGGTTTGTTTTCACATTCATTCAAAGTTTCTCTGAGTTAAAATGTGCCGACTGGGTGAAAAAATCAGGACAGATATATTCATTACAATACTAGTAGGTTGTGAAAGAGCAGTAAGTGGTTGAAATGTCCGAGTAAAGAGTTTCCAACAATCTCTGAATGGACAGAAATAGTTATGGAACAGCTGACTTTTTCCCCCTGAGACAATATTCAGAAAAATGAAATCTGACTTTGAAGTGATCTGATTTGTTTGGTGAGTTTGTTTTGTCCCCCTGGTGCTGGGACATGCAAGGTGGATGGTGGCTCATTGATATGTGGAAGATTCCTCCCTCCCTGGAGGTGCCCTGGGTTTCAAGGGGTCAAAGTTGGGATCACGGGGACCTTTGAAATGGAGGAGCTGTTGTCAGTGGTACGGCAGTGTAGCCTTGCTACTGCTTATTTTCTGTCTTGCTCAGTGTTGGACATTTTGCCCCGCCTGTTGTTATTTGTTTTGTCTGCTGTTTCCTTTTCATAAAAAACTATAGAAAACAAAACTGTAGCTGATTTCCCTGTTCATGACAGCTGTAAGAGGAGTGAATTTTCATACAACTCGACTAACCATATATAATGTTATGCATAATTAAGGGCGGGACACTTCGAGAGAAAGGCTGTCTACGAGGCGTCACCACAATTTATAAGTCAGATCCAAATTCTCGCTCAAATATAGTCACTTCTGGCTCCAAAAACCAGATGGCGACACCGAAAAGCCGAACTTGAGGCTTCAGAACAAGAGAACACAAACCAATGGGCGACATCACGACAGCTACGTCTGTTATTCTTACAGTCTGCAGTATAATCACTTTAAAATAAAAACCGCTGTATTTTTGTTACCTCAGAATTAGCCATTTATATCCACACAGAGTGGGCTGTCGTCATGTTTCTACAGTAGCTCAGAATGAACAAACCAAACATTGGCTCCATTCATGTTTTGCATCACCCAGTGTAGGTCCCCCTACACGTTTGGTACACAGGAGAAATTTCAGTTTATTGCCATCTGTAATCTCAACCACCAGATGGCCCTGAATCTTAAACACCAGACCTTTGAATTTCAGCTTAATAAGCAGGATTTGTCGCATCACAACCAGCCTGTTGTGGTCAAATATGCAGTTTACACCAATGTGATACACTGTGAACCTCAGTCCATCCATGACACAGAATTTTAATGTAAACTCGACACAAATGACCTCCATTGTCACAATGACATAAAAACTTTATGTTCACTTGACAAAAACATTTTATGTTAAATTAACAATTTCTGAGATAATCTGACTAAAATGTATAAAGTATTTTTTGGCTAATTAGTTTAAGGCCAACAAACGACACTATCACTGTGCACTTGACATAATGTGGCGTGCTGCGGTTAAATGGGCAGAGTTTCCCAGCATGCCATGAGACAATGTGTTTAATGCTGTAAGCTGAAGACAGAAACCGTGTTTACATGTGTTGTAACTCACTCATGTTCCCCGTCACACAAGGATTAATGTTTCTGCATTTCAAAATTTACAGTTTACACAGTTGGTGACCTCCCGCCTACATGGAAACGAGAGCGTCTGACATAAAGTTGTGCCGAGGTGAAATAAAGAGAACTTCTGGTTTCATTCCAGAATTCATGTCTTTGCCTTATTCTTGCCATCATTTATTATGTGCCTGGAGTCCCGAAAAATGTTACTATATTGTACTAAACTAAAAGGTTTGATTTGTGTCAACACTTGAAACACCCACTGCACACTGAGAATTAACTTTTCAGCACAGTAGGACACATGTTGTGTTGCGCAGTTTACTTTGAAATAAAAAATACTTTTATATTGACTGGGTTCATCTCACTTGAGGAGGAGTAAGTAAATGTTATATTAAGAAGCTATAACTAGTGTATTGAACCTTTTTCCTTGAAAAACTATAGACGGACAAATCAGTATTCAGAGCAGAGTATTTTACCTAAAGGAGCTACTGATACAAAATGAGTGTCTCGTACTATGTGTGTATTTAACTGTAAAGCACTATAACTTATATAAGATTTGTGGATTTTTATACACAAGGTTTTGCTGCCATCTTGTGGCAGACAGTAACAACTACACGTCACATGCTGCCTCAGGAGGTTTCACATATTTTAGCAGTTCTGCTTAAATCTGACACAATATGCAGCAATTAATAATTTTGGTTTTGTAGTAATTTAAATCTGTAAAAAGCAACAGTGAAAGCTCTCCCCCATCATTCACAGAAAAACTGAACTCAGAGCACATGCACGGTGCACAGAGCTGTCAGCTCACAGCGTGAGGCAGGTGACGGCAGGAAACATTAGATGGACACTTACTACACAGATGCACTGAACACACGAAGGCAGAGTTGCCTTTTCTTTAAATTGAATCCTCATTTGAAACCTTACAGGCAACGCTACTCGCCCATGATGAACCTGAAGGCTTCCTGAGCACCTGCTGAAGCCACGGGCCAAACGCCTTGTTTGTCATGATTTTGTCAGTTAAAAGAAGAAGAAATTCAGTCTTATTTACCATCAATATAATCTGTTTGTCTAAACAGTAAAAAGCAGTTTTCCTCTTTCTTTTTTACTGATCATGATCCACAACAATTACAATTTGCAAACCTAACTGATGGAAACAAACCTGTGAGTCCTGATTCTCTGTTTTCATTTTAGATAGAGAGCAAAGTCACAGCTGGATCACTGGACCAACAACACTGTAATTAAACCCTCTTGAATCACTTTTAGTTGTCTGAGTAAACTTCTTGAGCGATTAATAATATTGAAGTGTAAATTATTCACAGTTAATACTGAGGTTGAAAAACCTCTGATGGATGACGGACAGAGTTCAGCTGTGACTGAAATCAGTGATGTTATTACACATTTTTTGGAATTTTATTTCCACAAGTTCAACTATAAAACACATTCATTTTTAATAATTAGACTCTGAATTTTTAATAATAAATGTCACATTATCACGGTCACATTTCTGCAGTGCATAATTTCTATAATAATTAACTGCAATGCAGTTAATGTAGCAGAGTGTGTGCGTCATGTCCTGCTTCTGGTGTGTGTTTACATGATGACAGATCTGAGCAGGATTTCAACAGACAGGAACTAACAAGCTGCTCTCATCATCTCACCATCATGTGATCACATCCTCAGGTTGAGCTTCCTGCGTTCAACCAGCAGGTGAAGCTGTCAGCCTGCACAAACTTTGCATGACACACACACGCTTTACAAACACACACATTCAGATTAGTTTTTCTCTTTGCTTCATGAACTGCATTTATTCTATCTAAAGGGCTTTTTACAAACCTTTACAATCTTTGCCTCTCGTTCATCCCTTCACACACATTGTCTCAGTCCTTATTGTGTAACAGTGTGTGAATTGTTGTCAGGCACGATGCTGAAGTATGTCTTTGTTTTGCTTTTCATCAGAAAAGCTGTTTGTGCTGCTGAAGTAAAGAGTAGCTAATGACTGATGACGTCTGTTTGACTGATGTGGCATTTATAATAACAGGAGCTGATTAACACTGGGTGCGGTTACATGATGGCTAAATCTGAATGAAATCATTCTGAATTAAAGTCTTTCCAGGTAGTTTACATGGCAAATATTCATTCTGAATGAGGGTTTACACGGAGATCAGTTTAATTGCCTGTATTCGGGTCCACACAAGGTTTGGGGCAGGGAAGGTTTCTGATTGGATAGGGGGCGGGGCAGATGTTACGTGTTTACGTATACCAGAAGAAAACACTGTAGTCCTCACTCCAGATAACAACATGCTTGACGACGCCGTTCTTAGTGCCTTTTTCGGGCTTGTTTTGCTTATATTCTTGAAGCAGCAGTACGACAACAACCTTGTTCTGCTAATGCTTCGTCTGTTGAGGAGGAGAAGGGAGGTAGAAGGTCCAAGAAGGGAGATAGAAGACCGTGCTGTGGCGAATGGAAACCGGTGAGTGCAACGAGTCTGACTGCTCTATCTCAGCCCGTCGCTATGCGCGCTATATACATCATGGCGTCAGAAGGACAAGGAAACAAGCATGTGCAGAAAGACCGTAATGAACTTAAAGAGATATTAGAGACGGAATATTCCAGCCCCTTACATCGGATTGAATTTTCAATCGCATTGGCCATTTTCATTCTGGATTAGGTGGATTAGGTGGATTAGGTGTTTGATTCTGAATGAAAAGGGAATTAAACTGTCCATGTAAACACACTCAGTGTCACTGTGGACGAAAATAAACTTTGCAGAAGTTAAATTACAGCTAAAATCCCGTGTTTAGTGTGTAAAAGATCTCTGTGTGAAAACCAGTGGAAACAGAGCCCTGAAACAATGAAATGATTCTGCTGACCTATAACTATATATCGGTTCCTCTCTTTTACCCGTCACTCTGGACTTTTGTTCATGGACAGGTTTTTCTTCAGTGACCTGACTGGTCAGAGTTCGGGCTGTTGATCTGATATCCTGACGTTAATCTCTCCTGGTGACTGACGTTCCTTTGCTAATTATGTAGTGTGTCTTAGAGAATGTATTTATATGTGTTTATAGAAAGAAATCAAAATAAACAAAGAAACACACACAGAAGGCAGCAGCAGCCTGCCATGCAAGGCTCTGGTCGACCATCAGGAGCAATCTGGGATTAAGTTCCTTGCTCAGACACTTCAACATGTGGAGAGGAGGATCGATCCAGCCCTGCGGGCGACGGACAAACTCCTCTACCTCCTTTTGTTTTAAAGCATGAGGGATGTGTCGTGTTTGGCTGAAGGAAGTCTGGAAGTTTCCACACAACGTAAAAAACGTTGTTAGCTCTGCCCACTGTAGAAAACATCTCTGTTCACTAAACGCATCATCACTGACTGACATCTGATAAACCTTCACACTCATCGACCTGTTAGTCACACTGAACTTCCTGCAGCTTCCCTTCCTGAATCAACACAAACTCACACACACACACACAGAGCTGTTTTCTGTCTGAACGTCCACCACTGTAAACAATAAACAAACAGTAAACAATAAGAATATGACTTTTCTGACTGACTTTCTGTCACGATTGAGATTTTTCTCTTCAGCAGGGTAGAGTTATGTAACTCTGCAAATTATTAAATACACAAAATAATTTTTACACTTTTCTTCTCCACAGTGGAACTGGCAGGATCACAGCGTCCACCTCCTGTGGAAAGCTGGCACAAAGTCTGAGTAATTCTGTCGTGCACGGCTCTCACAGCTGCCTGAGAGAGCGCAGCTGCCGTTAGCACAGAGAATAACAGACCTGCTTTTGGCAATGTCAAACTTTTTAATTTTAGAGGGAAGTCTGTGTTTAACAAGGAGGATGATATCAATCACTCATGAAGACTTAAGGCTACGTTCATGTTACTGTGGGAAAATTGATTTCATTAATCTTGTGACACGGATTTGAATTCTTCAGAGTAGTGTCACAGGAATCAGATCTGGGCCACTTTCATATATGCTCCTAAATCTGACACATATCTGATCACTGGCCATGTGACTGCTGTGAGAACGGTCAGAAATCATACGCATCTTTCTTGCATCCATGTGTTTTCCACGTCATCCTTCACTGTTCAGGAGCTGATCACTCACCAGTCAGAGTTGGAGCGATCTGCTGAAACTACAAACGGTTTGCGTAGCTGCAGGGCTGCTGAGGTAGCCCGACTGCCTGACGCTTCTGACGGGTACAGTGTGCTACATTTTGAGTCCTGCTGTAACAGTGCTGTCATAAGGTACCGACAGAGATATTGAAATGTAGCCCTGCACAGACCTGTTCCTCTGTGAAGCCTTCCACACTGCAGCCCCAGCACGCCCGACCCCGTAGAGGACCCGACCCTGTGACTCCGGCAGACTCACCCGCTGTGCTTCATGTTGGGCGGTTTGTCCATGCGGACGGCCAGTTTGATCTTCAGCTCTGTGTCCTGGCTGCTCTTGGGGACGACCATCCGGTGGAACTCGGCCTGCTTCGGCCCGTTCGTGGTTGGGTTCATGACCACCTGAGGAGGGGGCGGGGCAAAGAGGATTTTTTCATGAGTGGTGCTCCTGTGAACGCTTTTTAATTGACAACACAATCAACAAATACCCATCATCCTTGCTCAGGATAATAATTAACAGTGGTATCACAGTGTCATCCGTCAACAGCCAATAGGTGATCTCTCTTTGAATGACATCAGCACGTCAGGTTGTGACAGGATGCTGCAGTAAATCATGATGATGATGTGCTGTTTTCCATGATGGTTGAAATATGTGAGCACAGATTTAAGGAAAGCAACAAACAGTTTTCCAGCTGAACATAACACCCTGCCCCTTAGTTACAGTTGCTATGATGGATAACTTTCAGGTACCAATGTGTCTATTCAGCCATCTACTGACAGTTTTAGGATTTAGAGACAAAAAACACAACAACACTTCTGTTTGTGCCTGCAAGACGGAGAGAGTCTCAGGAGAGAGCAAGAGAACCTAAACGGTAAAGTGAGTCTTTTAAAAACAACAACATGACACTTCACACTCGTTAGCAAGCCTGAGGGTCGCCAGTTCAAGTCCCCATCCGGACCATATATGGAGTGTGAACTGAGAGCCGGAGTAGCGCCATTTCGCCTCCTGGGCTCTGCAGAGGTGCCCTTGAGCAAAGCACCCAACCCACAGCTGCTGGAGGTGCAGCCCCCTCGCTCTCACATCTCTCCATTGAAAGCATGTGAGGGCACAGGTTTGTGCATGTATTTCGGGCCTGTGTGTGGAGATTAACAAAGTATATCCTCTTCTTTTACATCCAACAGGAAACACGTCACAATACACTGAATATAATCGATATCCAGATAGTAAGGACACTGACTGTCTCTGTTGCACATCAACCAGACAGACCTTAAGACAAGCGTCTTTGTTGTAGGCATGCACTGACGGAGACTCAGCTTTTAATGCCTCATCAAGTTCTGGCTTCATATCTAAATAAAAATGATGCCGACAGAGTGCTGCAGGGATGATGTGTTTCTGTAGACTGATGCGGAAGTTAGCATCACAATTGCTCCCTCGTCAGAAAGCTTGTGGGATTTGTCTGTTGCATTTGGTATTACTGCACTTGCCAAAGGGAAAAAGCCAACACTGGGCTATGAACGAACTACGCACAGTTGATGACTTCAGCGTTGCCACGACAACGTGGCTGTAGAGCCGTGTTCATTCTGTAGTTTCATTATCCACTTGTGAGCAACCATCTTCTTTTCGACACATAAAAGTTTAAAGTGGAAGAGTGGGGTGTTTACTGACGTATTTTATGTTGTAGAACAAAGTCTCTTCATCGGCTCCCAGTTCATTTTAAAATTCATTTTAAAATTTTGCCTTCAGTTTTTGAATCTCTTCATGGACTGGCTCCTAAATGTTCATCTGATATGTTGGTCAGATACATTCTCTACAGACTCCTACGATCCTCCACCTCTGGTCCACTCAGTGTCACTTCAGTGTTGTTGATCCTTGTCTCTGAACCAACCTTACAGGCGACTTCTCTTATTCAGTAGACGGCTTTTATTTAATTAATTGGTATCAAAACTAATTTGTGTTTTTTATGCGTGTGTGTGATTATGTATTTGTTCTATTTATACTGTCTTAAATATCTGATTTTCTCATTTTTATTATGTAAAGCACTTTGAGTTGCACTTGCTCTATGAACTGTTCTATACAAATTTATTAATTATTACTTGTTAGCAAGTCTTTTTTAAGACTTTTTAAGGCTTTAGGACTCATTTCTGGAGCACTCTGAGCTCCATGCACTGAGCAATATGGGTTTTAATTTGGGGGAAACAGACCCTTGCATTGGTGCATCCCTAGTTTGTAGTTCGTGACCTATATCATAGATCTGCAGCACTGTGACTGTTGTTCTGAAGGTAGACATCTTGTCCTGGATTGGTCGATCAGTTTCTCTCTCTAGACACGTTTGGATGATTATTCGTGGTGGAAATGGAGTGAACTTAGGGAAGGGAGGGAGGCAGTGGAAATTCAACCACTTTTTTAAATTCTCCTCCGCTAACAAGACTGTAAAGATTCGCAGTTGCCAATTCACACCGCTGCAACTTTTCTCTGCAACATTCTAAAACAGTTTCGTCTCATCAGGAATCTTCGGTCTGAACTGGGCTCAATAACAATCAATGATTGAACTGAGGGCGATTGTCCTTCACGCTCACAATGGTTTTCAAGACCATGCTCAGTTTTAAAATCCATCTGTGATGCAGCCTGAGAGAGAACAGAAAACCCTCTTCTTCCTCACTATCCTAACATTTTACTCAACTCTCCCAAATGGTGCAAAGCATGGAGCTCTCTGTGTTAATGTCCTGTCATGTCTGAATGGAGCTGGAGGGAAAATTGATGTAAAATCACTTATGTCTCAATGACACAAAGACATCACTTTATAATGCTTCTCAACCATCACTCATGACCCACTCAGAGTGAAGTGTAGCGGTGTATTTTTCTGGAGAGACTCTGCCTGTACTTTTTACTTTCTTTTATTTTGCTGAGTTCGGGAAGTTCCTGGGGACAGTGCACAGGTGAGGCAGGGACTTTATAAAAAGGTGGAGACCATGTGGCAGACCGTGAGCAGCATGTTTGCAGGAGAAGGCTACGAATACCTGCGCTGAAGAAAACCCAAATATAGCGAGGCAAAACACACAGTGGAGTGTGTCTCGTTTTTGTTCCTGCACAGTTTAGTTCAGCTGCGTTTGATTTACCACTTTGGATCTCCTGGTCATAAAACCACCCGCAGACAACACTTCTGAGCAAGTTGATTTGTGTCTTATCTGTGAACAGAGAATTACAATTTCCAAATCCCAACACCGACCTCAAAACAAATCCACATCTTAAATCAGCAGTGGAACATAATTAAGTACATTTACCAAAGTACTGCACTGTTGTACAGTTTTCAGGTATTTGTAATTTACTTCCATTTTTTTGCAGCTTTATACTTCTTCTACACTACATTTCAGAGGTAGGTATTGTACTTATTATTCCACTGAGGTGGCACGGTGGAGCAGTGGTTAGCACCTCATGTCAAGAGGGTTTTGAATGCAGGACTTTGCCGGTTTTCAAAAATGGACCAGTGCAGGACTCTGGTGCAGGTAGTACTACTAAACTGAAGAGTTGCAAAATTTAATACCAACTTTAATATTCCTACAGCAAACTGTATCTAAGAGACTGAGCGGTGATCTGACTCAGGTCATAGATAAACAAACATCTTGTGTTGCTGTGTGTTTTGTGTCCACAGCTGTGTGTGTTGTGTGTGTGGTACAGTGTGGTGTAGACGGACGCTCACCCGGCCCAGCTCCTTGTCCTCCAGAGCCAGGACCCCAGTGCTCTCTGTGAACAGCTTCACTTTGACCGAGGGCAGAGGGTGAGTCGTGATGAAGTCCCCCTGAGTCCCCCACCTGAAACACACAAGGATCCTCTTTAAAGCTCTGCAGAAACTCTGCATTTTTATTTATTTAGTTAAGTTACATTTTGCATTTTAATCAGCTTTTGTGCACGACCCAATCTGTGACGCTTTTGCGCAAACTATACGAATCAAGTGAGCGGCTACAACAAGGCTGCTTTTGCTGAACGAAGGCACAGCAGCCTGATGAGTTTCGACCATTCCAGTAAAGTTTATTTAAATAAAACAACCACATCCACAACAACACTGATGTGAGCCAAAAAGGCAGAATTATTGTGCAACTCTTCAGCAGATGGGAGAATGCAGACAGTCTGCTCCGTCTGTTCTGCTGCACATGTTCAGGTTTAATTTTAAGTCAAGACAACAATTTTAGTCACAACATGTAAAATGCTCCTCCACCAATATCAAAACAAGCTCACCAGTTTATAACAGATCTTCTGACAGCAGCCATGAGGGAAATCTGACTGTGGAACTCCTTAAACTGCTTCTGATCTGCCAGAAATCCAACAGTATCACTGAGAGCAACATCTACGATTGTTCCGGGTGTAAATCAGCCGTCATGACTTCCTTCAAACTGTATGCCGAACGACAAGAGATCTAACAGAAAGCCGGACTGATTCTAAGAAGAACAGTGTCAGGCTGCAGCACACGTCCTGTCTGTCAAAAGACTCACAAGTAGCATTCTTTTCTGTACAGATGGCGTTTGCTTTGCCAAGTTTTGAAGGAATACTACACATTTATTTACAACAGCAAAAGGGGGTAAGAGTCTTGAGGAAGTGAAGTAAAAGGCAACCGCCTGTAACACCAGCATAACTACATCAAAACACCCGTTTACAAACTCTCACACAACTTGTGCAGTATATTCCAAGTGTCATTTATCTAGTCGTACGCTCAATGCTTTCCAAAAACTTCACTATTTAATGGTCCATGTGTAGGTTTGAGGGGCATATTCTGGCAGAACTGGCACATAATATAACAAGTAAGTTTTCTTTAGTATAAAATCACCTGAAAATAAGAATCAGTGTGTTTTATTACCTTAGAATGACACATTCATATCTACATAGTGAGCAGAACATAACCATGTTGCACCACCATGTTTCTGCAGTAGCCCAGAAGAGAAAATCCAAACACTGGCTCTAGATAGGGACATTCGCCTTTCCGCATTATAAGCCCATCTACAATTAGCAGTGTTGGGGGCAAACTATTGAAACATGAAACAGCTATATTCAGTAATTTTTTAAAACTTAATTTGCCTGGGAGAGGAGCAGACCTCTGTGGATAATATGGCTCCCCGTAAGAACCTCCTGAATAATAAACACTGAAGGAATTCTAGCTGGGAGAGTTTTTATCTGGTTGCATTTAATGGACTTCGCACCACGTCGGACGGTTCACACCTCCACGTCGTCCATTAATTCCTGACAATGGACACCTCGTCGGGCATTAACCCTTACTTATTAACCGACTCCGGTTGTCTGTACGCCCTTTGAATGGCTCGAGGCAGACTACGGGCGAATATGTGACGCTGCAGCAAGGAAGTGAAACCTTGCGAAATGCCGGAAATGATGTAGTTTGAAGGACCAATCATAGCTCTTGCAGTCTGTGTTGGGTCTGCGTTGCCTCGATGGTGATTACAATTTTTTTTGGAGGTGCACGTCATGTAATTGCCTTGGTCACAGAGGGATGCCACGCCTCCGCAAAGCCCTCTGCAACGTAGGTATGCAAAAGTATAAACCTTGCTTTAACAGTCTCATGCGTGGACGAGTAGCGCGTGCTTGCCTGGGCACATTTAGGACACACTATTGGTTTTATATTGCAATGTTTTAGAAAAACTGCATATGTTTGGAAAGTACTGAGCGTACAGCTTGGTAAGTGTGACTTGGGTTATACTGCGTGAGTTGTGTGAGAGTTGATAAACAGATGTTTTGATAGAGTTTTGCTGTTGTTCAGTTCAATTCAATTCAACACTTTTCTGATTTTGCGTTTACTGTGGAGGCAAGCCAGAACAAAAAGGTTTTCTTCACAAATTCAAAGTGACACAGGTTGAGAAACGGATATAAAAATACGTCATTCTGGGGGTGAAGTATTCCTTTAAGGTCTCACAACTGTCATGAGCCCAACAGGCAGAGAGCCTTCACATGTGAATCTGACACTGTTTTTGTTCTCAACAGCATGAACAAAGCCTAAAGTGTAGCTACTGATTAGACATTAATATAATTTACACCTCCTACTTTTTACATTTGCATACTCAGGGCGAGGCGTCTTCATTCTTATTTGCAATGACTTTGCAGCACAGTTGACTTTAACAAGAGGTAACCCTGCAAACTTTGCTCAGTCATCACATCAGGTCTTAGTCACAGATCCAGAGGCAGTAAACAGTCCCCATCAGTGTCAGCTGTTATCAACGATCACTTATTCTTCATCTCTAATGGAGCAGAGTGACGCCTTCTGCTCAGGACGACTACGACGCAGCCATTACTCACCAAGAGCCGCAACGCTCCAGTGATTACATGCCTTACGTCAAAACTGTCATTTAAAGTATGAATCCGTGTGTATGTGTGTGTGTGTGTGTGTGTGTGTGTGTGTGTGTGTGTGGTGCACAAATGACAAGTGACCCCTTCACTTGTTGCGGTTGAGAAGCGAAGCCGAGCTCTGTGTTCAGTTTCCACAGTTTCCAAGGCAACATTGCGCAGAAAGGTGTGTTCACTTCACACACACATTTTTGAAGTAATCACAGGCGTGAGCTCTGTACAACGGCGGACAGACACAGATACAAACAGCTCTGACCTCACGTATTCACTGACCTGAGATAACAGTTCAAACGTGAGTGATGACATAATGATGGCTGCTGTTACGGTTTCTCTTTGTGTCTCGTCTGGATTCACAACTTGACCTTCAGCATTAACGACATTAAAACCAGACAGTGGTGAAAACAGACTGCAGGACAAATTTTATGGTGAATTTCAGCTGTTGTTTGGTTTTGTTGGACTGAGATAAAATAATTGATTTTCACACCTGATGCCTGAAGAGTCTGAGTTAAATAAGAGTGTATATGATTAAATAATAATATTATGACAAAGCTGTCAATTGAAATATCATGCTTCACATTTCTACATTAGTTTTATTTGTTGTGCTTCTTACTTACTATTTGTGTTTTTAGCCACCTCTTTGATCCAGACTGAAATATCTCTACTCTTACAGGACTAATACCATCACAATTTTCTACAGATGCTCGTTGTCCCCAGAGGATGAATCCTGCTGACTTCGGTGATCCTTGACTTCTCCCCAAATGCTACCAGGTTAATAATATGTTTTAACAAGTGTCCCATGAATTACTTTACAATTCACAACATAGTGCAAGTACTGTTTCACTCGTGCCACCAGCGGGCCAAAGTTTTCACATATCCATTGAAATATCTCAGCATCTGCTTTATAGGTTGGCACAACATCTTGTTCAGACATTCATTTGTTCCCAGAGGACGTATTAATCACTCTGGCGATCTTCTACCTTTCCCATATGTATTACCGCGAGGTTGAGTTTTCTGTTTTTCATTGAGATTTCTTTAGGGTTATAGTCTCCTGGTCGACTAGTCGATTATTTGGTCGCTATGCTGTCATCTGACCAAATTCTCTCTCCCTCTGGAGGTCTAAGCTCCTCGTCCACGATCAGCTGTCCTTCTATGTTGGGCTGTCAGTGAGCATCTGTCACCCTAGTCAGCGCAGTGTGTCCCTCACGGTTGCCTCTCGTTGGCCCCTGTTGGCCTTTTTTGGACGATTCAACAGGTTAATCAGTGTTGTAGACAGAAGAGTCTGTTGCTGATTGAAATCACTCTGACTGGCAGTTTGGCTAAATGCACAAGATGAGAAAGGGAAGTGAGGAAAGTAAATGAACGACTCAAGTCAGGACTGAGTGAGATCAAAACAAATGTGCGTTGATAATGTGCTAAATGGCTAACTAGCGTCAGTCCTCCAGTAACCCTTTCTAAATGACAAACACAGACCACCGCCGTCTGCTGATGTGGAGAATCATTCCTCTCATGCAGGCGCAGAACATGAGTACTGGTTGACCATCGGCTGCAGTCTTGCTCTAGCTGTGGTGTGTTTATGTGCAAGTTTTTGGTCGAGACACAGACAACACGGGGCAACGCAATTGTCAGGTTTCATTGTGAGGTTTCATTTCATTGTGTCCGGGCCTTAAAATCAGTGTCTTCGGACTGTGGGAAGAAGCCAAGGTATCCAGAGAAAACCCACGCTGACACATGGAGAACATGCAAACTCCACACAGCTGACCAGACCCGCAGGTCTGAAATCACTGCAACCACTTAACCACTGCACCACCACGCCACCCATGGACTCAACACACAATGTAGAATTCTGTCTGTTAGAATCAGTTAGTGTTTGCTCTGAGGCACGTCGGTACATCAAGTAGTGAACTGTGTTTTCATCTCAGAATCTGTTTACAATCAAAATTCTCCAGGCTGCATGTGACGCAGAAAACCTCAGTTTTACATCATATTTTGGAAGAATTAGATTTGTGGGTGAGGCCCTGCAGCAGGTCAATCAGGAGCAAAATGATTCAAAACAAACTTTATTTACAGGGAAAAATTCAAAGATTTAATTCATAATCTTGACTGTACCTCAGTGTGCAGTCAGGTCTCTGCTACTTCATTGTCATAATGTATGGAAACAGGCCCGGGGGAGTCTAAAACATTTATATCTGGAGCGTATGATTTGTAATAAACATGAAGAAACAGTGGCTCGGTCTTTTAAACGATTCACAGATGCTTGACATTACAGAATAATTAAGGGTGTTACTAATGAAAAGGTCCTCAGTGATTACAGAGCAGTTACGCGACAACGGCAGGAGTCATCAGAGCAATTGGACGACAGTGTAATCACAGCTAATCGTGTTGTCCGTGTAATTATGGTTAACTACGATGTCATTAAGTGTATGGGTGTGTTATTGAAGATGAGAGATGTCAGTGTGCGCTGTGGGCTAATTACAGTGAAGGTTACAGGAGCTGCAGTGAGGCTGGGTTACAGCACAGGATCCCTGTTGACCAACAGGGTCGTCAGGTGACGTTGTGCTCCTCTAATTGGCTCTGTTTGGTGATTCTGGCGAGCAGAGGCGCTGTCAGAGAGAAGAATCTCCAGCAGTAGCTGGAGCATGTGAAAGGGCATCCTCATTACGGTACAGACCCCCACTGTCCGACGGGCATCCAAAGAGCAACAACTGCCACCAAGAACGTGGCCGCGCAGCCCTGAGTGATAATCAGCTGCCAGCAGGCTGCGACGCCATGGTGAAGGAAGTAAAGGCATTTTCATTTTTCAATGGACAATGAAGCTTTTCACACAGACCCTCAAAGTGGAGGAAAACAGAAGTGGAAATATTTTTTTTCTGAAGTCAGAGTTGATACAGTTAATTTCAATGTTTTCTTTCTTTCATTAAGTGATGGCCAGGAAAGTGTTTTACGCAGAACATTATGACGTCAAAATGAAGTTGACCTTTGACCTTTTGGATATAAAGTGTCTCACTATGGTGTCATAATTACTGTACGAATTCTTGTTAAGTGGCAGTGGTTAGCATTGTCACCTCACAGCAAGAGGGTTTCTGGTTGAAACTCTGGGGTGGGGGACTCCTTCTGAGCAGAGTTTGCTTGTTCTCCCAGCTAGTTAGCTACAAGTTAGCCTAACCTACACACCTAACCTACAGCAAAGTCTGACAGTGTATGGCTGAGCCTGACAAACTAAGTGTGCGATTCTGTGTTAATTTGCTAATTATGTTAAGCATTAGTGTATTGAAACAGCTAAATATGGCTGCAGTGGTCAAACATGTTACTGCAATAAGACATCCCATGCAGCCCAAAAAGCCTTTTTCCTATTTTTCCCAAACTACTGACAGGGCTCCTCCATCTGCAAGCAGCTGAAATATTATCAGATAATTGTTGCGCAATGAATTCTATCTAATTTTATATTTATTAGTACGCGTGACAGCAAGAAGAGCTCCTGTGTTTACAGTGAAACACAAAAACAGAAAATATAATCCCCAACTGCTTCACAAGAACAGGATCAGTGACAGGAAATACAGCATATTGGTACAGGAGATGAGGAGCATGCACGGCTGACACACAGTTCTGCATACAGTCGGTGCAGTGATGAAGTTTGGGGCGAGCAGATGAACATTACGTCACACAGACCAAAGCGGACCCTCGCAGACAATTAAATTGGCTTTCAGCACGGCAGCTTTGTTATTCTAGTATTCAGCTTAAAGGTCATCGGAGTCCAAGTCCTGCTGAAGAGTTGAGCCCGGCAAGCTGAGAGTCTGAGATGTCCTAAAAAGGCCACCGTACAGAGGATAAAACCTTTGGATTTAAGTCACAGCACGACCTCTCCTCAGGACAAACTTCACATTTTATATACCACCAATAGTGAGAATAGAGATGCTCCCACTGTTTAGTTTTCTGGTGTGTAATGAACATGACAGCCTCACAGGGGCCACAAGTCTGCACACACACCAGGCGAGCTCATAAACCTGCTTCCTGTCGAGTCCCAGGTGAGACTCAGTCCCTGATTGGATGTAATGAAAAACATCAGAGGTCTGACTGGGACTGCAAACAGAAACATGAAGAGGGTTTGGAGCTCAGCTGGGCTTTTCTCCAGAAACCAGTGTGTGTGTGTGTGTGTGTGTGTGTGTGTGTGTGTGTGTGTGTGTGTGTGTGTGTGTGTGTGTGTTGTATGTGATGAGGAGACACCGACTCCCATCACTGTTACATAACAAGCTCATCTTCTCGCTGTATCAGCCTGTGCTGCAGAATGAGAAACATCGCCCAGGGCGGGTGATAGTGGTGTTTGTGGGAGCTGAGGGTCACTCTTCCCCCGTTACATAAAGCGTAGAGTTCTTCTTCTGTCTACAATCCACAGAGCACTGCTTGCATTTCAAAGCTGTGTCTCTGCTGTGGTTCAGTTTCAGGTAACCGTGTTAAGAAGGCTTTTCACTGACGTCTGCGTGTTCATTTCATCTTCAAAAGCTCAGACGGTAATCCAATTAGGAGTCAAGAGTGAAGCACAGCAGGCTGTAAACATGAAGCTTCCAGTAAACTAGGTAACAGCTCTCAACACTGTTCATGTCTCTAATTCAGCCTTTAGGTGTTTTTATGCTGTAACACCATATTAAGCTGCTGCAGGGCTGATTCAGGAGATACAGCGCTGCAGCAGCTGAAGGCAACAGGTTTGAGTGCTTTAAAATCAACAGCTAGAATAAAATGTAAATCCAAAATTAAAGGGTGGAAGTTCATTTTAACCTCAGAATCAGTTTGTTTTCACAAAATTATTTCAACTCAACTGCTTCAAAAGCCTTTTTTACTGTTCATTCATCCATCCATTTTCAACCACTTATCCGAAACCGGATCGTGGGGGCAGCAGGGTGACTTAAGTATTCCAGACACCTCTCTTCCCAGCAACACTTTCCAGCTCCTCCTGGAGGACCCCGAGGCGTTCTCAAGCCAGATGAGATATTGAATCCCTCCAGCATGTTCTGGGTCTGCCCCGGGGCCTCTTACCAGTGGGACGTGCCCAAAAACACAAGGGCTGTAGTCTCCTGGTCGATTATTTGGTCGATATGCTCCAGAAAACATCAAACAGCTGTATTTATTCAAGTCTTTACAAAGATTACATTTGAACACATGATGAGAGCTTTATAATCAACCTTCACCCAGTACTCGTTTTTACCAAAGAGAGCTTGAATGCATCATAACTCAGCGCAACCTCCGTCAGCTGTTGGTTTTGGCAACTAGCTGCTAACTGCTAACAGGTAATGTAACTGGCTCTCATGCTGCTGATGTCAACACAGGTTTGTTGCTCCCAGTGTAGCTTTATAAGGGAAACAAATGGGGTGCCTCCTGTGGGTCGCTGATTATTGTGACCTTACTTGAACGTGTAACCTTCACTGTGCAGAATAATGTTTGTGTTGAGTTTGACAACAAAACTCCTTTTCCACATTAATGTGCTGACATAGGAGAGTTTCTCTGCGCTCACCTTGAACTTCAGTTCAAGACACATAAATAGGTATGAAAGGATTTTGTGACACCATACAGTAACTAGTTTGACAACCAATTGTGGTCCAAGATGCCGACACACCGTATAAAGCAGGAGGAGGCTGAACTCACTGTGGTCTGGAGGCTTCAGCTTGGTCTGTCTGCAGCTTCTCTCCTCCCTCCACCTCCATGGTGCAGTAAACGATCCGGTTCGGAGCCACAGACTTCAGACCCTGGACCTCCACAATCACAATCTGAAAACACCAGCAGAGAATTACAAAACATGGCACCTCTTCACACTGCTTGTTTCGTGTGAGGGTGCCATTTTTTTTCTCTGAATGATACTGTCTGAAGAATATCAAAAAACTTGTATTTAGAAATTTGAAAACATAGAGGGTGACATCTTTACAGGTCTTTCTATCCAATCAACCGTCTAAAACTCAGTTTACTTCATAGATGATTTAAAGGATTAATAAATGATCAGCATTGGTGACTGTCAATAACTGTCAGGATTTTATGCATTGCTACCTCATCTTGTATTTTTTCTTAACAGGAAAACTAAATTAACATGTCACGTGTCATGACATCATACACCAGTTCCAGCAGTTATCTTTTCAGCCAACTACCAGGAGAACAGATCAGTTTAGACTCAAACCTCCAGAGTAAACGACAGCACGACATCAGACTTGGACAGGATGTCCCCCTCGTCTCCCATGTCCAGGAAGGAGTTGTTCATGGAGGAGCGCTTGAGCTTCTGTTTGAAGTCTGGACCTCCTTTGGACACTGGCAGACTCTCCAGGTTCGCCATCAGAAGGTTGACCGCCGAACGCAGCTCCTCCACGTAGAGAGGGTCCATGTCACCAGAGACAAACTTTGGGTATCTTTTCTCCTGTGGGACGGACAGTCAGACGCAGTTCATCACCAACACATTCACTTCACAGCAACTTCTTTCACCAGTTGGGAAGAATTTTTTGGCGGTTAACAAAATCTGACGCCAGCAGAAAGAAGACAGAGTTCCAAACTTTGTTTTATCCACAAAAAATATAACAAGACTTTTAGTTGTTCCAGTCAGAATATATTCGTCTATTTGTGTTGTTTTTGATTGCCCTGCATGTGAAGTGGAGTCAGTTGGCCAAGAAACACTGTTCATGAAGGAGACAATTTAATTGGGGAAGAAAAAAGTGTTGTCAGTCTACTGGGTGATGGATAGCGGACAATTAGGGTTTTTTTCTGTTAGTATGTGAAGAGAGATGTGCGCCTATTTTTACAGTCAACAAAGGCCAGTCTAGAGAGTCAAGTGAATTGATTAAGTCTGGAAAATAAAAGTATGATTTTAGCAAAGACATTTTTTAACTGCATTAATAGATTTTTTGTCCACTTGAGGGCAGCAGAAGGAAAAATATTTGGCTCTCTGACAGCTTCATGTTCCACTTTCCTCACCAGCTAGTCGTTAAAGCCCTGTTTCCATCGAGCAGTACGATTCAGGTCAGTTCAGTTCGGTAGTTTTTTTCTCTGCTTCCACAGTGAAAAGTTGTGGATGGTCCCAACAGCAGCGTCCTTAGCGTCCCCATGTTTGGTCCCCCCTCTGTTGGTACCTAGCACACAGATCTGGTACTAAAAGGTGGAGCTAGAAACCCTGCAGTCTGATTGGTCAGTAGAGGACGGTCACTCTGGTTTTATGTAACCTCTGTTCATACATCAGTAAACTACAACTATAAAATGAAAGAGAAAAATCACTTCATTCACTGGGCCGACTGCCGGCAACTTTTAAGGTGGAACGTTAACTTGTAATGTTACTCAATGCATGAGTTGATGACGTGAATCCATCAGCACACCTTAAATTTCACTGTGACAAGTTTGACCATCACTTTAGTTTTTATATGACACACACTTTTAGTAATGACTTTAAAAATATAGATTAATTTGGAGCGGATTATGTGAAGGTCATATATTCTAATCCTCACTTCCTGTGGGCTACAGCAACACTAAACCCCTGAGCTTGCCTGAGAAGGACTAAATGCACAAAGCTGCCATTTTTAAATATCCCATGGAGAGAGACTCTCACTGCAGCCTGTTCTATTTTGTTCTGAAAATGTGGGCGTGCAGCCTCGTTCTGTGGACGATAAACCAGGTGCAGACTTCCATCTGTGTCACCGCTGATGAGGAAATACAGCGAGTGCTGGACGGAGCAGTGAGTGACAACAACCCCGCCCACATTTAAGAGACTGTCTGAACACACCGAGGGTCTAGGTACCATGTCTGAAGGCTCACTGCTGGTTCCAAAGGTGCTGGACTGAAAGGGTTTGGTGGAAATGGGGCTTAACTGTGTCTGTCTGCTGTGTGGTGCTGAGGAGGGAGTGTAAAGTGGGTTTATCAGAGCTTGTTCTGCTGAGAAGAGCTGCCTGCTGCTGCTGTTGGAAACTCAGAGACTGAACCAGACAGTAAAAGTAAAACTAAAATGGTGAGCTAAAAGAGGCTGAAAAGCTCCACAGAGCTCTTCTCTCTGGGTCCACCAACAAGAGACACCTTTCATATTAAACAGTCAAATTAAAATACTGACTAGTGCAGCTTTAAACATGATCTGACATGTTGAGTTCAGGTTTCTCACCCTGGCAAGCTTCTCGGCCAGCTGTAACCTTCCATCCAGCTCTCTGCGGATCTGAGCCGCCTGCTCGTCCACGTTGTCCAGCTGAGAAAGAAACACATAGTTTCATCAGTCAGCCAATCAGAGAGCTGCAGAATCAATAAAGCAATCAGAAGGTGAAGGACAGACACAGCAGGACAGGTCTACTCCGGAGAAGTAGATTTTAAAGGAATCTCAGTTGTGCATTGATCAACCAATTAGCAGCTATGGTGGTTATGGACGACAGTAATTAGCCATTTAGTGAGTGACGGTCTGAGATCAGCTGTTCTGCCACTTCATCGTGTCTCTCGACCAATTACAGAAGAGAGAAGTTTAATCACATTGTTAAGCTGTTTGGATGATGTCAAGCTGCAGGTCATTCAGCTGCAGTTCCTCTAATGTCCACTACATGCTGCTACATATATCTCTCTCACTGTATTGAAGTCAATGGGAAAACTTTTTTTTTCACCTCCCAAATTTTTCATCTATTATGTCTTTTTGGCTGTAAAGATATTAGGACATCATTTTACAACCACAGTCCATCTGATAACATGAAAATCACGTGCAAGGAAGTTGTTGTTTTTTTTTAAAAAAAAAAAAAAAAGAAAAAAAGAAAAGAAATTCAACATTTTAATTTATATGAAGTTAACTTTTGAAAAGTTTAAATCAGCAAACATAAAAACATGTTAATGAATAAATCATGTTGCATGACCCACTGTCTCAGCCCTGTGATAGTCTGGAGACCTGTCCAGGACATATGGATGGATGGATTTTGTTTAATCAGCTGCACTAAAATTCTTCTTACCTTCATCTCAAAGTGAGTGTGTTACACTGATTCATCAGAAGCCTTTAATCCAAAGTGACTTAACTTAGAAAGCTGTTTGGAGTTCAGTTTCTTCCTTCAGGGCACATCAACATGTGGACAGGAGGAGCCGGGGATCAAACAAGCAACCCACCAACTGTGCTCCAGCCGCCACAGTCTGACATAATGATCGATAATCAGCAGTTCCTGTTTATACGTCTTCATCTTCTGTTGTTCTAAGCTTTGAAATGTCTCATCGGGCCGTGAGCAGGAGTATTTTTATTAATAAAACAGCAGAGTAAACATTAATCATTTGATGGAAGTGAAAGGGAAGCTGGTACTGTAAAGCTCCTGTTCACTGTCCCCACTGTGGTTTCACCTTCACCACAGAGAGCTGTGCGTTTGAGCAAGACACCGGCCAACAAGTCATCTGTTAAACTTGATGTCAGCGAGACTCAAAGAGGAGATGAAAGCAGAGGGAAAATTGAAGGAGGTTTGCTTACTGGACAGAAAACAGCGCCTCGTTACACAAATCTGTGATGAGCAGAGGCGTCTAAAATGACAATCTGAGATAAAACAGCTCTGATGGAAGCTGGCCTGAAGCCAAAGAGACAAGTGGAACCTTCAGAGCCGATAATGGAGAGAAAAGATAAGCCGTTTAATTTGAGACTGTTTTAAAATGGGTCCCAGAAAATCAGTTTTAAAAATCAGCCGTCAGTGTCTAAGTTACAGCGAATGCAAACTTCCTTTAGTCACACTGAGGAGTTATCCAGACCTGCAGCTGGAGAGCAAAACGCTGAGCAGCAAGTTCTCAACTAAAAATCAAACGGTGCCGCAACTACAGACCACACCCTCAGCTGGAAGGACCGAGAAGCTCAGCATGTTTTTACAGAACAAGGCTTGAGCCCCGTCTGCCTGGTGGTGTGATGACAGGCACAAGCAGTTCTCTGACCATTTTGTATTTTCTTGACTTTGAAATTCTCTTTGCCAAACGAGGAAAGGGTTAGTGGGCTAGAAACCGAAGCCAACGCTTAAGTGCCAAAAACTGCAGTTGGTCAAATGACCACTTGAGGCTGGCTCCAGAAGCAAGTCAACGTCCACCGATCCTGATGTTAAAATGGCACCTAGAGAGATGAATGACATTTTCTGCAGTGGCCATATTTTAAAAATAGTTATTTAATAAATAATTTGGTTATTTAAAAAAACAAACAAACCAAAAATCATCGCCATCACCTCATGTCACCACTTCCTGTCAGTCCTGACATCCACCTGCACTAATTGCTGAGAGATGGAGATTTGTTCATGGATAATTTGACAGGTCTTATTTCGGTTCAGTCGACAAAATGTTTCAGAAACCTGGTGGTGTGGATCCATGTGCAGAGACACTCTGACATCCACAGATGAAACCTAATAGACACGTTTAGTCATTCTGCAGTCGTTACTGATGAGGTCTGCTGATCAAAGAGTCCTAATTAACTCAACACTGTGAGGGAAGAAAAGGGAATTAATTTTCAGAGTGATGGAGGTCAAACCAGTGTGCACGTGTCAGGCTGATAAACTAGTTTTTGTGTTTCTCACTTAAAGCTGCAGTGGGCAGATTTATTTTGGCCCATAATAAACCTTTAGCATCTTCTAATTCAAGTGGACTGAGAGGAAACTAGAATTCTGCACCTGCTCTTGGCTCTGTTCTCGGGCTTTTGACTTCACCAATCGCAGGCCATTTCAGAACTAACTGGAGCTAACTTTCTAACTGGAGCTCAAAGTTCATGTTTATATAGCCATCGTTAGCGAGAGTCTCAAATCACAGTGTGTCCTCCACCTCATCAGTCCCAGTCAGAGGCCACAACATTCCAAATCCAGCCAACAATAACCTCAGCTCCAGAGGACCAAACAGCCCCGACTCCCCACTGGATCAGTAAACTTTCTGTTGCTGCCATTACACCGGTTAGACCTGGAACTGTCGCTGGCCACCAGCCGGCTGTGACACTAGGTGCTAGAGGGTTGGCACTGGTTAAAGTATGGCAGCTACAGCCAGTTTGAAGGCTGTCTTGGAGCTGCTGTCCGCTCTCCTTCTGGGGAAACAGTCCAAAGCTGTGGGGAGCGAGGCAGAGGGACCGTGGGGCGGCTAGCAGCCAAGTCTTGTCTCATTTGTGGTTTGATAAACAGAGAGAGCAGGGCAAGGAGGGGCTGAGCAAACACAATGAAATAAGATAAAGCAAATCAAAGTATGGGAGACACTGGGTAACTGAATGAAGCGCATGCACATGCCTGTTCTCTGGTAGGAGGGGCTTAGGACAGAGAGGGGAGAGCCTCTCTTTTATTTCGCCCACTCCAGCTTTAGTGTTTATTCCCTGAAAGGAGGCATTAAGACAGGTTTATGCTTTAATTAAAAATTAATATTAATACAGCATCAATAATTGTATTAAATACTGTGTTACTTTCCTTCCTTGTCTGGTACAGTTACCGTCTTATAAAATGTTTTAGGTGATGATGTTTTTGATTACAACTTCTCTACCTCTTTTGTTTAAGTTTGTATTTGGTTATTTAGTTTGTATCATTTTGTTTTGTTTTGATGACTTTTAGATTTCCTAGGAGTGTGTGTTTCCATCTTCTGCTTCTATGTGGGTATTAACTTTTGTCAGCCATCTTCTTTGTTGTTTATATTCCTGAAGATCTGTAACGATGCAGCGCTACACTGATGCACTGATGAAGAGGAATCTGAGGTTTTGCCACATCAGTCATTTGCTGAATCGATCTCCATCATCCTTTCCCATCGTCTCCTTACCGTCTGTGTCTTAAACCAGTGGATGGAAACTTTCTGCTTGAAGGCTGACTGAATGAAGCTCCAGATACTCTATGATGATGAAAGTCATTACCCAGAGGCAGTTTGTGGAGCGTCAGTCAGTCAGTGGTGTGATTAACTTTGTGTGGTCAGAAAAACAACCGCTACATGATGTTGCTTTGCATTCGTGGTTGTGTCTCGTTAATTACAGTCAAATCTAATTAACTGTACTGAGATAACAGAGTCTGTCCACGTTTCGCTCAGCAGACACACACTTGAGAAGAATTTATATTTACTCCGAGCAATTAATAGATCTGAAATTCATTAGATCTTCTGTTGATTCATTTTCCTCCCCGTTAGACGACGAGAGAGACAATTACTGACACACCCACAGTTTGACCGCGTGTACTAAAATTAACAAGCAAACACACACACGCAAGCACACACACACACACGCACACATACAGAGATCAGAGTACACGCTGGCTTTGTTACCATGACTTCTATTAGTGGTCTTTGTTGGCAGCCTTTCTAATTCTGCCTCACAGAGCATTTCTATGACAACCAGCCTTCATGTGACTCTGTTAAAGTCTCTGCAACTTGTCAGAGAGGCTGAATCCACAAACTGTTAAGACACCGACTTGAAGGCACTTCAAGTCAGGAACTTCCTTCACGCAGGAACGCGTCCGGTACGCTGTACAACACACTTAGATCATGTTTAGAGTTAAGACAGTGAGAATGGGGAGTGGGACCCTCGAGGTGTTCAGACTGGATGCAAAGAGGATTTTGGTGAAAACAAATTTGCAAGAGTGGAAATCATTAATGGAGAAACTTGAGTGATTTCAGATCTTGACTCTGACAAAGACACATGGCATCGAAACGTTAGCCCTCTAACAGAGTTTGTTGCCTCTAGTCTGTGTGCTCCAGTATACTTTAAATCAAATCTCTGAGGTCTCTCCTGATACAAGATCGCCCAACTCTGAGAGCAGCAGTGTGGAGGTGGATGCCAGAGATGTGGGAGCTGGAGCAGACCTTTTCCAGCATGATGCATGGGGTGTAAGCCCTCCAGTCTGCTACTTCTCCTGCAAGTTTAACTGACATCAAATGATGTTACTGATGATACTTGTTGAACCAAATTTGTTGTTGTTACATGCTGTTGCCAAATTACAGTGATCTGTTAATAACTACTGCTTTGTTGTTTTTAAATTTAACTCTGTGAGGCCTCTGTCGCCTGCTGAGTTTTCATCCATCCTACTTCATAACCCTAAAGTTCACTGCCAGGAGGCTCTGTGGGCAGAGCTGCCATTTTTGTTGCCTTCTTTTTCTCCTGTGTTTTCATGTTTGGTTAGAGAGCTACCGATAGGATTGTACTTTTTTTTTTTTTTCTTGCAGTTAGTTAGCTCTGTGGTTTGTTTGTTTGTGTATATATTATTCTTAAATGGGCCAATGTGTTCATGAGTACCTTTACTTTTGGTAGAACATGTTGATGTTAATACTGTACTTTTACTGATGTTATGAATACAGGGCTTTACTGAATGCTTCTTCCACCGCTGACAGATGCACAGGGACAGTCAATGCAGCCCAAACAACAAATTCCTAAAGTGAAATATTGCAGAAGTGGATCAAGGTGTGATTTTTAGATTTGAGGAGATGAACAATATCCGATGATTGTTAAACTATCCGTCTCATGCTTCTGCTGATGTGCAACATTCATGTCCACAGAAAGAATCTATTAAATATGAAGTTTTCTGGAACTCAGGAAGATTTGTATTGAGCATGATGACATATAACTCTTTAAATAATCTAACTATGATAATCCAATAATGAGAATTTAACCTCTGATTTACCTTAAACGGTTAAAATAAATCAACACTGGAGATACAAACAGTCTTTGGATGGTGATAACTGAGCTCTCTCTGCCTGGCACACCTGAATATTAATGGACCAAAGCAACAAGTTTCACGGACGTGTTCCTTCTGATGACTGTGTTCTTCACATTAGTGATTACTTATGGTGGATTAGCAGTGACTCATCAGCTTTCACATTTACAAAAGCCACAAACAGCCAGTGACTATTCATGTGCTGAAATTAAATGGTGTGGAAATGGACACAGCATGATCTGGAACTGTGCTGCTCAGTTCTGGAGGAAACAAACTGTACAATGTTCAGAAAGCTTTCACCCTGATCTGAAATAAAGACAGTCCAAAAAAAGGGTTAGGAGACGCAGACCTTTCTGGCTCTTTTTGTAAGCTGAGACCATTTCCCTCGGTGGAAGTGAAGCTTTTATTTACTTTAATTTCACAGATAAGAATCAATAAATTGGGAAGACAATAAAGCCTCCACAAAAATAGCATTTTAAGTCCTGTGTGTGATTTATCCTGGCTTCATATGAGCAGAGGAAATCTCCTCTAGCTGCTAGGCTAATTTATACAATGTATTAACCTTAGCATGTTGTATTTGTTTGGAAACGTGTTTAGTATAAGACAGTTGTTTTGCAGGTGAGCAGCGACTAAGGCTACTGTTAGCCAGCCAGTGAAGTCTGCAGGGTGGGCAGTGGGCACATTGTTTCTGCATGTTAATGAGGCGAGCCAATAAAAAGTCAAATCAAAGGACATCTCTAGAAGAAAAGACCAGTGCTGTTGAAATCAGGCATTGTTGATGACAAAACTGCAGAACTCCTGCACAGTGATATTGTGAAATCAGACCTCACTTTGGTGTGATAAAAATACCAGGCTTGATATGAATAGAAATCAATGAGGCAAATACTGCACCCAGACACTATTTCACTGCCTTTGTAGAACACTTTGTAAAATAGATTTTTGAGATGTGCCGTAAAAATACATCATCATTATTATCATCATCATTTTATTAACATTTCTATTTCAGCAATTAACTAGAAACATTTTGTTTCCCGTGTGTGCAGAACAGCCTCAGGGTCAAAGGAAAAGAAACCTTTCTTGTTACACCGCTGTCTTATTACAGACTGAACAACCAGCTGAGCACAAACGCAGCCGATCACAAGCGCATCATCTGACAAAGAGACGAAAGACTGGCAGAGAAAAGACACAATTACACCCTGCCATCAGTTACAGCCAGCAACTATCAAAAGAAGGGTGGAGGAGCAGCAAGAAAGACAACAGACATGGAGATTGGGTCAAAAAGAAGAAGCAGAGACTGAGAGGAAAATGAAACACCAAAGAAGAAGAAGACAGCGGCTCTGGGGCAGAGAGCAGATTTTCAGACGACACTGAGCTGCAGCCTGGAGCTTCTGGTAATTTATTAGTGTTTCATCTACCTGTCTCTTGCAGCTAATGAGAGACGACACACAGACAGAACCAAAACAGAAATCAATGGAGCCCTCCACAGCCGAGCAGGCCCCCCGTTTTGGGCTATAAGATCCATGAATAAAAGAACCAAATGGGCCAAAACACCAGGGAATATTGAGACTAAACAATGAGTGCCTAAGGCTGCGTTTACAACACCCCTGTTGGTGTGGTTTGCTCAGGTTGTGTAAAATCTGTCAAACCAGGCCTGAATATAAATACTTTGGTGCATTGCTGCTAGAAAAGCATGAAGAAGTTTGAGGCAGGACTGTCAACATTAAGCAAATGATAAACAGAGACTGTTCCAGACGTGTCTACAAGCAATCAAGAGCAATTTGGAGTTCAGTGTGTTGTTCAAGGACATTTACTACATGTACTCTAAACAGGAAGAGCCAGGGATTGAACAACCACATCACATCTCAACAATGCTGTGGTTAACGTGTGGTTATTTTTAGGCACAAAAACCACTTGGTAACAGTGAGGCAAAGATTTTTGTTCGCTCTATGTTTTGGCTTAAAACACACAGTGTTAGTGCCTCAATCACAGCCACTGAGGTCTGACAATTGCCACTGTAAATGTTGCCAATGTTTTACTAAAATAAAAATATAAAAACGTTTGGTGACACAATGCCACGAATGGATTGCTAAAACAAAGTCAGTGTTGGTGCCACACTCTCTGCTGGAAATGCCACTCACTTTTAATGGCACAATAACGACTAAAAATGATGCCGTTGTCTCACTAAATAAAACAAACAAAAAGAAAAAACAGTCCTGGGTGGCACAGTCTCTGCTGGAAACGTCATCAATGTATCACAAAAAAAAGCTATTTTAAGTGGCACAATCCCAGTCAAAACGCTGCTGACATTGAACTAAAAAACACCCAATTCTAGTGCCACAGTAACAACCGCGGAGGTCTCGCAAAGACACAACCCATTTTGGAGGCAAAATCACCGCTGTAAATGTTGCCTATGTCTTGCTAAAATTTAAAAAGTTTTTGTGGTCCAATGTCACCAATGGATTGCTAAAACAAAGTCATGTTGGTGTCACAGTCTCAGCTGGAAATGCCGCCAATGTCTTGTTTAAAAACACCTGATTAGTGGCACAATCACGACTGGAAATGCTGTCAATGCCTCACTGAAAAACACCATGGTTTGGTCATTGCTGCTGGAAATGTTGCTGATGTTCGGCTAAAAAACACTTTTGGTGGCACAATCAACTGAAAATACTGCCGTTGTCTTACAGAAAACAGTTTTGGGTGGAATAATGTCTCCTGGAAATGTCATCAATAGGCTGCTAAACGTGGTACAATCCCCACTTAAAATATTTTGCTTAATAAAACACCTGGTTTTTGATGGCGTGAGGCGCAGTCATCCCGTCTACGCCTCACGCCATCCACCATCCCCTCGACTTCCTGATGACAACGTCAGCTAATACACATGTAACCACAATGTTGTCAATTAAGAAATGATGTGATATGAATCCTGGAAATAACATAACGTGTGGTTTGCAGAAACGTACCATGCCAACGCTTCCCTCTGGCGACTGGCCTGACTAACGTTGTGATTAATGGCACCCAAAAATCAAAACAACTTTCAAATCATTCCTAAAGCTTATTGCAGAGACAGTTAATGTGAAAACAGGTTTAGTTACATCACTGTATTCACAGCATCATCATCACGACTCGGAGCTCTGCACTTTAATGAAACATTCTGCCCTGTGGAGCACTGTCGACTAAATATAACTCTGTGGTTTAATTATATTGTGTGTTATTCACACTTAAATATGAAGTGGGAGTTCAAACTGGCAGCATGCAGACCCAAAAACACCAAAAGGTTTTCTGAGTGCAGTGTTGATGGACTCCCAAAATCCAGAGCTCAAGCGAAAGGAAGGAAGACGCGAGGCAAAGACATGCCATTTGTGTCTAAATTTAAGTCATGACTCAAATCTGAACACACAGACATAGCAAAGCAATTCACTGACTGTTGTCTGTACATCCACTGCTACACTGCAAAGAGCAACTCCTACTAGCTATTGGGTAAACTTTCAACTGTAAACAAATATTGACAAAACAATGGGGTTCACTCTATGACAATATTTAACTTTAAAGGGATAGTTGGGATCTATTGAAGTGGGGTTGTATGAGGTACTTATTCATAAAGAGAACTCGACATATAGAAGATGTCAGTTGGTACGCCGCCTGTCTGGAGGAGCAGGCTGGAGTCCAAGATGGAAGCTAGTCAATCTGCTCTTGAGGGGTCAGCAACAAAATGGATTTTGTTCAAGTGTTCGCTATATATCTAGGGTATGTTCACTGCTTTACCTTAAAGTTAGACAGTGATTCCCAACAGGAAAATGTAGCCATTATCAATCTCTTCAAAGCCGGACGTTTGCTTTACTTCCTGGATTTTTCACACATGGAAATTCTGACCAATCAAGAGCAGCTTTCTCACACAAGGCGTTTGATCTGGTCCTCCTGTAAATGCTGCCGTGAGAACACGAACCAACCAAGCAAGACAACTCTAGGTCTGAAAGCACCCTACTATTGATATTTTGTTTTAGGTAGTTAAAATATTTCGTTGCTGACCGCTCTCCACATTATTACAATGCTTAGCGTCTGTGTCAGACTACCTCACACAACCGCACTTCAAAAAAGTTTTACATTCACCAGACACCACTTTAACTTTCAGCAGAGCAACGTTTCCTCTCAGAACTTCTCTTAAAGTTTCCCCTGACTGAGAAAGTAATTTGTAATTTAAAAAAAAAACAAGTGAATTTGCACCAAGAAAGGTTTTATTGGTTTCATGTTTTTGTACTGAATTCTTCCACAGTCACAGAATATATGTCTTCAGAGAGTTTGGATATTAGATCAGCACACACACACACACACACACACACACACACACACACACACACACACACACACTGTGGACTGTCACTGCTGCTTATCCTCAGAGACCAGATGATCTGAACACCTGGACTTTCCCTCCCTCTTCAGCTGTAGGTCTTCCTCTGCTCTATTTTTATCTCCCTCCATCTTTCCCATCACAGACAGAGAAGTGTGCAGCTCTGTGACTCACTCACATCCCTGCACTTTGTATTTTTCATCCTCCTCCTCCTCTCTTCTCAGCTCAAGGACCCTCATTTTTAGTCGATGTGTATTTAGATGAAGTGAGAGTTCTCTGATGACACTTTTCACATGCAAATCAAAATCTTAGCAATTTAAGTCGTAATTTGTTTTTGAAAATGATCATGTTTTATTTTATTCCTTGTGTATCACATCTGTGAACTCAGTATCTTTATCAAGAGCACTGCTCTCATGAACACAGTGCATTTTACTGCCCCTCCCTTACCGTAGGTATTTTAGCTGCCGCTCCAAGTGTAAAAAGCAGAATACAGTCTGATCATTGCCCCAGTGTGTGCCTCTCATGCATAGCTGCAGACAGCATTAGCAAACCAGATGAACTGCAGTGGAAATAAGGCGTCATACATGAACAAGTTCCCAGAGGCAGTAAACACAACACATGGGCCTGTCGATAACTGCTATATTCAGAGCTGACCAAGACATTTAGAGCTAATGACCAGTAATGTTTAGGAGAACAAACAACAGCGCTACTGCTATGTGCTGACACTCCCCCTCAGACACACACACACACACACACACACACACACGGCGAACCTCACACAGTAGAACAGTCAAGCGTAGAGATACAACCCAGGTGCCCACACAGTGACTCCCTCAAAGGGCCATAAATGTGATGCGAGTGACAGTCAAAGCTCGAGCAGAAGAGACACACAGAGTCTGACAGTAGCTCCTCACGGCTGGTTAGCACTGACTACTAATCGCGGACCCCTCCTGTGTCCTGTATTCAGAATAGGAACTGCTCCCATCAGGTAGACTCGGCAGGGTTCCAATTAAATACTGGAGACGATTCCTCAGTAGGTATAAAACCTCCTTCATCCCTCAGTCAGGGAATATCCTAAACTCAGGACATAAGGAGGCGTGCTGCATGTATGTGAATGCACTGTAAAGCTGCTTTTCCACTGCATGAAAAAAACCTGCTAACACCAGCTAACATCTAGCTTTTAACGTGATGGGAAAGGTTGCAGCTCTGATCGGCACTGATCAATCCCAATTAGTCTGCACTGAGTTTTAAAGAGAGACTGACCAACTTGAAGTTTTTACTGGCCTCATGCTGCTTTGCACTGTTTACTAACCTGTTTTCCTGCTGGTCTGTTTCTTTTTTGTTTGTTTGTCACGCTCAGTGTCAAAGACTAAAAAACTACATGCACAGAAATGGAAAGCTCTCGTCTGCTGGCAAAGGGGTCACCTTTCAGCCTGGAGCCTGCCACTTTGCCGCCACAAAAAACAAACAAACAAAAAAAAAAACAACATACAATTTAAGTGCAGTAGAGGTAGGGACCAAAATTAGCAGATAGGTAAACGGGCTAAGAACAGGCTACAGAATGTGGAAGTGCCAAATACTGCAGTTCCTTGAATGGCCACTGGCTCCAAAACTGACTCACTCCCCACAGACCCCCATGTTGAAATGTCCAGCTTTACAGCAGAAATGAACATGTTTACAGCCTGGTAGAAAAAACAGCTTTGGTCTCTATAGCTAATTTCCTCCTTCATGACAAGTGTATTTTTAATTCAGTGTATTGATGAAAGTATTTGTTATTGGTTACCTAAAAAAGTCCTGCTCAGTGTTTGGTTGTAGGGCTGCTCGATTATGGAAAAAACATAATCACGATTATTTTGGTCAAAATTGAAATCACGATTATGCAAACGATTATGCAGCGCACATGATGACTTATTTACATGATGGCATGTCCTTTCTGTCTCCACATGGTCACGCGTTTACAATTTTCCTCTGCTCTCTCTCTCCTCTGTGTATTTCGCACAGCAGAGTTCGACCCTGATGTGTGCACCATTTTCTGCACGCTGTTTTTGAAATCTTCGGCGATCACCTGCCCCTAACATTACTCGATTTCACCTACTTGACTGGCTCGTGGAGTGAGAGAGGAGAGGAGGGGAGGGGGCAGTAATGCACATGCACAGCTTCCAGGTGAGTTTGATTTGCAACACAGGACAATGAGAGTAAACTGACAAGAGGAGCATATATCGTTTTATGTCGGTTATTTTATTTTCATAATTGTTGAAAGCCCAAATCTTAATCTAGATTAAAATTCGATTAATCGAGCAGCCCTATTCAGTTGTAGTAAAAACCCTTTAAAGATGCATTTACTTATTGTTTCTTATCTGTGAAATAAATGTCTATAAAAGTTACATTTCTGGAGAGGTGCATGTCAGGCTATTGCGCAGGATACGGGGTCGATTCAACGCAGAAATATAAATCCCGCTTAAGGAGTCAGATGTTCTGTTTCTTCTGGTAAGTACATTTTGTTTTAACGATTTTAAGCCTGTTTTACACAAGCAAAAATAGCAATAACATTCTCCCAGTTAACCTTAGTTGTAAATGCACCAAACTAACCAAGCTAGCCACAAGAGGTTAGGTTATTGCCACCCTCATCCAAATATGGTCACTTCTGGCTCTGGAAATCCAAGATGGCGGCAGCCAAAAATGCCAAACTTGAGGCTTCAAAGCAGGAGTCCACAAACCCATGGGTGATGTCACTGCGGCTACATCCATTATATAACACAGTCCATGGTTTCCAGAGGGATAACTGAAGTAATCTCAGCCACGAGGCCATGCAACCTACAGTCTGGTGTTTTCTGTTTTCTCCTTTGTTGCATTGTTTAAATTTGTTTAAAGGAGAGGATCTAGCAGAATTCCAGGGAAGGGTAACTATCTTAAAACAACATGTCCTTATTGACAATGAAAGAGTTTTTGGTCATTGCAATCATTCCTCATCGTCAAGAGATCCCTTTACTAACACGCCTCTGTCTTCGTTCGGCTCAGACATATGTCGGTGTGGTTGAAATGTAACTTTATGTTGGTAGAAAGTGGTACGTGTCAAAGTCTGACGGTCTCAGTGTGCTATTTGCCCAGTGAGCAGTCAGAGAAGGTTCAATGTGACAGACTGAAGGATTCTCTCGGAGCTAACGCTGCAGTCAGTGGATTTCACCCTGCCTGAAATAACCTGCCTTACAGTTTCAGAGCTGATCTCTACATCTAAAATAAATAAGGGCTGTGATGGTCAGGTGCAAATTTTCCATTCGCTGACAATGTGTTGCAGGTGTGCTGATTCTCACAAAACACAATAAGAGCCTCAACCTGTTCCACTGACCAGACTGACTCATGCATAATGTGTCTGTATCTTATTGTATCAGTGAATTTTTATTGAATAGCAGCACCACTAATGACGTTTTGCTCTTCTGTGATAAAACCACCGCTCTGATGCAGCCTGAGAGCAATCACTGCAGCACATCGGCATGATTACCCTTCATGGTAATTCTGCCAAAAACACAGATAAATGGCTAAATGGCCTCTTCTCCACTCCACTGGCTCAGGGGGATTTGACTTAACTTACTTTAGGTACCAGGTCCTTTTCTCTATTTCATCTCATACTGTAGACAGTACCTCTCAGTGTATACAGGATTGTCAGCTGAACATCCCTGGGTCAAGTGAATAATGATAATAAAGAAATTAGAGGCTGCTATTGACAGCAGCTCGGCTATTTAAAAATGGCGGGTTTCCAAAGGATGTTCAGCTCCTTTTCTGGGGCTGGGTCGCAGAGACAGTGGGCTTTGCAAGGAACTCCAGGCGTCCCTCTCCTCAGCGACGCTTTCCAGCTCCTCAGGCCACATGAGATGTGTAATCCCTCCAGTGTGTTCTGTGTCTGGCCTAGAGCCTCCTACTAGTTGGATGTGCCCGGAAAACCTTTGACGAGAGGCTCCCAGGAGGATCCTGATCGGATGTCAGAATCAACTGGCCCTTTCAACACAAAGGAGCAGCGGCTCTGCGAGCTCCTCAGCCTCTCTCTGAGGCTAAACCCAACCACCCTACAGTGGAAACTTATCTGCCCACTGTATCCACCGTGGATGTATAAAGTGAAGTGGATACAGCGTTGGAGGCAGGACTCATTGCTATAAAAGCTGCTCATTGGTGCATGAGGCCAAAAATAGACAACTGCTGCTTATAAAATTACCCAGATGATTGGCATTGCTTCCACAAAGAGCAGGCACACAAGAGACTTCCACCGACCAATTAGAGCCAGCTGTAGCCCTGTTTTTAACAGATCTGAGGGAAAACTGCATTTTCCTTCTCTGCACCCTGGACATGGAACAATCCTCAAAAATAAAACAAAAAAAATCCATCAATGAATTTAAGGGCATCATAAAGACTGTGGTGACAAAGACATGCACTTGTTTTTCTCGAGAGGCCACTGTGTGTGAATAGTTGTTGTTTTATTGTAGAGTTTTATATTTTATGTTTGCTGCTTTTCAAATGTATTTTGATTGGCTCAGTCAGGTCTCTCTTGTAAAAGAGATTTTCAATCTCAACGGGACTTCCTGATTGAATAAAGGCTCATTTAAAAAACAAAAAAACTTCCAAAAAACCCTTCAGTTTTAGTGCTCCGCAAACTTGAACGGGGATAAAATGATTTAATCTCACAGCTCTGCTAGACTTTCCAAATGTTATCAGACCAAATGGCTCAAATCCCAATAGAGACACGAGTCAATTTGCAGGGGCTGCGATACTCAAAAAAGTGTATCCACTGATCTACCTCTCTTTCTCGATGCAAGTCCATAGGAAAAGTATTTGAAAAGCTGCAATTCCACTGTGAAATCTTATTCACAATCTTATTCTATCGGTCACTAACCAAAGCTCATTACCGTAGGTGTGGTTCAGAACTTAGGTGGACTGGTAAATTGAGAGCTTTGTCTTCAGGCCCATCTCCCTCTTCACTACAATGTCCTAGTGTAAAGCTCACATCGCTGCTGACACTGCGCCCAACGGCATGTCTGTCTCCTGCTCCGTTTCACCCTCACATGTGAGCAAGACCCGAACTCCTTCGCTCAGGGGAATCTCTATCCCAACCCAGAGGGGGCAATTCACAGATTTCTGATAGAGAACCATGGCCACAGACTTGGAGGAGCTGACACTGATCCCAATCTGGCTGCAAACCGCCGCAGTGCAGCAGTGTTGAGTCTCTCTGACCAATCAGTGCTCTGCAGTGTTTTAACTCCACCTTCTAGTACAGGCGTAGCTCGCTTGAAACTTCAACCAAGGTGGTGCCAAAAAAAGTACCAGGTACTATCCACAAGTTCTCTGATGGAAAACCAAAAAAGACTGAGTCAAGTTGAGCAGAGCCGTGCAAAGGAAAAGCAGCAACTGTCTGTTGTTTGGTGCTGGTAACAGACGCCTGCTGCTGTTTGAAACACTAAATGTCATTTAAAAGAAAGTCCGGTGGGTGGAGAAGAGTTTTTGCAGGCAGCCCATCACACCATGATTATAATGAAACCCTGGAAACACAAGTGAAACTTAAACATGTGATTGGCTCCTGTTTCTTTTAGTGCCCCCCTCTCTTCTCCCCCTTTGGTCTTTCTTCTTCTTCTTCTTCTTCTTCTGTTCTGGCCTCTAATGAAGCAGGACGATAATAGAATCTGTCCTAGCAACAGACACTTTCTCGTTGTTCTACAGGCGAGGATGATGTCTCAATGGGCCATAAAGCAATCTGTAAATGGAAGCTATTTATGTCCACAGCCGGTTACAGCGAAAGGAAACAATCAGCGGAGGAGAATCTCTGAGGATTACTGACACACCGTTTCCTCTATAGGGTGGTATTCAGAGACTGCGAACACTCCTGGACACGTATTTAAAGACTGTTCACCCAAATTAACAAAGGAAAGAACAGATTTTCTCTCTTCCCTCCAGTGATATCTCACTGACAGGACAGCTTTGGTTTGCTTTGTCCATGTTTTGAGGCATCTGTCTTGATAAGGAACAAGCCTGCCCATTTGGCGCTCAGCTGCTCCTTCCCACCTCCAAGGAAAGCCAAAGCCCATATCGCTCCTCTGCCTCTGGATGACTGGCTGCACCATAACGTCTCCACTGCCTCGGCACAACAATGGAGGAATGAACCCCAAACTGAAGTCAGCACAGCAGAGTCTCTGCTCAGATGGTTTTACATTACTGCGGCAAAGGGGCTATAATTAGTACCCGGGTATGGTATTTCCATTGCTGTCGATCAGAGCTGATTGGAGCTGGAGCCGATAAATACACATGACGACTGCAGAGGTTTTTGACCCGAGTGAATGCCAACTGTATTTTACCCTTGGTAGGATGCGCAAGAGGGTTTTCCTGAATAAGGACCTCAGCATACAGACCAAGGCTGCAGTCTACCAAGCTACCTGCGTCTCCACCCTACTCTATGGCTGTGAAGTGTCTGGGGTCAGATCAGTCTCATAATGAATGAACTCACACAGAGTTTTTCATGAATGCACATGCTCTGGTTCGCAGCTGTATTTCGGACTCACTAATGCACACGCTCTGCTTCACAAATATTATTTTGAGGCACACTTGTAATATAAATTCACAGATCATGCGAATCTGAATGTGCATTTACAAACTGTTTCTCATTTGTGAACCTTTCTACATTTGTGAGAGAAACCTGTGTGGTGAATTTTGAGACTCCCCTGACGTCGCAGGTCAACGAACGTCACCATTGGCTGATAAAAAATTGTCAATCAAATTTATGATTCTGATTGACAGATTCATCAGTCAAGCAGGTGTGTTCGCTTTCAGCCAATCGCGGTGGAAGACAATATATCAGGCCAACAGTAAAGAAATATTGCTTCACACTGACCTTCTTTTAGACGGCCACTATAGGATGATCAAAACGCAGACACGGTGCTTCAGATTCTTTCAGCCATTAAAGGGCTCTTAATATTATAATGAGACATATACACTTGTTCTTTATCTTACCAGGAGCTGCACTTTATTTCCCTCTATATATGCACTTAGTCTTTATCTTTATCGTAACATCTCTGTCTTTGACTTGATTGGCTCGTTTTTATTTCTAGTAGGTATATTAAATTTTTAACATTTTCATGTCTTTATTTGCTTTTTATAAATATATTATGAACTGTTTTTTTTAAGCCCTAAACTGTAGACTGCTGCTGCTTATTGCCATCGCTGTATGTCTATGTCCTGTGTGTTCAACTCCTGCCGGCTAACCAAATTTCCTTCTTGATATTAATGAAGTTGAACTTTTCCCTCACAGATCAAAAACGGTCCCGAGATTAATGTCTCACACACACACACACACACACACACACACACACACACACACACACACACACACACACACACAGGAAGCCAGGCTATAAAACACAACTGACACAAACACCTGTAAGATGACACGTGAATGAACTGAGCTAAACATCCAGCTGAAGAATCTGCTGTTTTTTTTTACTCTCCTGTCAAACTGCCGACTGAAAATTGTTGTGAATTCATTTTCGCGGCAGCCTGTGAACTTTAATTTGACCTTTACGTTTCGGCAGACGGAGGATGACTGAGGTCCTGCAGGTCAGGAGACACACTCTGAGGGACTCAACAAGTCCTGCACCCATCAGGCCTGAAGACTGAACACACAGGCTGAGTGGTGGGAATAATTATCAGAGGTCAGAGGTCAGCAGCTCTCCTGCAGCTGGTCTGAGAGACTCTGTGTTTGTATCAAGACACATTTTACACATTAATATTCACTCTACTGATCAACAAATACTTTCCAAACAGTGTCTGAATATTCATGTTGTTCTTTCACAGCTGCACGAATCTGCTGTAATTTTCTTGTTCTCTTCTCAACTAATCCACCTTTCAAAGCAACTAAATTTAGGTTTAAATCTGTAGTTTACAGTCTGATCAAGACAGATGTTTAATGTGTACAGTTTCAAAGCCCAAACCTCCCCCAGTCACATCCTGCTTTCGGCTTTACACAAAAAAGACAGTGTTTGCCTAAAATGGTTTATCTAAAACATTTGCTTCAGTCGTGTGTCCCCACAGAGACTTGAACCTGCAGCTGGTTACTTAGCAACAAGACGCAGACAAGACCCAGACATCAGTTTCCCACTGAGACAACGTGAAGGAACTGGAATTATGCAGACGAGTCTAACTTGCAAACAGCTGCCACATTTCTCATTATGATTTCATTATTAGCATGATCATATCACTGATAGTGTTATTAAGATCACAGGTTTTCAGTAATTTAACATTCCAGTTAGAGTCTGTCCGTCTTGTAGATTGATCAGTTGATTTTACTCAAAAGGATAAAGTACAGCACACAACAGAGCTGGATTGATTTCTGGTTCTGCTACTCTGGTTTTGCCAGTCCAGCCTGGTGTTTGAATTTAAACTGGTTTGATTTGATGCAAACTGGCTGAATCCCGTCTGTCATTATCATACTTTCTGGCAAATTAAAAGTAGCCTACATCAACGACCTGTGCTGAAGGCGTTATTGCGCTAACTCCAAATCATAAAGAATTTATAATAAGCAATATGACAATGTGATTAATATGTATTACGTTTAGAAACAGACTAACGGAGCCACCAGAGTCCGACAGGCCATGTGCAGTTTACACTGTGTCCTAACTGGATGTGATGTGAGCGACGCAGCGCGCTGATTTTGGCTGGACCTTTGTCGGACCCTCTTTGTATTTTTATTCTATTGCTTACATTGGAAAGGCAGCAATGGACGAGGAACGGCTGATTCATGAAGATTCATGAAGAGATGCATGTTGTTTGTTTGACAGACACTTTATGTGGTTTTTGAGATGATGAGAGGAGACATGACAGTTGGCCTCTGAAGATAACTCAAACTGCACTAATATGGCAACATTTAGATATGAAGCCAACGAAAGGTGTCCTGACTGGCTGCAGGTGCGGCAGTGCGCCAGTTATAGCTGAACTTTAAACGGACGCCCTGCTTCTGTTTATTCCTGTCGCTCTTATCAGTTTTAGGTGTGAGAAAGAATAGTATCAGTAACATTGTTAACACTGTGCTACATTACAGAGAAATACAAAACCGCACTAATGAACCTTCATTAATATAGGCCTGTATTTTATCTCCAAGTGCACGTCACACACTGAGCGAGCCGCCTGTTAATGACGCTGTGGGCTAATGGGCATGTAGCTACTTCCATGTTTCACATGATACGTCATGTTTGTAGTCGACCAATGAAGATGAGTTTACATATCACCTTGGGTTCGTCCTTCACCTTCTCAAAATGATCCCACACTTTGGATTTCCTGCCTGACATGTTATTAACTAGCCTGTGGAATAACCGCAGGTACCAGCCCTGGAGATTAACCTGACGAGGACACTTCATGTGTCTGTCCTTTCAAAGTAAAGTCACACATGCTCCAGTCATATAGGTTTGGATTTATTTTGGTGCAGCTCCTGATAGAGTTTGAAGTTTGTTTATTGTTTCTTTTTTTCTGCTACTAAGCGACCAGTGAAATCTTGCAGACTAATAATAATAATGTTTGCTGGACTATCAGGGTGCAGCCTTATGTGCTACTATTAGGGTGTTATCATTATTAGCTTAGTGTGGTGTCATGACTGTTTAAAAATCCTAAAGACCCCAACCAGCATGTTGTAAGACATAAAAAAATCATTTTCATTTTGTTGTTTGTAATCTATCATTGTGTCTTTGGTGTACCACTGTTCAGTCTTGTTGTCTGCTTATTGTTGTAAGTTGACTGCAGTTGTGTGTAGCACTATTGCCCAATCACAGTCTTCTCTTGGGGGCATTTTGGGTACATCTTATCTTGTGATACTAATTTGTGTCTCACATATTTTTTCCTCAGAGGCAGAAGGCGGCTTATAACTCAGATCATTTTTCATTTATTGTCCTGTCTTTCTGCGTAGCTTCTTCTGACTCACTGTAAACCTAAGAACTCGTGTTCAGGGTGAGTTCAGTGCCACTACACGCCACTTTCTTCCTCATTTTACGATCTTCATCGTCAGTCCAAGTGTACATGTGAGAGTAACACTGGATGGTGCTCACTGTGTAGATCCACTGACCATCTAATTACTGAGCAGCAGTGTGCTGAGACACTGAGACCTTCATGATGTTCTGCAGAGTCTGCTGCTAATGAGGCCGCTTGCCCGTCAAAATTCACCTCATGATCTGAGTTAAATTCATTTTTAATCAGAGTTGTAAAAGTACAAGAAATGTCAGGTCTAATAAGGAGGCAGAGGATCCGAAGGTCAACGAGGTGCAAAAGAAAAGGAGAAAAAAATAAATGTACTGATTTTATATTTGTTGAGAAGTTTTTTTTCTTCATATATTTTAAGACAAAGTTTCCCTTCAGCGGCATCTAGTGGACATGTGAGGAACTACAGCAGCACGCTTCATCATTAAGCCCTGGAGTTAGTCGCTCCACGAGTGAGTATTCAGTGTGTAAATGTTTCCATGTTGACCTCTGGTGGCTCACCTGGCAGGCGTTGTACAGCAGCTGGTGCTCGAACTTGCGGATGCCGAGGATCTGCTGGAACATCTCATACAGCTGCTCTTTGCTGAGGATGAGCTCTGACACGGCGCTGAGGTGTGCCCGCTGTGGCTGACGACGCATGTCCTCGTCCCCCCTGTAGATGGCATCGTACTTGGCGATCCAGGAGCTCAGCACCGTCTCTTTGCTCAGGCCATCGATCTCCGGGAGGCTGCGGACGCGCCGCTCGATGTTCTTCTTGAAGACCTCGCGGAAGTCGTTGGCCGAGCAGCCGCCGCTCTGAACCATCCGGGACACGCGCTCGCTCTTCAGGAAGCCCTGCCAAGGAGAGAGATGCAGAACAATAAGCACTTCAGAATGACAACACAGATGTTAGTGATTTGTTTCGCCTATATTTACTCTGGGTCGACAAGGACGCCAGACAGATCTGGTTTGATGATTGCTAAAATAATTTAAATTTTTTCTGAGAAAAAAAAAAAAATCCAAATTCCCCTATTCTAGCTTGTAAAAATTTCCCAGTGTCTTTCCTCCTCTCTAGTGAACTAAATACATTTGGGTTGTTGACAATAAGGCATTTGAAGACGTCATCTTGGGCTCTGGGAAACACTGATCATCACTATTCTCCATTTTCTGACATTTTACAGACCAAGTAACTCATAGATTGATCCAGAAAACAATCAACAGATTAATTAACAATGGTACAATATACCGGTTTCATGGATCACCATGATATTTAAGTTGAAACTTATCATATTGAGCACTTTTGATTTTCTATGATATTGAAAAAAATGCAACTGGACAGCAAATCTCCCTTTAATGGAGTTATTTTCTAACTGCATAACACAGAACTTCAATAAGTAGCCCGGGCTATTATTTGCTTAAGTCGAACTCAACAGGCCTTTAATTGGGACAGGCCTTTAATTCTTTTCACACAAAACTGTTGCTCAGCACAGATCAGGAAATACAATCCAATTGTTGATTTAAACCAGTATAAAAATGACTTAATATAATATATTAATTATGGATCAGAGAACGCACCAAAGAGAGATTAAGTTACGGCACCGAGCATACCGACACAGCACCACTTTATCCTGTTAAGACAATCCTCACAACTTGGATTAATATTTAAGAAAAACCCTTTTGATTATTTTAATCTGAGGACCCTTATGGACTAAAGGAATATGAACAATTTAGAGGGTAATCGAGGAATAGACACATAATTTGAGATAGCCAACAACCCTCTTTTACACCTCCGAAGAACTTCTCTAAAAAATGAACTGCTTGGCGACCAGACCAGGCCTCTGTTTATTTGTCAAAATGTGTAGCCACACCAGGCTAGTAAAGGGATTTATGATACTTTAACAAAATGGTAGAAAAACATTTACTCGAACAATAACCCTTCTGATTATATTCCTTTAAGGAACATTCTGACTGATACCATGATACCGCAATATTCTGATATTTTTTGAGAGTTATTGGACGGTAAAAATCTCATACTGTTGCAACCCTGGATACGTATCCCTATAAATTACAGCTGTGTGAATTATTTATCCGTCCTCCCTGATCAGACAGTGAGAGCCTCCTCTTTAGATGTTTTATGAATACGTCCCAAACCTGAGACGGGATGGAGCTCAGCTCAAAAGGAATATAAGTAACTATCGAGTTCCAAACCCTGACTGGCTTTATGCTTAATTTACACACTGCTATCACAGAAACAGCGGCTTCCAATTCATTTTATTTAGATTTGAGCACCTCTAGGAAAAACACTCAACGTTAGAAACTCTTAAGAAACCATGTGGAGGATCCTTAATGGATAAATGCCATTTTTCCACCCTCTGTTCAAACATGTGAGACTTCAATTATAAAAACACTCAGCGGTCAAACTGTCCTGTCCTCCTCCATGCACTGACCCAGAGGGTCTAATGTTAAACTCTCAGGTTCATTCACATTGGTGACTTTTGGCAGAAGGTCCTTATCCAGAGCGGCGCTCGCTGAGTCTGACAGAAGAATAAGTGGCTCAGACTGAAGCAGCGGCAGCAGCTCAGTGTGACATTAAACAGTCTCTCAGCTGGCTGCTTCACCTCCTCCTGTTAGTCGCTCTGACACTGTGAGCAGCACAACATCAGTGAGAAAATGATTCATCTAATGGAGGCCAAGAGCTCAGAGAGCAGCAGCTGAGGACAGTCTGAAGAGACAAACATGTACCAACATCAAACTACGCTAAAACATTTAGGTTTGGAAAACATTTCACATCATCAGCCTCTTTCTTCCACTGATGTGCACAAATCCATGTCCTTGGTGTTTTGATTTGATCAACCCAAACTCTTTGGCAAACGTCAAACTTCAAAATCTACAATTTTTAATATATAACGTTAAAAATAAACAAAAACAGATTCTGCTAAACAGTTATGTTATGTATCAACAGGTTTTATTTTTTGAGATCTGCCCAGCTGAAACCAATCAGTATTTCAAAAATCCAAATAACCTATTATTTTTTATGCAAATGTGAATTTATCCAACACGTAAAATGTCTTGTGAAGATCCTTAAAGGTACACTATTAAAGGTATACTAGGGACACTACTAGGTAACTACGAAGAGAGAGTAAATGCACGTTTTATACCAACTCACACCAAGTAAATAAACAGAGATGCACACATCAGTATCGGACAATTTTCCTTGTTGACTGCCGTCTGCCTATCAGCAAATAAGATGACATTCACCGATGGCAGTGGCTGATGGTTTTCTGTTGTGTCACATTAATGTCATGCAGGATAAAAAGCAGGGCTTGAGACTAACAGCATTCTGTCGTCCCACATACAAGAGAAAACCTGTTAGGCATGAACAGAAATCTCTTCATATTGTGAACAACATATCTGTGTTAAAATATGCAGGAGAGCTAGTTAACGTTAGCTGTTAGCAGCTGCTGGCCAGATCTAACAGCTGATGGAGGTGGAACTGAGTTATATTATGATCCATTCAAGTTCTATTCAGTAAAGAGGAGCATTGGGCGAAGGTAAACTATAACATTGTCATGATGTGTTCAAATGTGATTTGGTAAAACGTATTTTTTTGGTGAGAAACTTGAATAAATCAGCTGTTTTAAGGATGTTGATGTTTTCACAGCAATATAAGACAGATATTAGAGAGGAATAATACGATATGATACACATAATAATAACACTTTTAAAACAGCTATTTTTCTTAAAAAATGTTTTCATGCAAAAGAAGGTTATCTTAAAGGTTGTTTCATAAATGTGAAGGATTGAGTTTTTTCCTAGTAAATGTTTCTTTGTTTCCCTGGGGGAAAAGGGGGAATAAATAACTAAAACAAAATAAACAATCTGCATCAATATTGTTCAAATTGTTATTTTAATTATTTAACCGGTTATCAGCTCAGAGTTTCACAGTTGTTGCATTAATAAGAGTAAACAAACTAAGAGCAAAAATGATCCAATTATAAGGCGGTGAGCAGATCAATCCTCTCACATCAGACCAGTCTATTAAAACTATTTTTCCTCTCGCAGCGACTGGAGACAAATAAAAAAAAAAATCTTGTAATAGTAATTTGTCAAACAGTCTGTCACCAATAGATAGGAGGTTTTAAAAATTCCTTTGTCTACTTTCAGCCAAAATGTCATGGGAAACTTTTTGGAGCAAAACACTGAACCCTTAAACGTGGTTCACTCAGGGTAAATTCTAAATTCTTCAGGATCAGAGAGTTAAATACATAATGTGTAAAATGGGAAAGTTATTAAAAGAATAAAACTGCACTCAAGTTATGACCCTGTAAAAACCATGTCGCAGTCAAACACTCCTGGGAGCCATGTGCAGGTACAAGTCATGAAAGCGAAACGACCCGGCCAGACCCTCATGCAATCATTTTGGATTTATGAAGCCCAGTGGGATGAAAACACAGGTTATGATGTGGCCTTCAGCGTGCAGAGATTTTCTGTGATTATACATAATGAATAAGTTCTCCAGGGTTAAAACCATTGACAGAGTCTGCAGACATAAACAGATCAGTGAAGAAGCAAAGAGAAAGTTATCAGACATTTCATTTATTCTATGTTAGTGCTAAAGGAAGATAAAAATGCTAATAAAAGCTGTTTGTGTTTCTTTCTTTAATTCTTAAAACTCAAATGAACTTTTTTTAATCTGCAGCTGCAGTAATCATTTAATAAATGATGTGTTCCTTAATTTTTTTATTATTAACAACAGTTCGAGGAAGAAACTAAAACCAACAATAAGCTCATTTACCAACACGTACTGTGGATGTTGCACTGAGTGATGATAACTGTTGTTTATTACAAAATAAACAGTGAGTCTGAGAGCAGCTCTGTGTCGCGCTGACACGTCCCCTGTTTAAATGAGACAAACGACAGCAACCAGCAGCTGACCTGAGTGCTGATAAACAACTTAAATAATCAAACTATAGTTTGTTTCAAAGGCAGAGTGGTGATAAACAAGTGCAATAACAAATACTTGGTGATTGCTCGTCTTCATTATACTGAAGCGTTACATTTTAATGACCTGTAAATACGCCAATCAGACAAAACATTCAAACCACTGACAGTGTGTAAAGTGTAAACTGAAGTGAATAACTTTGATTATTTTGTTCCAGTGCATTGTTCTGCTGGGAAACCTTTGGTTCTGGCTTTCACCTGACATGTTGCAGACCAAGTGCCACCACCTTGGATTAGGGTTACATCGAGGGTACAGGGCACATCATAAGAATCTTTGAGCAGATTGGGACCTGGGAAATTTAGAAGACAGGTTGACACCTTGAGCTCTTCGTCACGCTCCACAGGCCATTTCTAAACAGTTTCTGTAGTGTGGCATGCTGCTTTTATCTGATGGGGGGCCACTGCTGTTGGGGAGTACTGTTGCCATTAGGGGGGTGTTGGCTGATCGGTGTACACTCTTGCATTCCCTTGGTGATATACACAGACGGTGGGCTATGTATATTCAGACTGGAGTTACATCCAAATAACTTAAGAACTATTTCACTGCTGGAAAATGGCCTTTCAATAAAACAGTAGAAAGACACAAATACTTCTGAATTTGGTGCAACAGAACCAGAGAAAACAGAGAAAAAGGACGCTTTTTCTCAAGAGGCAGAAAACCTACAACTACCAGAATGCACTGTGCTGCACAGAACCAAAAAACACACCCGCTGGTGGGTGATGTCATGTGAACACGTTCGTTTGAAACAGCTGGCAACAAACGATCTCCTATCACCGATAAACAGTAAAACATGTTTCTGAAAACATTTGAACCAGCTCCACAGCAGAAGCTTGGTTTGTGTTTGATCAGCGCTGCCTAGTGTCACAGTGTCACCTTTTTTCCGCCTTCATTTCCACTGTTCAGGAAACAGTATGCCGCCCACTTCCTGTTCACAAACTGTCACTATTACAGCTAAACACGGCACTTAAATATGTTTCTAAAAACACTGTAGGCGAGACACAGTTTGACACACACTGGCTAGTTTTGCTGCTTGATCAGATTTTGGTCCGAGTTTGAGAGAGAGAGGGGCGGATCTGTCTCCTGGGAAGAGCTACAGAAGTACAGGCTGTAATTTGAGCAATTACATACTACCCACACGGCTCTGACAAAAAGCTGGTTGAAAATCAGCGAAGTGTCCTTTTAAAGGTCCAGTGTGTAGGATTTAGGGGGAAATATTGGCAGAATGGAATATAATATAATAAGTATGTTTCCTTTGGGGTAAAATCACCTGAAAATAAGAATTGTAGGGAGCAGGTCCTCGTCTGCAGAGATCGCCATGTTGCTCGGACATGTTTCTACAGTAGCCCAGAACAGACAAACCAAACACTGGCTCCAGATAGATCTGTTTGTGTTTTTACGTCAGCCACTGTAGTTAAAACCCCATCTGTGACATGCAGTGTCTGAACAATTGTGACTAGTAACCCGAAACTACTTCATTCAGTGTTTTTACTGGTTTAAATCATTTTGTAGAGGAAGAGATGTCTGTGGATGATTTGGCTCCTGGTGAAAACCTCCTGAACACTGACAGAATTCTAACCAGCAGAAGTTTCAGCTGGTTGCAACCTGCAGTCCTCACTGCTAGACGCTATCAAATTTCTCTAAATCTCATACACTGTTACTTAAACTGATTATTTCACCTTGTCTCTGAACAGGACACTACTCCTGCGTATTCCCGTGCACACACAAAGGTCCTGAAGGCTTCCCAGAGTTGCCTCTACCATTATATTGACCCCACCTATTGGACCCCCTGTTTCACCTGACCACCAGGGAATTATTGATTTCATTAACTTTTAATTAATTTAAAATGATTATACAGATATCAGGAAATAAACTTGAGATTAATTTAAGGTCAAATATATCATCCCTGTATTATGTGTAGTTCAAGTTTGTCTGTGTTTCTGAATGTTGTGGTGTTATTTCTGTGAGACTGATGATCTCTTTATGGGATATCTGTCAAAGACTGCATCTCATTTTATTCAGCCGACAAAATGCAGCAGGACGCACTTTCAAGAACCCTGTTGTGTCTAAAGCAGTGAAAAATATTTATTCTTCAAAAGAGACAAACATCATCAAGCTGGTGGCTGAGGCGATGCAGAGCAACACAAATGCCGGACTATTGCACGTTTCCACAAACCACAGATAGGTAAAATTTATACATTATTATGTAGCAGATAATGATGAAACTTCATGTTTCAGTATATGCTTATGTTTAGACACAAACATCACTTGGTTATGGTTATGAAAAGATCCTGTTTTGCCTTAAAATACCCAGTTTTGGTGCCACGATCACGGGAAGAAATGCTGCGATGTCTCCGTACAGAACACCTGCTTTTATTATGTGTTGGTCTTGGACAGCAGCCTGCAGCTTGGCCGCTGTCTCAGGTATTGCCCCATCCACCCTGCTGTCCACCTCCCTCAGACAAATATAAGGTGTCTGTGGTTTGCAGGAACCCGCAATGGGCTGGGCTGTGCAGAGACATCAGACGCTGCCTTAAAATGACTCCTTTAATTCATTGTAATTACTTTTCTTAATGTTTATCTGACTTCTTGAAACATGCTTTGCATTAAACAATTAAAACAAAATCAAATAGTTATATTTTAGCTCTGTGAGAATGAACATTTGACATGTGTTGAGCAGGTTTTCTCACAGCTCGACTGCAGCTGACAAACACGGAGGCACACTGACTGATGGAGGAGGGACGGGACGCCCGTGAACCAGCATCAGCACCCGAGTGATCACCTGACTGAGCAGAACTCTGATCCACAAAACAACCCAGACACGAGCAGGTGAAGAAGAGAAAAGGCTCCTGCACCAAACAAACCCTCAAAGAAGCGACAGTTTGAAAACATGATAAACCCAGATGTCACCATTAGCTCCCTGATGAGGACTGAACGCATGACCTGACAGCTGATACCATGGAAACAGGAAGCACAGACTGCCGTTAAGGACCTTCCTGTATGAAGGAGAATATTTCTATGATAATTTCCCAGTGTGCCCTGGAAACGCCTCAATATGTTTCAGTCACTCCACAAATCAATTTGTATTTTTTTCTTGCTCTGATTTAATGTAGCTGTGAGGAGGAGAAGATGGTGGATACTTAAAGCTTCAGTGCACGTACACTGAGAGTGAGTGAGACACATCTTGTGTCCAACAGTTAGGCCTGTTTATCCTTCATATTTAAACCAACACCAGTACCTGGAATTCAGTATTTATACCAAACAGTACCTTTGTTTGATACTTTAATTGCTCTGTAAAAACAAACATTTTGAACCAGATGCAGCGGTGACGTGGTCAACTAACAAACAATTCTGTTCCTCGTCTCGATCACACAAAGAACTAATCTTGTGTCTCTGTCTGTCTGTCTGCTTGTGTGTGTGTATTGTGTGTGTGTTTGCCCTTCTAGCAGTGATACAAGGCCAAATTGCTTTGCCCTGGGTCCACTTTTGCAAAATGACAAGAGTCCAGGGGCCAGCTTCTCGGAATTGAGAAAATTCAGGGCTGAGCCCAGATCTGTGTCGGGGCGTCCGAGGATCCTGCCCTCGCACTTAAAACAAATAAACAAACAAAACCCTCTGTTTTGATGGATTTTTTGCACACTGACACCTTATTAACGAACAAAGTTAAAAAATAATTGCAAATATGAATCAGTTTCTTTTCATTGTAAATTAGAGGGGCCACCCTGCACCGTATCGCTGGCCACATTTGGCCCGCAGACCGTGAGTTGAGTATCACTGTACAAGGATATTACTGAAAATAATATAGAAAAGAAAAAAGACCAGACGCCTGAACCATCGTGGCAGATCAATGCTGCAGAGAAAGTTTTGGGTCACTGGAAAGTTGGCGGAGCTGCGGCCAGATCGTTCTCGCGAGAGCACAATTTGAATTTGCTCAGCGAGTCACACTGTCAATCAGTAATGATGCTCATTACCTATGCCCATGAAGCCGAGCTGCACCAATCACATCGGTATCTGATATAGGCGGGCCAGAGGCGAGCTAAACAAATAACGACAGCACTGCGACGACGAAGTCTGCAATCAGTCGGTAAACATTGCAAGATGTCTACAGATGAACACCAGTTGTTTGAAACGGCTTTGGCTGCTACAATGAACGAGTTAGACTTGGCTTTTTCTCTAAAAGAGGAACAGAAGACGGCGCTCGAGTCTTTCCTTTGCAAGAAGGACGTTTTTGCTGTTTTGCCGATCGGATACGGCAAGAGTCTAATCTACCAGTTAGCTCCGCTGGTAGCTAAGTGTATACGTCACCCCGTATATTGTTCTGATTGGTCGTAGTGTTATTCAATTGCGTGCAGTGATATTTACAAATGCATGCTTGGTGCCGCCCCTCGAGTTGGGCCATTTGCATTACTCATGGCCAGACCCTAAATCTTTCCAGATTTGGGTCTGGATTTCCAGGCTAGCCAGATCTCCCACTTCGGCACGACCTGAAGAAGAACATGCTCCTGAATCAACACTGCAATCAACCAAACACAGGTCCTCGATAAACCCTAACCTAATCTATCCAGGATCAACACGAGAAAAAGGAGGGAAAATGTGTGAATTGCAGGAGTTTGCTGCAATGAAAAATGATATAATCTTTACTCTTTGTTAGTGAACAGTTTACTTGTTTACTTAGCATAACCTACCCACATAAAAAGCTAACTCGCTAACATTCTAGCCTTTTGGCAAGTTTACTTGTTATTAGAGATGTACCGATACCACTTTTTCCTTCCCGATAGCAATTCCGATCCCTGAACCTTAGGTATCTGCCGATACCGAGTACCGATCTGATACCAGCACGTAAAATAAAAATGGATGGGATATGAATTGTTGTATGTCTCAACTCCTAAAACACTATGTAAAATATTAAGAAATACATACAAAATAGTAGAATGAATGCCATAAACCTTTTTCTATTATTATTATTATTATCATTATTATTATTATCCAGTGTTATCCAAGACATTGTAAAGGCTACAGTAGAATGCTTTTTAGCATGCATATGCGTAATGACGTGAGGCATTACGTGGTATCAGATTGGTCATAGGCTGTACTCACCAATACCCGATAATGCATTCTAGGCAGTATGGGAGGCATTTCCGATACTGGTATCAGTATTGGTACAACTCTACTTGTTAGCATAGCCAACACAGTAAGCAAGCTAACTCGCTAACCCTGCAGTTTATTGTTCAGTGTTACAGAAGATTTTGTTTAATTGTACCAACTTCAAGTTAAAAAAAAAAAAAAAAACTAGCTTAGCTCCGGAGAAGCACAGAGGCAGCATACTGATGATGTCAGAGGGCTTGATTGGTTGATTGCAATGCTGGTCCTGGAGTGCGATAGGAAGTTAGTTCAAGTCCTACAAAGTCCAGGTGCTTTTTCCTCCTGTCTGAAGTTGAACCCAGCACTTTCGCCTCTTGTGTAAACCTGACATTATCACAGATATGCTCTCACGTACCAAAATTTGGCAACAGTAGATTAACTGTGAATCAAAGCTCAGTTGTACAAATGTAATGCTGTCGGTGCCCTTAAGTATGATTGTAAATACTTCAATGAAGGAGGAGTAGATGTAATTTTAAGAAAAACCTAGCAGAGTATTTTTTTTATGTCTTTTAACATATCAGGAGGGAAAAAAACTTAAAATAATCCAATGAGCAGCTCAGCAGCTGGGGTCATTGTAATATGTTGGTCTGTTTTAACACAAAACCATCCTCTTCTTGAGGTGTCTTCCTTTTCTCCCAGTTAAAAGGATTTTCTGTGGTGCTTTACCCAACTGAATCGAGCATCTAAGGACAGAAGGCATCACATACTGTACAGCCCCTTGAGGCAAACTTGTTATACTGGGGTATATAAATAAAAAGACTTGACTCAACAGCCAGTCACAGAGGAATACGTGCACTGGTTGCAACATGTAATAAAAAAGAAGTTAGGAAAGATTTCTGAGAGATGGATGCTCAGTTTGGTGACAGACTGAAGGTTGTTCCTGTGACATGAAATAACACCATGTAATCAGCTTCAGTCTGTTCTCAGGGTTGTCACGCTGCCTCATGAGAGCGATAGACCTGTGGAGCGTGAACCAACAGCAGATGGAGAGGAACCGCCGCAGAGCTACAGGAGTAACGACGTGAAACAGAAACCAGTGGAAGCTGAAGAGCCTCGGCGCTGAAATAAAAGAGGAAAAATCACACAAAACTAATGTTTCTGTGTCGAGCAAATCAGCGGCGACTTTTTAAACCAGCAGGGGGGCGACGCTGAGAGATCCCTCTTTATGGTGATGAATGGAAATGGGCAAACGTTAAGTGGATGAAGTGGGAGGTGACAGATGCAGATGCCACCAGGGGAGCCTGCTAACAGCAGCTAATCTGCCTCTCTGCATCGCTCAACACAAACTGCTCTGAGCTGCGGAGGATAAAAAGACATTAAAGTGAAGGAGAGGAGGCAAGGCAGCCAAAAACCATAAAACTGACGGTTTCAAATGATGACTCTTGAAAAGAGGAGACAGATGCTGGAGTCTGGAGTGGGATTAAGCCATGTGAGTGTAATGACGCTGCAAACAGGCCGGCTGGTTTCAGGTTAATCTGGGTGAAATAAGAAGTCAGCTCAGAGTCGGGCTTCTGTTCAGCTCTTAATCCTTAACACTACAAAGAATGAGCCAACAGTGCCTGTTACACATCTGAAATATAAATAATGATCCAACCAATCCAAAAAGTAATTAAGCTGTTTAGCAAGACGCTTTATACTATAGACTGAAGACTGAAATAAATCCAGCTGGCCACTGACCCAGGTTACTGCTTCAACCAAACCACATTGATCAGGGAGCCACATTTTGCAGGTCAGTCGAAGATTCACTGAATTTTGACTGTTGGTCTCAGCCGAGTCATTCACAGCTTTTCAGTTGTGCTAATGAGCCCAGAATATAATATTTTTTTGTACAGCACCTGGTTAAACTAAACAGTGTGTTTTTGGCAAAATTTTAATGAGGCACATAGAATAAAGTGATTTTTAATGAAATTTTATTATTTAGGGCCCGAGCACCGACCACAGGCAGTTGCAAAGACCCTCTTGAAACTGAATGAATTCCGATTATTAGGGCATTAACAACTTTGATTTTTTTTCAGGTCAACTTATCTGTCAATAAAGTCTAAGTCCAGTCGACGAGTCATTTGATGATGATTACACGGCGGAGGAAAATGAAGTATCTCCACACATGTGATGTGTGTCTGTCGTTCTCAAGGCCTGAACATACTCGGGGCGGGTGTACTATTGGCGGAGTGGACTCCGCGAGGAATGTCTGCAGTCATTCGGGCTTTCATAGTCGAGCGCACTTCCGCGTTATAGTTTCCTGTAAAAATGTCGGTGAAAAATCCCCGCGATGTGAAAAATACATGCTGAGCAGTCACTGGTGCGCGGAAAATCTGAGCTTTGCGCGCACAGGGCTTGCAGACGTCCGCTTTGAGTCCGCGCGGACCTGGAGTCCGGGAGTCCATTCCGTGTACATTCGGGCCTTCAGGCGTTTTCTCAGGCCTGTCACCTTCTACGTTCTCTGCAGCCGTGTCTCTTGTCTTGTTGTGGTCTTGTGTTAATTTCCGCTCTATGCGCCAAGTAACGTTACCGCCCTTTTTATGAAGTGACCGTGTCTATTGGTTAAGTCAAGGATAAAGTATCAGCGTAAGCCAATCAGAGGCAGCGACTGCATTCCGTACACAAGCACACACATAGAGAGAGACACACGACTTGTCGACTCCTCCCGGGGGATGTCGACTTGTGCCACTGACGTCGGCACGATGACAAATCGACTTTTCTGTTAATGCCCTCAGGCACACACATCAGAACTGGCGGTAATTTACATCCAACATGGGTCTGGTAAACTGGTGTCACAAACTGGCTCAGTAGCGCCCCCCATTAAATTTCTACAACGCAGCCCCTGAAGCTGGTTTCACCTACATGTGCCAAACTTGGTAGACACATACAACCCCAAGACACACAAAAAAGTGTCTTGGAACAGGAAGTCAGCCACTTTGAATTTAACGTGTCATTTTGGCCATTTCCAGGAGTCGCACTTTAACAAACTCCCCCTCGAGATTTTAGCTGAATGACTTCAAATTTTAATGACTTTAGATTCTTTTATCTCAGACATATTACAGACCTTGACATGTGTGTATCCTAACATGTCTGAGATAAAACAACCTAAAGTCATTATCATAAACTGAAGACATAATAAACACCACTGGACTTCAAATTTTGTCTATACCATCACCAAGACCTTGGACATTAAAAGTTGCTTAAAGTATGAGCTTTCATCGAACTGTGTGACCGTGGCAAGGTGTCAAATTTCCATGGTTCGCCACCAAACAGGAAGTGGTCTGTCACTCTTTAATACATGGTCCAATCTGCCCCAAACTTATACATATTACTTACTTACAGGGTTAACCCTGGAGGCTCCCACATGCTTGAGCTTTACACTGCTGACAGACATGTCCTGTGATTTTCAGCCTTCTATGATTACATTTACCCTTCACAGCAGGCACATCCTGACAGCTGAGAATATTACTGTCAGATACTGTCCCCCCTCTATTAAATATGAAAGGAGGCTGAAAATCACAGGACATGTCTGTTCTGATGATACAAGTCAGTGGTCCTGAAATGTGTGTTTCTCTTGTATAACGCACATTCTACATCTCGGAGGCGACGTCTTTCCACACACGGGCTTCCTTCACCTTTCAAACGGGGCAGAGCTCCGTGGGAAACACTAGGCGAGACACAGCCTGAGGGGGAACCAGGAGCTGACACAACACCGGAGGGAGAAGCAGGTCTGTGAGACTGTGAGACTGTGTGACGAAAAAACAAGTGCGCTACGCTGTCGCTTTGGGTTGTGAGCGTGCATTATGCACGTCTACACTGAAAGTAATGGGTTTGTGCGCGCAAAAGAAGCCCACATTCAAATGCCCACACTCTATGAAAGATATACTATTTTTCACAGAAAAGAACAGCGGCATCAGCCAGAGTCCTGCCTGGACCCCGTCCATCGCTGCTTGCAGATTTAATTTAAGCTTAGATTTGGTTGCGTTTCTCAGGCTGCAGTATTCATAAATTAAATACAAAAAATATCAATGCCTGACACAAATGTATAGATTATGCACCACGGGAATAAAGGTGACGATATATCATCATATTGATTATCAGTCCCACCCCTGGTGTCCAGATGTGCGAGGCTGATTGATGTGAAACCTATACACACAGACTGTACGGCTGTAATTGCTGCTGAAGGTGCACCTACTAATTACTGACTGAGAGGGGATGAATGCTTATTATTACACTCAAGTGTTGGTCAGTGTCAGAAAAGCCACATTAAAATCTACTTTGACTTAATGTTGTAAAAACAAACAAAAAAGAGAACGTGAAAACTTTCAAGGAGAGTGAATCCTCAGCAGTTAACTGTTACTTGGTGAACTGCAGAGAACACTTTTGATTGGTTAACTTTGCTCCTTTTTGGTTCACTGCACTGCGCACCACTTGGTCTGGTGGGTGCTAGTTAGCAGCGCTAGTTTTGAGCCACAAACTTCCTTTAGCATTGTTAACTATGTTATCACTGTTAGCTCTGTTAGCACCATGAGCAGTGCTACAGCCAGTGTTGCTACATGGTTAAAGATTCTAAATGGGTTTTGCAGCTCAAATAAAGCCGTTTACTCACCTGGGCGACCGGGGGAGACTGGATCGTGGCCACCACGTTTCCACAGGGCACAACATCACCAGCGTTAAGTTGAATACTAGCTAGCTATCACCTGAGACCTGAGGGTGAGCAGTGGGCTATATGGCTCCACTAACTCTTTGTCTATCAGCAAAACATTTAAGTCCCAAAAAAATAACATATCACCACCTTTAAAGGGATGGTGCTTTGAAATGCAGTGGTCTAGTCTGCGGCTTTTACACCACACGTCACATTCACACATACATTGGCCAAGGATGCGTTGACGTGGACTGGAGCCTGGGATCGAACTGCCAATCTGACAACTGATTGGTGGACAACCCGCTCTGCCTCTGAGCCACAGCCGCCCCAGTGCTAAAGGTCACTGAGTCAATGAAGCACCGGACTGAAAAGAAAGGCCTCTAGTATTTCATGTCATTTTGCGTCTATGTTTTTTTAAAAATCAATCGTTTAGTAACCAGTTAATGGATGTCGGCCAGTCGAAAGCTAAATTATCTGAACTCATCTCTACGTGTAACTTTACTTTACACAAGAAAAGAACCGAAACTGATAACAATCACCAAAACCACTTATTTGGAAACATTTCGGTTCAAGAATTATCAACTACATTCATCTAAAGCGCAGTAAAGAATGTTGGGTCAAAGTTGGACCAGGAAGTAGCTCTGGAGATCCAACAGATGTTCATAATAGACAGTTTGGGTTTTCAGTTCCTCTCTGTGAGCTTGCCTCCCTGCTGATTTTCAGTCTAGTCATTTAATCACTATTTTTTACTGCACATTCGATGCAATTAATGATCAGATAACACAAAAACAACAATTATTCATTTTCCAAGAACAAAATTACAACCGATCGTCCAAACTGAAAAGCACTGCAGTATCTTCACGGCCCTGTCGTGATAGGAACCTTTCACACATCAGCCTGTCTCAGCCATCAGCAGATGGTAAAATGATAATTATCTAATGATGGTGACTGGCATGAAAATAGACTAATGGAGGAGCCAGTGGCTCATTAGCCAGCACAGATTATTTTTCCATGTCAGTGTGATTACTGTGTGCAGTCTCTCTGATTGTTTCTGATCTGAGCTGAAACGACCGCGGCTTTGACGTTTCATTACAACAAAAATTATCCTGTTGAGTGTAAATGTGTTGACTTTGTAGCATCACCATCCACTTTACTGTGACCTGCAATTATCCTCCTGCTCTGTGTCAGTGTGAAAGAGGCCTGGAATACCACAACCACACACCATCTTCTTATCATCAACAAATGTCAACAATGATTTAGTCCGTCACGTAATGCTGTCTGACTTCCTGTCTGTGGCGCTCGGCTTCATTTAACGAGGTACTTTAGCATTAATTGTCTGTTATTCTTTGTTTTTCTTTAGGTTTTGTTACCTTGTAGGGCTGAATTTTTTTAACAGGGAAATTAGTTTGATTGTATTTTTCAGTACATTGCAAAATAGTCATAAAAACCAACATGAAAAAGAATCACGATAAGATATTGATGATGATGATGATGATGATGATGATGATGATGATATATTTCTGCCGTATCGCCCACCCCTACAGGTGGGTCTAAAAATGTTAAGTGAAATATAGAATATCATCACTTATAAAGGGGGGCTGATGGTGTTGGTGCTCTGTATATATGTGTGTGTTTGTGTGTGTATATGAAGGTCACTCCCTCCTCGGTGGCTCTGAGCCTCCTGTCAGCCTGCTGGAGGTCCCGACCTCCCGTCCAGACGCCCCCTGAGATCGATGACTCCCCCACCCTGCACTGTGCACCACGCTGACGTCAGACACTGTTGTTTTAACTGAGACACTACGCCCCCCAACTCCCTCACAAACTCGAGAACAAAAAATTACATATGCTAAAACATAGCAGATTTTATTATAAATATAAATGGATATTTATGTATGTATACGTGTATTTACTATACTGTGCAATATACTAAATACAGATACAGGGGTGGGAGATACGGCCCTAGAATAATATCACAGTATTTCAGGATGTTCTTGACGATATGACAAATTAGTAAAAAAAAAATATATATATATAATTAATTTATGAACATAGAATTGCAACAAAATCAGTGATGTAGTTTCACAGTTTGCTTCAAATATTCAGTAAAAACTAAAATGATCTCTAATTTCTTTAGCTTGTGAACAACAACAGTAACTCAGAGTGAGATTCAGATTCTGTTACAATATTAATATGAATATGTTAACAAGTCAAAGTACTCTAACAGAGGATGTGAGCCGTGACCCCGGTCGTCAGTCAGCCTGCGGCCTTCCCTCTGCTGCTCTCTGCATTCTATAGGCTCTCCTCCGCTTTGTCTGGCGACACAAATGTCAGCCATTATTACTAATGAATCGATCAGCAGGAGACTTCCTCTCACCCTGCTGCTCGAATTAATTGGGGCTTTAAAATTTCACTAAATTATTTACACACCAGCAGAGCGCCGGGCTGTGAGTTGGGAGATTAAAGACACAGGCGACCAGCGTTTGCTGCCCTCTGAGCGTCGGTACAGCTGCTAAAGAGGAGACTGAAGACCATCGTGCACACTGACACTGAGGCTCTCACTCCAATCCTCACAAGCTTGAAAACAGTCAGCGCCTCACTGCAACCAGCACAATGAAAGGTGGGCTTTTGAAAATAATAAACATGAAGGGAAAAAAAATCTAGATGAAATTTTTAAAGTTTCTGCAGTGAATGTGAGCAATGTTTTTGAGTGATGTGATAAAATGTAGAGTTGCAAGCAATGTTATTTTTGTCATTACTGATTGATCTGTTGACTGTTTCTTCATATTTTTGTCTAAAAAAAATCTTGACATTTGCAAAGAATTCCAGTAATAAAAGTCCAAGGTGATGCCTTTAAATTCAAATTAAAGACAGAAAAGCAGCAACCCCTCACATTTGAAAGGCTTCAACCTGAGAATATTTGGGATTTCCGTATGACTCACATTATTCATAATCAATTAATCACCTTATTATTTCAGCACCAAATAAATGTAGTTAATGCTGTGTTCCCTTCATCTGAGATGGATAGTTGGGTATATTTCTGTGTCTACAAGGGTTCACAGCACATGGCACTTGTATTAGTCGGTCATGCAAGGGTAAAAAAAAAATGCATGTGGTCAATACAGTCGTAACGTAGGAGGGTTATTTTGGGCTTTCCTGGTACCAGAAGAAGTCCTAGTGATTTTCCCATTAGATGACTCACTGTCAGAACACTGCTGTGGTTTCTCAGGGCTGAATCATCAGGGTGAAAGCAAACATATCTGGTACTCTAAAAAGTTGAAGCTTTTGGACACAAAAATGTTGAGGTACGAGTGCATTTTGGCAAGAAACATCTAATCACAGAGCTTAAAATCCTGCTACATGCTACAGATTCACCATGAGACGAAACTGTTTTGGAAAGTTGCAGAGAAAAGTTGCAGCAGTGTGAACTGGCCGGTCTGAGCTCGACTCAAGCCGGCTGATGGTGTCACCTGACACTCAGCTGGTCAAATGGCCGGCAGCTGGTTTTAAAGCACGTCACCTGTTTCAACAGCCAATCAGCTTGTAGTGAAGTCCACCGGTCAAGTCAAAATGACCCCAGACGGCGTGTTGGCCTGCTGCAGCAGGTGCTCCGTCCCCACAGAGCCTCTGTTTCTGTCCTCACAGTGTGCCGGTGTCACACGGTGGTCACTGCTGCTGCTGGCTGTATGTGCTTATGCCCCGCCCACACACACATTCTCACTGACTGATGAATTGGCGCTGGTTATTTATATTATCATTTTTAGAATGTTGCAAACGGAAGTGAAATGTAAGACTGTTGGTGTTAAAATCTTTTTAGAAATAGCGAGGAAACGTTGCTTGAAAAAGACAGAATAACACACTCTGCTGCACACACTGCTTCTCCGAACACAAGTTCAGAGAGGAATCAGCAACTTCTTCTACTTCTGATCATCACTTTATCAGCACAGCTGGAAGGTGTCTCAGACCAATCAGATTGCTCTCTTGATGTATTGAACTGTTTAACTGTGCCGTCACAGCATCCTTCAAGCGTTCTTCTTTATGCTCCAGCATCAGCTGTGAGAAGCTGTGGATCATCACCGCTCGTATGTTCCTTCATGCATAAAACATGTTTCGTATTAAAATGTCTCCATCGCGTGCTTCGACTCTCTTAGTCTGTCAGAGAGTCTGAACGCTTCATATATCAGCATGAAAAAGTTTTATATTCACTGTAACTGTAGAAAAAGTTACACTATATCTGAATATATACGATATATGTGTGATACTGCAAATGACCATATTGTCACATTGAGATATTCCTTCCACATCTCAGTAATTTATTTATGCATTAAAAGCAGGTTGTGTTTACAGGAGACTCTTCACCCCTCTCACACACAGACACCTATAAATTTCTGACCACACCCACCAGCTTAACATCAGTCACTGAGCTCACATCAGTTAAAAATGGAGGAAGATCCCAGAGCGCGTCCACCACCAGATGTGGAACAGACTACTGTCCTCTGCAAAATGATTCCTACTTAAAGCAGCAGGACCACAAATCTGTTCCTTTACTACAAATTCCACCCAGCGCACCCTCAAGGGGTTTTTAAGATGTCGCATTCACGAGAGTGAGAGGGACACAAGTGACGCTGACCCCAACCTCCTGTCACTTAAATCAAATCAGTTCATCTTTCAGTGCAAGTGGATGTTTGTGCCAAATTTTAGGAAACTCCCGTCTTGAGATATTGCTTCCACAAGAACAAGATGAACGCATGGTCACAGTGATCGACATCTCTGAACAACAAATTGTGATCAGTTGCGCCAAGTTTGAAAAAATTCCCTCAAAGGGTCCTTAAGATGTCGTGCTCATGAGAATGAGACCGACAAAATTGACATTAACCTTGACATGTGACCACCGACATCTAATTAGTTCATCTCTGAGTGCCAGCGGACGTCTGAACAACACTTTAAGACAATTTCTCAAGCCGTTCTTTAGGCTCATTTATTCTCCCCTTACGTACGAAAATAGATACGTCTCTTTGGATTGTTGTAAACATCACTGCCCTCATACTTCCATGTGTCTTTTATGTCGGCATGGATACAGCAATAATGTATGTACATTTCTTCACTGTCTCCTATATTGTATCTTGCTTGACCGAATCTACACTGCCTCCACAATCCCAAGTGGTGCTGCTCCAGTTCGTCCAGTCATAACTGTGTTTTCCGTGAGATTCAACAAACAATCACATGTAATGTGATCAATGCAAACACCGTTATGTCTCTAGAAGGAAGAAAAGTCATCCCTGACTGCCTTCAAGTCCAGACAGAGTGAAAAAGAGATCACATAAAGTCAGTATGACTATGATTATGTAAATGAAACCCAGATTATTAAACAATCCAACTTTTATCATGAGTCTTACTGTGACCGCAGGGAAAATGACTTCTCACTTAAAAACACGAACATGAAGGGCATCACTAAAAAGTTAAGACCAGAGTTGTAAAAATGTGAGTTTCTGGGTTTTAACTTCTACCTCAGAATATTCAGACTTTGATCAATTTAGCAGACAGATCTTAATGTAACAGGAAGCAGGTACTGACCAGGACTTTGTCAGCCTGTCTGTGAGACTCTCCGGTCGAAGTGTGGAAGCTCAATTTGGTCTGATTTGACAGAAAGAAACCTTGACTCGAACCTCCCACGGCGGGGGTTTTATTGAGGCTATGTGTCATTTTGTGAAGCCTGTGGCAGATCATCTACCAGCTGAAATGATCTGACAGAGTTTATTCTAAAAAACCAATTACTTCATGTTCAATAAAAACCTGATGATGTGCAGATTAAAGCAACAAGCGTGGGCTTCTCCTTCACGAGCAGAGCTGCAAAATCTTTTTTAACACCGGTTTTCCATTCTTCGTTTTAAATTGCAAATGTCACAGAAGAAGCATGAAGCAGTGGAGTTATGAAAGTCATCAATCAGTGAGGGGAACTAAAAGGCCACAGACGAGGAGTATCGGAGTCATAACTAACAGCTGTTTGCTCAGTGTTCAGGTGACAGCTCAGATTAATCAGGAGCACCTGGAGGATTCGGTTCAGTTCTGATGAGAAACGTTCTGATTGATCCGTGTGCTCAGTGTCTGATCGGACAGGTGGAGCAGGAAATCAGAGCACGGCGGTGAAACGCTGCTTTGACCCGGTGCTCTGATGGAGAAGGAACTCATTTCCATTCTGACTCACTGAACTGGGAACAAACAGGCGAGGAAGAAACAAAAAGAAAAGATCACAGGAAGTATGGGGAACGTGATGATGGAGGGAAACTAGAGGAGGAGATGAAGAACAAATGTAACGCCACCTTGAGGTTCACATTTATGGTTTTGAGTGAAATGTCTCGTCAACTATTGGATGCATTGCCATTAAAACTGGCCAAGACATTCATGGTCCCCTCAGGAGGAAAGTTAATAACTCCAGTGACCCTTAACTTTTCATTATCAGGTCTTTGGTTTCCTAAAAATTACCCATGTTTGGTGCCTAAAAAAGCTGCTGAATAAAAGAGAGATGTCTCACTCAAACCCCATTTTTTGTTTGTCAGGCTAGAATAGTGGTTCACAGCTCGGCAGACGTCACGCCATACACCATCCTCCTTCCAATGGTAAATGTTGGGTCATATACGTCATGTTAGAAACATTGACATGATACCTATGAAACATGCAAATGCACAACGCCAACATTTTCCTCTGGCGACTGGACTGAGTTTTGAATAATGTTCATGTCCTCAGGACCACAAATGTGAGTGCTGGGACAGACATGGTGATTGGTGCCGTCCAAATTAATGGATTCTGACATAACTGACTCAGAGAGGAATTTACCTGGCTATATATTTCATGCAATATTGACCTAATTCAAATTGGAATATTTAGAGTAATGTCAAAAACTAACATCTCAGCTAATCACCAGACCACAGTGAGTAAGAGGAAAACAGCACAGTGACTGAGAGCCATTTCAGACACCAAGGACCAACAAGGAAGCCAACAGACATTTTTCAGACATCAGTACATGAAAACTCTCTCTCTTCTATTACGAGAAAAACAAATGAGTCAACACGAGTGGCAATAAAAAACTGCGAGCACAGTTAAATGAAATGCCAGGAATGATTTGCAGCTTCTGTCTGATCCAGATTCCAATTTTATCATTAAGAGTCTCTGCTGGACCAACGACACAAAGCTGAATTATAAAACAAAAAACAGTGAAAAAGGAGGGAAACATTTTTTTTTTCGACGTGCTTGTTCATCTGCAGGAGGAAAATCCTTTTTACTGCCAGGAAGCAGAAAGTTTACACGGAAATCCCCAGAAAAGACGGGAACACAGGGAGAGGGAGAGATGGATAATCTACACTTGTGATTGAGCTGAACAGAAAAGACGTAAGCCGTTATTGTCACAATTCATAGTCTCACATTTTCACCTGCCCTGCAGTAACCCCTGTGTTCCTGCCATTCCCAATCACCTGACCTCTCCCGCCCACGTGCACACCTGTGTCCACTTTCCCATCAGCTCAGCAGCACATACACTCACTTCAATTCATTCCACATCAGATCATCTTTTGTGCTTCTGCCTTAGTGTTCAGGCAGTTGGACTTGACCTTAAAGGATAACTTCGGTATTTTCAACCTGGGCCCTATTTCCCCATGTGTATGTGTGCGTATGATTCATAGGTACAACTCGTTCTAAAACTGGTTCAGTATTGAGGGAGGCGGCAGCCGTGAGGTAGATATGGGGGAAAATGCGTCCGTATAAGTTTGGCATTAAACGTGCTTTTTTCCACCACTGACCGGTTCAGATCGCCAGTGTTATCTCTGTAAACAGCATACTAAGCATTTCCCTGACCCTTCACCTCGTCCCGGCTGTGTGTGACGTCATCTCGTGAGAGCTTTGCTTGTTGCCGGAAGAAAACAGGGTACGATATATACGAGGGCAAAGTATGCAACAGTAAATGTGTGTCTCGGAGACAATTCTAGGTATCAGTATTACATGCATAAAGACATATTAGTTGTACTTACTCGATGGATAGTTGACCATTTGGTCCCTGTGGTTTTGGCCGCCTCCTCCAATTTATTTTGGGCACATGAAAAAAGGTATCCAGCACTGCCCTGTTGATCAGAGGGGGAAATCCTCTAACGTAGTTACACAGTGTTTGGTGGTTTTCTGTATCATCCAGGACACATCGAGACCATGAATATTGGGCAGCAGGTCCCACTCGTTGCAACACAGACATTCTTCCTCTGTGGGCATCGAGTCACAGCAACCACAGCAGCACCACCAGTCCTCAGAGATTCACGTTTGTGCAGCCACTGCTTCACCCTCGTCTGCTCGTTGGCCCTCTCTGTCTATCCTCGTCTGCTCTTCAGTTTGTAGGAGCTCCTCGTCCGTATACTCGGGCTCAAATAAGTACGGGCGGCCATTGTAATAAAAGGGTAAGGGTCAGGGAAACACTTAGTATGCTATTTACAGAGATAGCACTGGCGATCTGAACCGGTCAGTGGCGAAAAAAAAAGCACGTTTAATGAACAAACTTATACGAGACGTATTTGCCCCCGTATCTACCTCGCAGCTGCTGCCTCCCTCAATACTGAACCAATTGTAAAACGAGTTGTACCTATGAATCATATGCACACATACACATGGGGTTGAAAAATACCAAAGTTTTCCTTGTCTGCACTCTGAGTCGTGCTTGTGGGCTCAAACCTGCCATAACTGAGCCTTCACAATGACAAAAATACAGTAAAATACCAACTCCTGTGCAGAACTCATTTTCCTTCAAATGTTTCTCACTTTAAAAAAAAGTTTGAACCTCTTAAACTTTGCTGAAGTAGCTTTAAAGTTAAACAGCATCCACTCTTGAACTGTGTCTCCTTTGATGGTGTTCAGATCACACAGCAAACATCCCTCCAGGTAAAAATAAACATGTTTTCCATCGTGGCAACAAAGTGAAACAACCAATCCAGAGGAAAAGGTCAAAACTTATCAGCCGAACGATAAGGCAGCTGATACGTGATGCAAATACAGAGTGAGAACAGAACGTTTCAGTGCAATGTAACAGAGAGTTGACAGTCTGAGGTGTATGGATGTTAAACTTATTTTGATTTATGAGGAAAGAGGTTCTATTATTCTTTAATAACTGCAGATCTCATAAGAAATGCATCATCGATGTTTTTATGCAACTCATATGAACTCATTTCATAAGAACATATTTCTTATCTGTCATACTAAGAAAAGATACACACAGCTACTCGCTGGAACTTCTATTATTTTGTCCAAATCCATTTACAGACTGTTGCAAGGCGTGTAGTTTAGTTGATTCTAAACACACATTAAACACACATTAAACACACATTAAACATGGCTTAGTAGAGACAGTTTCAAACACAAATCAGCTTCTCTATAACTCGCAGCATTCACAGACAAACACTTGTCTTTATCTGGACACATTTTCTCCACAAATACAACATGCTAATGTTTTTAGCACAAGCCTATGGCAATTTACATTGTATAAATTAGCCTAGCAGCTAGCGGACTTTTCCTCTACTCATATGATGCCAGGGACAACAGCAACATTTAACAAAGGTAACGGCACATCATTTGGTTCCATTACAGCTCACAAGGTTCACTGAGAAAACAACTGTCTTATACTAAACATATTTTCCTGACAAATATAACATGCTAACATTATTAGCACAAGCCTATGACATTTAAAGTTTTATTAATATGTCTAGTGGCAGGCGAACTTTCCTCTGCTCATATGAAGCCGGGATAAATCACATATAAGACTTAAAATGCTATTTTTGTGCAGGCTTTATTGTCTTCACAATTTATTGTTTATTTATTGCTTATCTGTGGAATTAAAGTAAATAAAAGCTTCGTTTCCACTGAGGGAAATCGTTTCAGCTTACAGAAATAGACAGGAGGTCTGTGTCGCCGCGACGTGTAGTTACATTACTGGGGAGGTGCACATCGATTCAATGCAGAAGTATAAATCCCACACGTTTCCCTAAAGAAACAAACCAGCACAAAGAGTGGACTGCAGCAGTCAAACATACGAACTGGACACTGTTGGCAAACTCCTTGTCTGTAGGGCTCATTTCATCACCGCTAAGTAAGCTTGTTCAAGCTAACATTTAGTAGCCAACAGCCCACAGAGGGAGAGAGAAGCATTTGTGCGCTGTGTGTCAGTCGAGTCATTTAAATTCTCCAAAAAATTACAAAATGAGCGCTACATACGTTGACCACGCTTTGTGCTGGTTTGCTTCTTTAAGGTAGTGGTAGGCTTTCATTTCTGACGTCAAGTTTGTACCTTGTTGAAGGGAACAACCTATCATTGATCAGCAAGGTCCTAAAACTATTTCCCACGGTATGTATTTCAATTCACAGGGACCTAAGTTCAGTTCAGGCCAAAGAGTCGCAACGAGACAAGTTGAAGCACGCAACTTCTTCCTCCTTAGCCGCTGGTGATTTGACCAGCTGAGCGTCAGGTGACACTAAGTGGAACAATGCTGTGTCCCAGTAACCCACGCCCTGAAGCCGTCTGCATCAATGAGAGCAGAATTAACAGCACCACAAACTGCAGCCTCCACAATGATTGCTCAGTTAAAAGGTGAGAGGAAAAGTGTGTATTTTTAATTTTGGGGCGAATTGTCTCTTTAACAGCAGTGCTCATGTGTCTGTGGTGATTATGAAATTTACAATATAAAAGATAAGAAAGAAAGTTTTTCATCTGTTGCTATGGTTAAGTAATAAAGTCAAAGTCAAACAATCTAAGAATAATTTCAATTTATATCTAAAGCAGCTGAATAGATTCACCAGTTGGAAACAAATTAACATAATAGCCTTAACGGTGAAATTCATTACTGGTTTCATACATCGGTAAAAAATTGAGAGATTTTACGATAATCACAGATTAAACATAGATACCAAAATGAGGATTTTCCTTTATCACGAGTACAGATAATGACACATTTTATTTATGTGATCCTCGTACTTGGAAAAAGCACATTATCTGTACCAGATACTCGTTTCACCAGAGTATTTGGCTCAACCCTAATCACTGTGTTTAATACATTATCTAATCTCATACATGGTATGAAAACAACTTAAAAACAGTTTCTTGACTGAAATAATGTTGATTTGCCATGTTCTGTTTAGTGCTGTTTTATCGTTTTGTCATGCTGTTACCATTAGGCCCTAATTCATGCAGATACAGTAAAGACTGAGGCTAAAAACAAGTTCAAGTGACGTTTTTCCAAACAGCTTTTGATGTCGGGGCTTCAGGACACTTGGATCACTACGGACGAGCAGTATGGAGATATTTTGTGGTTTCAATTATATGTTTTTTGGACATTTTAATCTAGGCGCCCAGCCTGCGTTAGGTGGAGTTGTGTTGCTACCTCCTCTCCCCTTGGATCTCCACAAGGGATTTGATACTTCACCTGAGCCTCCCTTGGCATGAGGGTGAGTAGATAATGGCCGAATTTTCATTTTTGGGTGAACTATCCCTTTAAGTTGAGGAGAGGTACGTTTGTATAAGCCTGTGGCTTCTTGACCTCTCCTGACACATTTCTTGTTCTCTTCTTTTCTATTTGAATTTTATGCAGTTTTTTGTGTGCAAATAAAAAGATAAAATAAAAATAAAACAGTACAATCATTTTGGAGGCTGCAGTTTGTGGTGTTGTTAAATTGTACTGTGTTATACAAAGAGACATCCAGCCTCTGTAATAAAAGGGTTAAACAAAAGAACAGAAACTTCTGTGTGAACCTGAGTGTGTATTCCTTTCAGGAAACACTGTGCGAGGAGGCTAAGTTGAAACAAAGACTGGAAGCAGGGGGGAAACTGCCTACTGAGCTCCATCAAAAGTGTAGAAATCATCCAAAGCTGTCAGAGTAAAACACTGTAACTAACTTCCCAAACTTTTGACATGGTCCTTTAATGAGGACGGTTTGGATTTGGCACCTGGGGATGTTTCGGTAATGTGTCCTCGGGGACATTATGAGGATCTGTTGCGAGAGGACAGCTGAAAATGTCAGCAGTCCTTTAATGTGACAGACTAACAGGTCGCTCGACTTCACAGCGGAGAAGGTGTTGAGTCAGTCACCTCCCACTGATCGCGAGCTCTGGGAACAAAACTGAAGAGGCTGCAGAGGGAGCAGCAGCTGTGGATCATTAAGACGGAAAATTGATGGCGAACATCAATGTGTTGGAGGCTCTAATAGGACTGACAGGTTCAGATCTTCTGTCTGAGCCTGTCGTCAGGCCTCTGTGTTCTCTGCACACTCTGATTAAAGAAAAATGTGATGTCTAATTATTGTAAACATCTATGAATCATGCAGTATATTAACACATTCAAACTGCTTCTGTTTGTGTGGAAACAAGAATCTGATGTTAGGGTTAGGTAAGAAATATTAGCACTTTGAGCTACTGCAGATTTCCTCAAAAAGAAATCAAAGTTTTTCTGCACACAGCAGCACAGTATTTGCTGTTTTACACTGAGCAGATTTCAGGCACTGGTTTAGCAACCAGGAAAGTCACATACTGATTGCATGTGTTAAATCATCTCACAGGATGCTACTCCACCAATTACATCTGTGCATTCTGATAAGCACTGCAAATCGAGTGAGTGAGATACACACACATTAGAGACAAGACGACGGACAACAGTCGGTTAACAGTTATTTCGGAGAAATAAGAGAGTCTGAAAAAAATGATTTCACTTTTCGTGTTCTGAAGAGAGAAAGGTAAATAGCAAACAAGGATCCTCAAACAGATTTTTATTATCACCCTAAATAGAATATTTACAGCTAACTCCTGACAGTTGATAGACTCATTGTGTGTATGGCAGCGTATGTGTCTGCAGCCATGTGTATATGTATGCATCCAGGTATGTATGTGTGTGTTTTACCAGTATCACTAATGTTTTGTATTTTCTTCACCTTGGAAAGCATTCTGTGCTTTCAGCTTTAAAAGTACTCTACAAATAAAGTTAATATTATTCAAGGGGTAAACTGAAAAATACTTTCTGCTGAAAAGAAGACGGCAGAGCACCCAATACATCTATTGCAGATATGAGCTTGTGTAAGAGAGTAAGAGAGTGAAGGTCCTGGAAATTAGAATCAAGTTGTGTCTGCAAAGACGGTAACATACCCAAAGCACAGGGCACATCAGGCCAGATTCTGTGGACGGCCCCAGGAGCCTCACAAAAGGCAGAACAGTGCTGGTTGGTCTGTATAATATCATCAGACTGGACTATAACACCATTCTCAAACTTGCTGAAAGCCTTCATCTCTCATCTTTTCAGAGCCTATTCAGACCTTGCACAACTACCAGAGGTCTGAACAAACACAACACACAGTGAGGTTCAAGGAATGTCGATTCCAGATTCAGCTCAAAGAAACTAACACATCTTATTGGAGAAGTTTAGTGCAGGCGGATTTCACGCACATCCTACCACTGTCTGATTGTCTTGATCATGAGACAGTCACTGCTGAATGCGCACACGTTTTCACTGGCTATAAAAGCCGTGACGAACTCGGATGGAGTAGTAGATAACTCGTTCCAAGGAATTGGACACATTTCAGAAGGGCACAAAGCAGGTGGATCGATCCACCCTCAGTTTGAGATGGGCCAGCAGTTTATAGAGGCAGCATCCATCAGCCCGAGACGGATCAGTCTTAAAATTGAGTCCAGATAGTTGGAAGGTACAGTGAAGATGCAGGTGTGTTGATTTACATAGAGATAAGAGATCACATTGTTGTTCTCAAAGGACCTGGTGTTATTTGAGGCCCTCTTCCTCCAAGCCGGAAGATTTCCTGTCTTGATTCCCTTCCTTCAATCCTTCCTTCGTTGCCTCTTAGTGATCATTCTTTCAAGCAACACTCGGAGGGTAAACGCCATTTACAACAGTTGCCGACACCGGCATCTTGGCAAAGTATGGGCAGAGAGCACCCTCCACAAGGAGTCAACAAAGTGCTTAGCAATGATAGAGCCAACTGAGGAAGACAGGGCAGTCCTGAAAACACTCCCACATCGTGTATCCCAGTGGAGCCACATGCACAGAACCACTCCAGCAGATCGGCCAAAATATGTGGTGCTTTTCAATGTCAAGGAATTCAAGGAGGATATGTCATTGAGTCCCACCAACGGACTTTTCCAATATCAAGGATCCTACGAATTCTTTCAAGGACCAACTCTTTCCTTCAGCGAGGGGCAGGGTTCACCCTGGACAGGTCACCAGACTATCACAGGGCTGACACATAGAGACAGACAACCATTCACACTCACATTCACACCTACGGACAATTTAGAGTCACCAGTTAACCTGCATGTCTTTGGACTGTGGGAGGAAGCTGGAGCACCTGGAGGAAACCCACGCTGACACAGGGAGAACATGCAAACTCCCTCACCCTGGATTCGAACCGTAGACCCTCTTGCGAGAGACAGGAAAAACCAAACAAGAGACACACATCACACTATGTTCATAACAAAAGCGAGACTGGAAAATATGTCTACAAGAAATAGCACAGAGTATCTCAAGTATTAATTATAAGTGTCTCCCTTGAATTTGTAACCAGACAAATAACCAACAAGAGCAATGGTTTGGACTGTCAGTTCAGTGCAGCTTTAATGTATCACTGCTGCTGTGGGAACATCTTCAGTACAAAGCTTAAGTAAGACAACATTAAAGTGCCGCTGTCAAGCTGTGCAAAGGGAACACTTTCATGGATGAAGAAATGTTAAAAGGAACATGTAAAAGAAGGACTGTATGTTCATCTATGGAAAAGACAAACCGCTTGTATACACACTTCAAACGTTTACACAATCCTCCTCAGCTGAGTGTAAATCCACTTTCATGCTGCATTAGCAGGCTTCCATGTGAAACTTGTATCAAAGCAAACAGACACAGACAGAAACAGGCCTCCCACTCACACACTGAGGAATACATGCATTCAACAGCCTGCAGGCAGAGTGATGAAGCTCCTGATGTGTTCACAGCCTCTCTGTACAGGACAGGTGTGTTTGTTTGGAACAATAAAACATCACATCTAAATGTGTCATAGCTTCGTTGGTCCAAAACATATCAGGTTCACAGTAAGGACATTGTGAGATACCGAAGGTTTTTTCTGCTCTCATGTGTCCACATCACGTGACTGCCAAGTGTCTTTCTGGAAACAAATAAATAAATAAAATGGTGGACATTTTATTGTCAGTGGAAATCCAAAATTTAAAGATAGTTTCGGTATTAAAGTGATTTTTGTTAACACTTCTACCAAGAAATGTGCATTTTTTTCATGATCTTAATTCAGTGGACGTGAAGGATCTTTACCTGTAACAAAGACTGTTTCAGGTCTCGCCAGGAAATTGTTGGACTGTCACGTTGTTGCTGTGGACACTGCTAAACCCACATAGCTGTCAGGTTGTTTGAATCATTGTTTTGCTTGTCAACACATTTTTTAAACACAAAAACACTAAAGTGTCCTGATAACGCAAAAATACGATGGTTCAATGCTTCGGCCAACAGTTTTATAGAGATATAAAGATTTTATTTGTCAGCTGTGGATAGCAGAAGGCTACATTGCTCCAAGCCCCCGGGAACAGCGCTGGGTTTTGAAGACAATTTTGGAATAACAACTTCTGGGATGGTCACGTGATGCTATTGGGCCAAAACAGACTTTTTCCAACAGGCTTACATTAGGAAGCGATGTCTCTAAATAAGTGGTTGATTTCCTTTAGCGTCACAACATCCGTTAAAGACTTTTGTTAACTATCGGGACTTGATCCATTCGGTCTGATAACATTTGTAAAGTCTAGAAGAGACGCACAATTACATCATTTTATATCCATTCAAGTTCGCTGAGGGCTAAACAGGAAGTTAGCAGCTCAGCCACTGTGAGTCTTTACTGGTCCTGCCCTATGGGCCGCACAATACAGAAGATCTGTGTAATTTCATGCCACTGAAACTGCGCTCTTTTGGCCTCATGCGCCACTGAGCAACTTTCACAGGAATGAATGAGGCCTCGCTTTCAGAGTATGGAGTATCCAGGTCTTTTTATTTTACATCCACACATTACTCATGATTCTCAGCTACCGTTACTATGGAGACAAAGCCAGTCTTTTGCAAAACCGTAATTTATCTCAAACTGGTTAATATTTTGTGCACACGCTGAACATTTGTTTCTCTGGCTCAGCATAAGATGAAGTTTGTGCCATTGCTTCCCTTCTTCTACCACTAAAAATATCTGACTGACTGTGTGAGCTCAGCTCAGCTAACTATCCATCTGAAGTTACATCATAACTCACACAGGAGACAAAAGATTCAGCTGCAGTGTTTGTGACCACTTGGCTTTCTCAGCTGTGGCATCCGAGAGGTCATGTACTGTAGTAGAGGGACATTACATTTCCATACAAGACCAAACGCCAGGGCTTCAGGTGACCAGACTGCAGAGTTTTCTGACGCTGGGACCACTAACACCAGAACAGGGTGGACAACAAGACTTCCCATCCCTCCACTTTCTGCACGCACACACCACAGGCTCTACTGTCGTGAACCAAACGGCACACCTGGATCACAGTCAGGTGCATCCTGCTAAGCGTGTTGGGAGCGTGACAAACACACTTCTAGTGATTTCATGGCCAGGCTCCTTGAGGCACCTGCGGCGCACCTGTTCTACAGGATCTATGTACAGTATGCAGGTTTACAGCTGAATCTGCAGTAACAGCAGCTTGTCTGCTTCCACCTACATCCCAGATTCATCTCTAATCTTCTTCCCACTCACTTCCATTTTGCTTTTTTTCAAATCACTGTTGAGCCACCGTCAATGAAACTCAACAACTGTTTCCCACTGAAAGCATTCCTGTGGCTCAGAGGACATAATCCTGCTATTTCTGGCAGACTTTCATGAGCAGAAAACAGTGTAAGTGTTAGAAACAGAAAGTGTGAGCAGCACAGTGCTGAGTGTGACACAAGTCTGTCGTACTGATGAGGTTAATGCTACACCCCTACCTGCTGCAGGTCTTAAAGAAAAACCTAAAGATTCAGGCCCTGTCTACACGTATACAGTTATTTTTGAAAATTGATATTTTCAATTTTAAAAAATCATTCTGGACTGGAGATCTCATCACTGTTTATTCTCGTTCAATATAAGGCTGAAGTTCACTCAACATGAGTGATGCTCTGGAAATGCTCAAATTTTCCTTCCATTCCTTATCAACAAAAATCCCACTTTGGAAAGTGTCCCACCATCTCCTGGTTTGTCCAGGCCTGATCGAAAACTGATGTTTCTGGCAGACTTTGAATCTCAGATGCTGAGGTGGAGCAAAAACACCGGGGGCAGCAGATGCCCCTTCCTGGTGCAGCAAAGCTAAGTTTAAGTGTAAAGCAGTCATTAGACCAAGCAGTGCTAACAAAACATTCGCAAACCGACGTCTGCCATTGTTGTTTCTGGCATAAGCTAATTCCACAAAACAACGCTAACGATGCTCTAATGTCCGCAGTAATGTAGTTTTTATATAGTAGGGGAGGGGTTATGTTCAGGATACTTCAGTGTGTCATCAGGCTGTTTTTTTGGCTCACCGTTAAAAATCCTGGACACAGAAATAACAGTTTAATGGTCTAACTCCACAATCCAGTACGACACAGTTCACAGTCTATTTGCATGTGTTCAACAAGTATTTTCTAACATGTATGTTGTGTTTAGAAATAAATCACTCGTATTTTTTTTTTTTTTTAAATGCACAAATTATGTTAATTTTCATACATTTAAAATTTTAAAAATAAGGACATTTCTCTGGCATTTCTACTTTTTTGCTGTATGAAAAGCCACCAAAAACGTGACAACACTAACGTATCGAACAGCGGTGTGAATTTTGCCAACCATTACACCCCTGCAGTCTACCTACTATATGAGTCACTATCATACTGTCTATATATCTAATGATGTTTGGACAATAGCATTAGCCCGGCATTTATTCATCTGAAAATGTTTAAAGGCTGTTGACTATTTCACAAGTTAAATTATTTCAAAAGCTAAAAATGTAGAAAATGATAAGTGGAAATCATTTCTCAGTTCTCTGATGATTAATAATATCCATTTTATTTATTCTGTGAACTCAGAAAAGGTCACAGTCTCACGCTGGGAAAGGCTGATCCAAGATCTGAGTCATAGAATATAGATTTTTCACAGACCACAGACATCGATCGGTCGTAACGATGCTGACCTCTGACCTGAACCAGTGATTTCCCTGCTGCCCTCCACTGCCTCATTTTCTACACAGATCAAAGGTGTGATGACTGTAAACTTGAGATGAGACGCTGTACTGAGAGCAGTTTAATACTGAAAACCACCATCAGATCTGATGTCGGAGGGTCAGAGACGATCTGTGGAAATCTTTCTTTAAATAAAGAAAAATCTCTGCGCAGGAGGCACTTACAGTCTGAGCAACAGCCTCCCTGCTGAGCTCCTGAAATGTCACAAACACCTGAAGCTCCGGACTCCAGCTGCTTTAAAGCACTAAATTACAGTTCATACACCTGCAGCTCCAGCACATAAATATGTCCTCTATAAATATATACTGCACATAAAATCACATCAATTTGGTCAAACGGTGCCACAGAATCCTTGGTGGTGTGATACCTACAGAACGTTTACGCGTTGCGCCCTTCACTGCAATGTCTACACAGGAGAATAAAGACACTCTTGAAAATGAGGATATCAAAAATGACAGTCATTCAGTTTTAGATTGTCAGACAGAGCGCCTCATCACGCCAGGACAAACTTTGTATCAGATGTAAAAAGCAGTAAGAAATCCTTGTTGTTGTTTTTACCGTGCACGATGCTTGTTAACTGAAACCCTGACTCGAGTAAATTTTCATGAACAGACGATGAAGCTGTGAAAGTTTTCTCAAAGTGAGCAACATTAAATTGAATCACCTCCTCTGTATCTGCGATCTGTCACACTACGACTCCACGCCGCAAAGTGCAAGACAGAAGCAATTAAAACCACTTCACCTCTCGGAGGGACGACTGATGGATGAGGATTTCATTTCCTATGTCCCCTGAGACTCAAACACACACACACACACACACACACACACACACACACACACACACACACACACCTGCCTGTTTTGAGGATATGAATACCTAAAGACATTCTGAAGTGGTCAGAGCAGGTCAATAATGAAAACGTCTGGAGAGAAGGGCCAATAAACCGTCCTTTCATCAGCAGACTGTCGCTCAGGAGCTGAAATCATATGGAAGAAATTGAATTTGCTCCCAGCTAACGCTGCTTTCTCCTGTCAATCTGGAGACCTCATGTTAACTTGTCCCGTCAGTCTGTAAAGCTATTATTAGTTTATTCTGTCTATAACTGACACTAATGTTAGTTTGTCCTGTTAATCTCTAACACTAACATCGGTTTGTCCGTTTGTGAAGCTAACGTTACCTTTAGTTTGTCCTGTCAGTCTGTGCCGGTAATCTTAGTTTGTCCTATTAATCCATAAAAATAAAGTTAGTTTGTCAATTTATTCAGAGAATGTTTATCCAGCGTGGTAAACCGTGAGGATAAATTTGTTTATCCTATTAATCCGTTAATCCAAAAAGCTAACATTAGTTTGTCTTTTTAATCCTTGAAGCTAGTATTATTTTGTCAGTTTTTGAGGCTAACTTTATTTTGTCCTGTTAATCTGTGAACGTTACATTGTCAGTTTGTAAAGCTAATGTTAGTTTGTCCTGTTAATGCATAAAGCTAAATTTTTTGTCCCGTCAGTCCGTAAAGCTAATCTTAGTTTGTTCTGTCTGTCTCTGAAGCCAACGTTGATTTATTCTTTTTATCAGTGACTCTAATGTTAGTTTGTACTGTTCTCTGAGCTAACGTTACTTTCTCCTGTCAATTTAACTTTTTAACTAACATAAGTCTGTCAGTCTGTGAAGCTGATGTTAGTTTGTCTGTTTGTGAAGCTAATGTTACTTTGCCCTGATAATCAGAGATGTTTCCATGAGTCCTACTTGCTGCCATCTATTACTTTCTCTAGTCAATTTGGGGAACCCTATGTTAACTTGTCCTGTCAGTCTGTCAAACTGACATTAGTTCAGCTTTTTAACCACTGACACCAACATTAGTTCGTCAGTTTGTGAAGCTAACATTCGTTTGTCTTGTTAATCATTGAGGTTAAAGTCCTGTTTGTTCACTATGGTGTAGTGTTGCGCAGATCGACCCACAGCCCGCAGGTCAATAAGTGACAACACAGCACTCTGAGTAAGTCATTAATAACTTACAGAAACATAGTACAATAATCCAACTCCCATCTTCTCTTCCCCTTTCCTAACAAAGCAAGCAGCTTTATGATCACGCAAAATACCAGCTGTGTGCTTGAGATGATACTTGAGACATACCCACTTTAAAGATGGGTGAGTACTTGCTGTATTCCTATGTTTGTACTTTTTAAAACAGAAAACACACATTTTATTTTGTGATATTTACTGCAAATCACATGCAATGCCAACAGCAAGTGGGCTGTTATTAGCCACAGTCATTTACAGAAACTCTCACCTCTCGTTTGCAAGTCTGGTTCAGGTCATTAATTTAGGCATATGTTCACAGGGCGGGCAGGGCAAAGTGGTGTGGGCTTTAAAAACCCTGACCCGCACATCATTACTGCCGTGCCGAAGAGCTGCAAGATGCTAATTAAAAAAAGCAGAATAGCAGCAGAGCAGTCATGATATCCAATACAACAGTCAGGAAGAGGACATGGGCTGCACTGTGAGACAGATGACAGGATCAGCCAGGAGGACTGTGGAGCAGTCAGTGACAACATCTTATCAATCCATGGTCCTTCAGTGATCAGCAGTAATGTCAGTCCGGTCAGTAGGTGTGGAGAGGAAATGCATAAAGATACGTTTCTTCTCACTGGTTTTGAACAGACAGTAGTGCCAGTGTCAAAGACAGACGAAATCATCTTGCTGGAGACTGAGGTAGCATTTTGGTTAACTATGATCAATATAAACATAAGGACAAGTTCCCTGTATGAACACTGAACGTACACTTTCCCAAAGGCAACAGGTCACAATAAGCTACCAGACTGAAAAGCATTTTTCACTATATTAAATTGAAAATACAAAATACTGGTTGCTTTTTCTTCATCTCAAGAATCGACACATCTGGGTGATGCTGCTGAATGTGCATTAGCATGTCCGATGTGTTTCCATTCACAGACCCTACAATGGCAAAGCAACAGCAGCACAATCCTCGTCTCAGACGCAGCTCTCCCGCCTTTGCTGTTGTAGCCGACTGCAAAACTTCAGACGGTTTCTTTCAGCTCTGCCGTTTCATTTTATTTCATTTCATTTACAAAGCCCAGTATCACAAATCTAAAAAAGCTGGAGCACCTGGAGGAAACACACGCTGACACAGGGAGAACATGCAAACTCTGCACAGGAGGACTCCCTCCTGGGATGGAGGCAGGAACCCTCTTGCTGTGAGGCAACAGTGCTAACCACTGCACCACCGTGCCGCCCCCATTGCCAACAGCGTACTATTAAAGGTTTTCAGGTGAGACTCGTGCTTGTGAACTTTGCTTCACTATTGCATGTGTCAATCTACATACTGTGTATTATGTGTGTGGCTGCTTGCACAGGACCGTGACGGTTTGGCAGGAAACCATTACAGCTGTACCAGCCCCCACCCATTACTGCTCAGACAAAATAAAGTTGCCTGAAGCCTCTTGGTAGACAAATGGCTACGACACAGCTTGGGACGTGTTGTGACTGCCGTCGGCTTTTTAATAATTGAAGAAGAAAATGCCACTAAATAAAATACTTAAGACAATTAAATTTAAAAAAATAAAGTTGCCTGAAATAAAGGCTGACATATAGGTTTGCTGATGCATTACTAGTCTTATCTTTACGCGGTAGATGCAATGTGCTGACCCATTGAGTAATTCCACTTATCAAAGCATCAAGCCTCCTCTGACGTCTTGTCCTTTGTCAATATTCTTTCCATCCCATATGCCATCTTACTTTCTGAGAAGGTAGCAGAGGAGGGGTGCCATGGTGGCAACTTAGCTCATTTTTCTCGAGATCTAACCTTGAAGAAAGTTTCCAGTGCTGTTTGAAGAATGTGCAGTAAAACCTTTCCCCTGTGGCTGAGGCTCTGTTGACTGTGCTCAGTGAGTAGGAGAGAGCAGCAGTATGTTCATTCAACCACACAGCAGCCTGACAAAAACATGACTGAGCATACCAGTGTTCCTAATCACTGATCACTGATCCCCATTGTTGAGAACACCTACACACCTGCCCACCTGGTAGAGCGAAAACTTTATACACAGTGAAGGAAATAAGTGTCAAATGTGTCAGCATTTTTTTTCCATTAATCATATTTCCAATGCAGCTATTCACATGAAATATACACCAGACACAATAACTCAATAAAAGTACAAAGATGAAGAAATAATAATGTTTCAATCCATTAAAAAAGTTACGTGCAATAAAGCGGAATAACACAGGAAAGAGTACTGAGCACGGCAACTGAAATATACTTAATAATTGGTGGAAGAACACTGGTTTGCAATGCCAGCTTATAAGATGCCTCCCGTGTGAAGAAATCAATCTCTCAGTGTTCAGATGGGGTTTTGGTCTATTATTCCACACACACAGTCTTAAATAAAGAAGGTTCTGAGGGGCCAGATGGTGAATCTTGATCTTAAGCTTCTTCCGTAAATTTTATCAGATTAAAGTCTGGTGATTGAGGCCCTGATCATACAGACAGGTTGCAAAACACAAGGTGCACCACACTGTCTTTTCTTTTTATAATTGAATGCCGCTAGTAAAATAAAATGCTCACTGTGCATTTTTATTGTTTCCAGGCAACCAACCCATCACCTCTTGACCCTAACCTTCCCCTGCGATCGATCGACCATTTACTTTATTTTATTTTATTTCCTTCACAGTGATTAGTATCTAGTTCCTAAAATGTTGAGGCAGAGTTGCTGTAGCTCTGGCTGAGGCTGTCAGCAGATAGTTTGTTGGACACAGGTAAACAGAGATCTGAGTGGGTACATGAGACGCTAATAAAGAGGGTGGATCACAGAGAGTACCAGCAGTTTCTCCTTCATTGTTTACCAACTGTAAACGTGTTGTCGTGACCAACACAGAAGGCCCGCCTCTCAACTCATTTGTGGTTTGTGGTGAGAAGGTTTTCCGACCTGGATGTGAAGCAACTGCAGTCACATGACACATTGTTTGGGTTAAACATGAGCATGTTACAGTCCTGGAGGATTATTAATGTGCACCTCCTCCTGTACTGCCTTAATATGCACATTCAGCACATCCAATGCATCGAAACATTGTTTTCTAGTTGGAGCCGCGCCTCGTTTTCAAACTGTATGGTTTGACTAAAATGAACAATGACAGCAATATAGTCCACGATGAGCAGCGCTAAAATCAACCTGCGTAGTTGTCCCTCCATTGTGACATTAGAAAGTGTCACATTTATCTTGCAAGTGTTCTCTTCTTCAACGTTTGCTTTACTTCCTGGATTTTTCCCACATGGAAATTCTGACCAATCAAGAGCAGCTTTCTCACACAAGGCATTTGATCTGGTCCTCTTGTAAATGCTGCCGTGAGAACACGAACCAACTCTAGGCAATTATACAACTTTGTGACAACATGAGTTCCTGATTCAGACCAGAGGAGACACTCGAGGGCTGACAGCAGCCTTAAACATGTCTCAGCAACAACATTATGTACCACAAAACTGTGTTTACTGTAATGTGACCAGTGCAGTCGACATATTTTGCTATCAAACTGATTATTATTATCTGGTTACTACAAAGTCCTTCTTCATGAAGTATTCCTGTTTGTCCTCCATTTTCAAATCAGACATCACTTTATTGCCTTCACTCACAGCTTGTTTGTAGTTTGTTGGTCTCAAGGACTCAGCAGCAGCTTTTATACTGTAAACAGTCTGAATGAAACCTTTGTGTTTCAGATCTGAACTGTTTCACCTCACAGCCTGGTGAGATGCTGATGCAGCAGAGGAGATAAACTCTTTCACTGAAGGAGATAAACATTTACAAAAGTGATGCAACCTTGCGATGAGGAAAATCAGTGTGAAAGCTGTGAAATCCTGTTGATTTTCCAACTGTCTCACTTCCTGTTGGGCTGCCAGTTCAGAGTTTCCTCCTCCGCTGATGATTCACCCCCATCTACAGAACGCTCTCCCGCTCTCCTCTCTGTGGCTGCTAATGATGGTCGATTGCTTTTCTGGTGCTTTTCACCACAGCTATTTACAGTGCAACGACGGTCGAGTGAAATTACAGTTTACCGTGTACCATAAAACAAAATGTTGAAAATTTAGTTGCAAGGTCCCCAGTTCGGGTCCAGCATGGAGACCTTTGATGTATGTCATCATCCCCTTGTTTCCAGTCAGATCTCTATTGTCACTAAAAAAACACAAACATCTAAAAATGCAAAAATAAATAAACTATTTTCAAAAGAAAGGCCCACATATCTAGTTGGAAAAAGAAACACCAACTTTTCAACATTATGGAAGACTTGGATACCAACAGGTTTTTGGATACAACTCTAACCTTTTAAAGAAGGTGGTTGACAAAATGAAACAGGGAGGCTGTGCTGGCACCTCTGGTAGAACACTTTGATAAAATCTTATTTTAATGCAAAGATGCAAAATAACAAGCAGCTCCAGCTGTTTTTAACTTCTTCTGTTTTGATGTGCTGAATAACATGTTGGGGCACATTAAAAGAAGCATGCAGAGCTGCATGTACACGGGTATATTAGTGGAATTTTCATTTTCATTAGCAATATGCTATCAGCAGTTTGGTGCACTGCGCTGGACCGTCGTGGTGAAGAGGGAGCTGAGCCAGAAGGCAAAGCTTTTGATTTACTGGTTCACCTATGGTCATGAGCTCTGGGTCGTGACCAAAAGAATGAGATCACAGATACAAGTAGTCGAAATGAGTTTCCTCTGTGGGGTGTCTGGGCTCAGCCTTAGAGACAGGGGGAGGAGCACGGACATCTAGAGGGAGCTCGGAGTAGAGCCGCTGCTCCTTCACACTGAAAGGGGTCAGTTGTGTTTCGGGCATCTGGATCCTCCTGGGCGCCTCCTGTTAGAAGTGTTCCAGGCATGTCCTTCTGGCAGGAAGCCCCGGGGCAGACCCAGGACACGCTGGAGGGATTATATATCTCATCTGGCCTCGGGGTCCTCCAGGAGGAGCTGAAAAGCATTGCTGGGGGGAGGGAGGTCTGGGGCCCCCTCTTGAAATATGGGCAAAAACCGGACTATTTAGTGTATGCAAACGCACTAACTTTCTTTTTTACATCCCACCCTTGGGCAGCCCTTTGGGACCAACAACACTCAACCCAACTCAACCACGGACGACACCTTTACAGAAATCAAATCCAGGGGATTCTTTAATATAAGACATGCAAACAAAACAATAATGCCAGAGGCCTCTCTGCTCTGCTGTTGATAGAGAAGCTCTAAAGCATTTCTCTCCCTGGGCCAGGTGCACCTCGCCAAGCAATGCACCTTGTGAAGCAAGCAGCACACCTGGGTAAAGCTACAGGAGAGGAAAAAGGGCAACAGCACAGGTGGCATTAGAGAATGTGGGTGAAAATCCAACAGTTTTTACACAGTTGGCTGCAAGTTTGAGAGCAAGGTGGATACTGCTGCTTCCAAATAAGCTAAAAAAATAGCCACCCACAGACGCCATAATGGGAGATATGATGAGCTCACTGTCTTGGTTTAGTTTACTCACTGTTCGATGATCCAGGTGCTTCGGTTAGTTTTAGAGTTGACTAATTTGCAGGATGTATTGAGAGTTGCAAGATGACGCTATGAACTGCTTGTCTTGACTGTCACGAAAAAAAAGACTTTAAGATTGTAACCCTGGGCCGTCTTCCACACTCCACACTAAATTCAGCACACCTGCCTTTAATTAAAATCTTTGAAGATGCCAGGTCAGTTATTTTTTGATAATTGCTAATATATAAAACAACCTGTATAGGGGTTAGTAATAACTGAGTTTGGGCGGCTGGACAAGTAAAAGAAAATGATGTTGAATCCTGAATAGAAACATCTTCAACTCATTTGTTGTTGTGATGTTCTTAAAAATCTTTGTATCTGAACTCACACTGACATTGTTTGTTTGTCATTACTAAACAGTCGACATGTCGTCTGCCAGGAGTGATGCAGAGTCGGAGCAGGGCAAGAGGCAGAAATAGATCATCTCATGCTTCTCTGCGGAGACAGCCCTCTTCCCTCATGTGGAACATCTGCCATGAGTTTATGAAAAATGTAGAACAGCACAAATCCCTGTTGTTATTATGTGTGAGCAGGGAGGTGATGCCCTGATGCTCCGACTCCACTAAAATATGACAGTGTGATGTCTCAGGAGGACATCTGAAACATGACAAGTGTTCTGTGGCTGATCTCATGAGGATGATGATGTCCACTGAGGAGGACGAGTCGTCTCACTTTGATTATTCGGGCCGTCAGCTCCACTGCGGCGATACAAAAGCTGTGATTGAGAGTTTCAGTGAGATCCTCTCGTCTCACACTTGCTGGCAATTAAGAAGACGAGCTGCAAGTGGCCGATAAGATCTCCATCTCACAGCAGATGATAGGCACTTAAGCAGAGGAGGGGAAGACAAAGATTCTGGTGAGATAGAGGGGGAGACGGAGGCATAGGAGCAACAGATAAGAGAGAGAGAGACGGAGAATGAAAATGGAAAAAAAAAAAAGAGTGAGGAAATTCACTGCAATCTGTGCTCACAGCTGTCCTCCTCCGACACTGGAGATGGAAACACAAGCCAACGTGGGAGGGTGTGTAACAATGTCTCTGGAGGAGTCAGAGGACAAGTTTCCATCCAAACACTGAGCACATTTCTGGAAAAATCCCAAAAAGATGGCAAAGACGATGCTGCAGAGATGACATGATCCAAAGAGCCCCAAAGACAGTAGACGGCAGGGCTGTCGCAGAAACAGCAAAAAAGTTTCTACCTTCCAAGTTTACCTCTGGGGTGTACGACCCCCTGAATAACTGTTACTCCCATTTGCCCATTTGGCTCAAGGAAAGTTTTACATATATAAAAACTCCACGGATCAAAAATTCTTAATAGAAAGAGTCATAATTTACCGTGTTTGCAGTTCAAGTCTTGTCAACAGTTTTACAGAAGTCTCTTTTATGATGGTGGTCGAGGAAGATGGTGGACCACAGGGAATTGTATTTGCTGCAATACCGCGTGTGGCCTTGGAAGCAAGGCGAGCATAATCCCTGGGGCTGTTTCAAAAATACTCAACTCTGGGTTAAACACTGGAGCGAGAAAAACAAAAAAAAAGTCCAAAAAAGTTAGTAACATTCCAAATTATGGCGAAAAGGTAGTTTCTTGCAACCCTGGGAATCCCGTGCCATCAAACGAAGCTTCGAAGCTTCTAATTTTTTGGGTCAGCCCTAGTTGTAATGGAGCCAAATGATGTGCCGTTACCTTTGTTAAATGTTGCTGTTGTCCCTGGTTTCATATGAGAAGAGGAAAAGATCACTAGAGGCTAGGCTAATTTATACAATGTAAAATGCCATAGACTTGTGCTAATAACGTTAGCATGTTGTATTTGTGGGGAAAATGTGTCCAGATAAAGACAAGTGTTTGACAGTTCTGCGATTTATAGTGAAGCCAGTTTGCGTACTTGTGTTTGAAAGTGTCTCTATTAAGCCATGTTTAATGTGTGTTCAATGTGTGTTTTGAATCAACTATACAAATAAAGTTTGATTTGAAATAAACTTTACAGCACTTAACACAGTCCTCCACCGCCAACTAGTGTGTTGGAGGTGTAACTGCAGAGTGACACAGACACACCACCGCACAAGTAAAAATAACGTGAAGATTTTTTTCCCCCCCACGACAAATCGATTAGTCGAAGATTATGCGCGACTTTAGTCAACCAAGATTTTCTTTGGTTGACTACAGCACTAGTTTTAAAACTGTGTCATCTTTGTCATTTAAAAAGCAGCAATACGCCGAAAAATCAAATCAAATCAACATGTACACTTCCAGGTAGACAACTGGCAATTGGTTTGGATTAAATGTAAAATAGTGATTGTATGTGAAATAGGCCAACTTGTTTATTTCTCGATTTTAGCAGCAACTGTAACATTTCAAGGAGGGTTTCAACGGTATGAGATTTTCATGGTACGATACACCATCTCAGAAAATACTGCAGCAGAACATATTTTAGCTGTGTCAAAAAATCAATACCAGTTTAAAGAATACTCTTCGTCAGGAACATTTTCCCCACTAGACCAGCAACTCCTGTGTTCTAAAGTCACTGTTTTTAATCGATGGAGTCTGGTGACTGAGATAACTGCTTCAGTTTGCAGTTGGGGCTGACAGCAAGGAAAAGCCATGAAAATATTCTATGTAAAGCATATCCATGAACTGACACTGATTCTTTTAGGTGGGTCCATTTTTCACGTGGTGGCTAAAAATTAAACAACGAGGCAGCATCTGCTCACCGTTTCATTTTAAGTTCGTGACACAGGGGTTTTTGTACCCAGACGTTATTACCAATTTGATTTGCTCTATAGCACAACAATAAGGCTTATTTATAAAGCGCTGAAAATCAGGATGAATGAAGTCATTTGAAAAACAACAAAAATGGTGAATACTACATATCAGCTTTTGAGCCACCCTTAATCAACGCAGGGGAAATTCCTTAACCGCGACAGCCTAAATATAAATACTTCACATTGTGTCAATTACGTTTGCACACTGCGTCCAAAACTTTTGTCCACCATTAAAATTTCGAACAGTTTCAATTTTCTGCATTTTTCGCGTCTGTGAGAGCCTTTAGAGACGTTTGACTAAGAATCAGTGAGGAAAGTGTGGACAAGACAGAGGAACAGGACGCACAGAATCACTTAATAACTCAGGTTCAACAGGTCTGATAGCAGTATTCAGGTGGATGATGATGATGAAGAGGAGGAGGATGTGGACCGCACACAGAATGAGGAGGACAGCTCCGCCCCTTCATTCAGCTGTGCTGCCAAATGACAGACAGGGAGAGAGTGATGACAGTCAGATAGGTAACTCCAGTGGAGACAGGCGAAGGAGGAAATGTGTCTTTTCATATTGTCATGTGTTGTGATTTTTCACAATGAATAGAACAATAAAACGCAGCAGAAAGGTTTCTTCAGAAAAACTGATTCAGTGTGCAAAGGCCTTTAGTAGATGAGTGTGCATGAAAAAGTATTTTCAATGATAACAGAGAGAGAAGCTGTTTGGAGATGTGGGTGGTTACAGGGAGCAAAGGTGATGGAAATTAAAAAGCTCTCCTTTGGAGGAGAGAGATTTGTGGCACTGAGCTCCTGAAGACAGAAAAACCACCTCACAATAAAAACAGCTGGTGAGGTCGATTTTATAATCAGTTTCAGTCGGACTCTGGTGATAAATTTCATTACTCTGTGCCATAAGAGCTCAACAACCACTCTGTCATCAGTGCTGTGTGGAGGTGGACAGAGGTACGATGGTCCAACAGCCAGAGCTGAATACGGGACAGTTTGAAACCACAGGAAGGAGAAAAGAACCTCCAAACAACAGCTCTTAAGTCAAAGGAGTATTTCTGGTAGTTTCATAATCATTTCTAATACCTGGATCTTATTCTCACAGTTTTGAGAGACGCAGACACCAACAATGAACTTGCTACATGAAGTCTGACAGAGACATGCTGGATCAGTGACTGACTGATTTTAGCTGATGACAGATTTATCTGCATCTGTGTGTGTATGTAAGTCGCTCGGTGCATAAATGCCAAAGAAGTTTTCAACTTCTGACTATAGTTTAGTCTGTTGAATGTTAACTGGAAAAAGTTTGTTTCTGAAAAGAAAACTTACAACAAGATATACAAAAAGTTTAATTACAATGTGATGACTATTTTGCAGTTCCAGCTAATTAATAAAAAAAATGTATTCAATATTTATTATAGTTCAGAATTCTGTTTATTTCATAAGCTGTGTTTTAATTTATTAATACATTTGTTCTAATATACTTTGTCTGTGTGTGTTTCTAATATTTACTGATACTAATTAAATTCTGGTGAAGCTTACTGTTTTAAGTTTGCTGTTCTATTTTCTGTTAGTAAGTTGGTGTTGTTTTAGAATTTAAAATGTCCCACTGAGAAAGTATCTTGGTATGAATTATTCTATAACTTAATTTAAGGGATCCTTTTTGAAAGATAAGTTTGTTTCAAATTGAATTGTGACACAATTGTGAGGTTCCTAAAAATCCCCAGATGGCATTGATGAGAGGGAAACATGAGTGATATACTAATTTGAAAATATACATGCAGATGGTGACGACACTGCCAATTGTCATTATGGTTTGTATAGCTGTACAGTTGTCCCGACCACTTCTGTAGCATCTAAGCTTAACTGAGAAATATTGAAAATGATAGTTGAAGGAGGGATGAGAGACCAAAGGACATTTTTTGAAACATCATGTTGCAGTTCTTGCATCTAAAATATTCGGACGGGATTAGTTTAACATGGAGACGTGAGGTAAAGTAACTATTACCAGGGATTTTAGTCCCGTCCAAACGCGCCATGTCTGTAATCATTACGGGGAATGTCAGTAAAAATTACGGCGACTTTTACCTTCTGTAAAAAGGTCCAGAAAACTAAACTATGTAAAACTATTCCCGTCTGAATAGTACCAAAGCCACATTAGCATACAGGTTGCAGAAACATAAACTATAATAGCCAGGAAAAAAATACTTTGCAAGACCGCTAAGCTGTTACGTACAGTTTTCTGGTGATCTGCGAGGTGGTTGCAGATTTGTGATATAACAGTTTAGTTTGGCAGATTCGACACTCGGATCTTTGTAAACTCTGAAGCCCCTACTAGACTTTATCGACATCTTGCTAGCGTATCTGTAAGCCTGTCACAGGTGGTCACATTGTCGGAGACGCAACACTAGGCGTATCGTTATGTTCTAATGTCCTTGTCTGAGAATAACTTAGAATTGATGTTGAAGCAAAAAGAATGATGTTGGATTACTATTGCTTGATTCATGGGTTATTTGGGGATTTCTAGGGTGATGGTAAAGAAAAAACAGAGCTTTCGAAAAATGATTAGGCAATCAAAGCTTCTAAGTTTTCGCATCAGCTCTAGTAATAACTGATTACTTCCTTCCTCAGCTGCCAAAGTGAACACTGTGCAGCACCTTTGCCTTCATGAGTAGTGCACATGAAGGTGCATCTGTGTATCAGTCTGACAGAGATACAAACACCACAGCAGGGCCAACAAACCAGGCTCCACGTCTGGCTAGCTGTAGATACTGTGGCCATAGCTTGCTATGCTAACATTGGCTGGTTGCCCTGCCGGAGCAACCACAGTGTCAATTTGTTGCTTTAAGCTAAAAAACATGGCACACATTTTATGAGCTGATAAGAGGAAACTGGCTCCCTCAAGATTCAAACATATTACGCTCTTCCTCACAGGCCAGCTCTGCCCGTAGCAAAAATTCACTTCAGGCTCGGAGGGTAAAACTGTTACTGTATATTGAACCACAATAATCACAGCATGACAGTTTTGTCACGGCACATCTGAAACCAAAAGAGAGTCCCAGCTCTCCAAACTGTGCCTCCAGTTGTCTCTGAAGGACACCTGGATCACCGTCAGAATTAAAAAGCAAAAAAGAGGAGAGCAGAGTAAAGGTTAAGTCGTCTTGCCTCATAGTAGCTCCTCACAGCGTTACAGAAAGCTTCATCCGCCACAATCTGAGTTTCCCCGTTGAGGAAGGCCAGGAAACGCTCCTTCACCGCCTGCAGCTGCTGCTTGTTCACCTGAGAAAGACACGGGAGATGATGGAGGAGAAAAGTAAAGTACAGAGAGAAAGAGTTTTGGAGGAGGAATGAGAGGAGAGATATTGGCAGAGGAGGGTGTAATCAATTAGGAACAGATGGAGAGGAAGAGCAGAAGATGATGGGGAGTCAAGATGGATGAGAAACAGAACAAAAGTACAAGATTAGAGTCATTGTTAAAGTGTGACAGAGTCTGACACCATCATTACAGAGAAGAGAAGAGTCTCATTATCTAACAAATGTCTTTCATTAGGAAACCAAGTTCTCCAAAAACAACACAGGAAGACGAATGTGTCTCGGTGTGGCTGGAAAAAACGTTCAGACATGATTTGAGACTGATGAAAATTCTTTAAAAGGACCACACCAGATATTGAGCTCATTAAGCACAAATTGCCTTCATTGTAATCCATGGCCAACCTTTTCAAAGACATGAGGTCAGTTTTACGCTCATTCGGAATTGAACCATTTCCAGGTAGACACTGGTGTTAAATTTAGTGGAGTGTTTTAAGTCTTTTCCCTGTCACTTTTATTGGTATTAGAGATTAACCACTTTTTTTCAGCTGCAATTCCAAAACCTGAGTTTGGAAATCTGCCGATACTGACACTGATATAAGAGGTCTTTATGGCATTGCTTTATAATTCAGCATTAAATTTAACTGTAGTCTGAAGCAATTAATTCCCAAACTTTAGTGAAGTGCTTTTCAGCCCTTAAAATCCCCACTTAATTTGGAGGGCAGTGCGATGCACACTTAGGAACCCATCTCAACTGAGGGGAAGACTGAATTTCCCAGGATGCATTGTGAAACTTTCCAGCCAGGCAAGTTTTCCAGGAAGATTGCAGCTTCCATGAGAAAGCCATCGCACAATTGTGCGTACTGTTTTCACAAATAAGCATGCAAAAATTCCAAAATATGTTGGAATGTGTTGTTTCTGCACATGCATTGTTTTCTGTAAGCGTTGAGTTTGAATATGAACGCCTGAAAATCGTTAATTCACGATGCAGCCGACATGAATATTGAGTTCTCTGTGAAGCCTTTAACGCTGAAGCCCACATCAACAATACGCATGACATAGGTGAACATGTCTGTCACGCTTATTTGCATGAAGTGGCGTCTTCGACTTCGTCGTTGAGGGGAATCTATGTGGCAAGTGCACTTAAAACCAAGGCGTAAGGTTAAAGGGAGGAGAATTTTGAAAACCTTCCAGTGAGTAGATTTCAGCACAAGTTCAAAAGTAGTAAAAGAATTTCAAAGAGTACAGTGAATTAAAAACTCCTTCATAAGATTTCAAAAGTTAAAATTTGGAGTAAAAGTGCAAGAACTGTTTAGATTAAATGAACAATATCACTACTGAAGATCCTATTAAATAAGTTAACAACCAGTGTTCCTATAGTTCCTATAGTTACCATCAGGGATGCATGATATTGGATTTTTTTTGGCCAATATCTGATATGCCAATATGTTACAACTCATTTGACTGATACTGATATCAATATATCCAATTTTTTTCCCACCTCATTTAAGTGATCATCAAGTCTCTTCTGTGGTGGAATAAACATCATATTATACATGTATACTCTTATCATGACGGCTCACCAGCAGATGGAGACATGAAATACAATACTTTTCAATGTATATTCATTCAATGTGCAAAATAAGAAGAAGCATGGCCGATTCCAATTGTTCATATTAAAGTCCATATTGGCCGATTCTGATGACGTGCCAATATTATCATGCATCCCTAGTTACCATGGCAGAGCCATTAGAGACGGAGCGTAATGTGTCACACTCTGAAAATCACGCCGATCAGAGGGGAAAACCATCGGCCCACAATGTGCAACCAAGGGCTGAAACGCTGTGTCTACCAGAGGAAAAGTTACATTGACAAACTCAATATTGTTGCTGTGTCTCAGCGTCTCTTCTCCTTATTTGATCAAATCACCAGGTGAGACCATCATTCAACCTAACAAAGATCAAAAACAAGCATTTCATAGCTTAGTTAGCTTCTACCTCGACACTTTGTCAGCCCCAATTAGCAAAATACTTGCTGCACAGATGCAGGATCCCAATTTTCCCATACCTGATGATGCCTCATGTCTTACTGCTTAAAAGCCTCAGTTTTTCAGTTCAACATCTTCTTCATTGCGCTGTTGCATCCCACCACACAGCGCAGTGACATCAGTCTGAGATTCAATGTGAATTACATCAGTATTAAAACCCAATATCAAATGTTGGATCAGTTCAAATATCTGCCAGGTTAGCACAAGCTAACGCTGCAGCAGCAGCAGCTGACACCTGACACCGAGTTGTGTAACAGTCCAAACAAACTCAAGTCTCACAAACATGGGGCGAGCAACAGCGGAGCACTTCATGAGTCCTTTTTGTCCTTAGCAGCAGTTGTGGAGTTTTGAGTGGCGGGTGGATGATTGATCAGTCGATCCAATTAGAGCTGATCAGGTCAATGGATGAGAGGAGCAGCTGCGGCAGAGGCCAGTGAAAGCTAACTTTAAACCCAGCGCAATGAACGGGTAAGTTTCACTTTCACTGTGGCTGGCCTTCTGCTGCTACATCTGTGCCCAGAGTTTGCTCTGCACTCCGCGTGTGGAGCAATGAGTAACCAAGCGGTTAATATATTCCAACAGTGCACTTAATGATCCGCTCGCTACAAAAATCAATATGTGGCAGCAGATGTTGTTATTGTGGCGGGCTGCCACCAATAAATGAATCTGTGGGAAACCCTGACGTCTCTCTCGGCAGCGTCTTCTTACTGTTCACTACAGTCTACATACGTGAAGAGCTGATAAAAGTATTAATATGCTCGTCTGAGTCTGCTCCGGCTCCTGCCTCTCAGGCTACCTACAGGCTGCTCTACCTGACAGGTGATGGTTGTTGGGGCTGAATGAAGCCTCAAAGGAATATTCAACATGACTCTGAATCACTAAATGAATGACATAATACATTTTTGTTGCTGGAATGAATAAAGCAGAACCAGACACTGTTTATAAACCCAGAGGGCCCACTTCAGATTCATTTCCTGTATCTGTGTCACATGCCCCGCCCCTTTAGGAGACTAGCAGCTGCCATTCGTTCCAATGAGAAAAGTAAACGTGAGTACAGATAATAACTGTTCCCTTAACCCCATAATCACTTAAGTAAATATTGTACCCATTTCACAAAAGTGCCACCACCTCTAGACATTCTGACGCTAAAATGGAAAACTTTGGTCAAGACATGAAGCTCTAGCAGAGGTTCAGTCAGGAGGATAAACACTTTTCATGCTCAGGCTGTTAGTTTTCATTCACTCCTTGCTCATATGCTCACTGTCTCTACGTGTCATTGTCTCGTTCTGTCAACTGAGTCATCAGCTGATTCACAATCAACCAATAGCACAGCGACACACCTTCTCTGTCAGCCTATCATCATACTGCTCCTCATTTTAAATATGGTTCTTTCTCTGCCGTAGTTCTTTCTTGCTGCCGTTGTGCCCGCCCTCCACCTCCCCATCACCACCCCAGTGTGTGGACTCCATGGGGGGGATTTATCCTGCTGCTGCTCAGATGTGTCTCAATCACAAAATATCTTCCTCTGGTGTCTAGGGCTGACGATCGTTTTCACTGTCGACTAATCTGTCGATTATTTCTTCGGTTAGTCGACTAATCGTTTTATAGAAAAATGTGTTAATGTTGAAAAATGTCGGTCTGTCTCTCCCAAACCCCAGAATTACGTCATCTAATGTCTTGTTTCGTACTCGCGCCAAAGGGTTTTAGTTCACCGTCATGGGAGAGTGTGTAAAGCTGCCAATATTTCAACGTCAGCAGCCTCAATAAGAGTATTTTGGGTACTTTTATAGTACTTTCCTGTGAAAAAAGACTCAATCCGATTAGTCGACTACTAAAATAGTCACCGATTATTTGAATAGTCGACTAATCGTTGCAGCCCTCCTGGTGTCCAAGCGCCAAAGACTTCATTCAAACGTCTGCCCTGATTGAAATGTCTCTGTTTTCGCAACATACTTTCACGAGATCTGGCAACAACTGACTTGATCTTACACTCACTTGATATCAGACATTAAGCTAGCAGATAAAAACGATGAGACATTTTACATTAAATTTGTACTTTATATAATGTTTCATTATTTTCTGTCTTTCATTTATCCACACTACGTTTACTACACTCCCAAACGAAGAAGTGGAGGATGCAGTGGAGAGACGACCTCGTCCACTTGGTCCATTTGGTTCCACTGGCGCAGCTTGTAGTGGTCTGTTATGGAGTATCTTTGGAAGAACGCAACTGCTGGAAGAGCAGTGTAGCAGCTGGACGGTGTACAGCATGCCATCATTCAAGAGTTACCTTCTATTCATGCATTAAAAAGAGGCAAGTGTTTGGGCACATTGTAGCTTTACATAAGTGGAGCACCAAACTCACCAGCACTAACAGACGAGACCAGCACAAAAGTCAAAGGATGTAGATAACTTCAGGTTGTAGCTCTACTATCCATCATCCATCTACCTGCTCAGCTACGTCTCCATCTCTTCATCTACCCACTGGATTCAAGTTTAGGGTTTGATGAAATAAACAGTTTCCAACAATAACAACATTTTTCAGAGGAGCATTTCTCAGCAGAGCAGAGCAGTCATGCCAGAGAGGAAAAAAATCATTCCCACAAATGTCATCTGTCCTGGTAATTTCTGCGCAGTGAACCACGGCTGACATATTGTGTTGTATGAGAATTTTAAGTTTTCATGAGCGACGGAGTCACCAGAAGCTGCAGCTCATAAGCTGCATATGTATGAGGCGTCGAGCGGACGGCGGCGTCGGGGGAAAATTAAACCATTATTCTTCCGCTTGTTGCAACACTGCCAGCAACAAATGCATTCTGGGAGTCAAAGTGCCAATTTCCAGCTACACAAAGTGAGCAGAGACTTATCTCCTGCTGACAGCTTTTTGTGTGGGCTTCCTCGCCTTTTCTGTGTCTAAATGGAGCCGCTGTGGTTTCGCCTTTAACCATAGGAGAGGAGGAGACGGGTGAATTTATGAAAAGCAGCAGGTTGAGACCGCTCGCATTCGAAATGACTCAACCTCCATCTAACAGGTTGAAAATGTGAAACAGTTTATTACAGATAAGGAAACTCCTGCTGAAGGCCGGTGTTGGAGTGAAATGTGGTGCAGGTGACAACAGCAGCAGCTGAGGACACATTCATGCTAAAAACACACATTTATCTTCACAGATTTGGGGAGAAAGCGTGTCAGGCAGAGTCAGACCTCTTTGTAGATCTGATTTAACAAAATACAGGGTTTTTCCTTTCTCAGCATGAGGCGGAGGCGGTGCCGTCCTGATCATGTGCACACACCTGATCTGAACCGTGGCTTCAGCTGGCCCAACACTTCTGTATTTGTATCTTATGAGCTCTATCTGTGTGAACTGATTTAGGTGACACTGCACTGGATAAGAGAGAATTTATTGAACATTCCTCCCAAAATCATGAAAAAGCATATTTTCCAAACTTAAATGCAACAGTATAACCGAAAAGAGACTATTGATGTGTGAAGCGATTTTGAGGCCACTACACTAGATAACAGTGAAGTTATGAAGTATTTTTGTAGCAAGTTATCTCTGCTCAGTGTCGTGTCAGGGCCGTAGAGAGCATTGTTATTTGTTGATCTCGGCGGTCGGCTGGTTTTGACGAAAATTAGGTCGTAGCATTGTCGACTTTACTACAGTTGGACAGAGACATCATTTGTGTTTTAAAAATGTTTTGCATAAATTTTGATCTAAGAGGTTTTAATCTGTGAATATTACTCCAGCTTTACGAAACTGCATTAAGCTGCATTCACAAATGCCAACTGCTGTCTGCAACGTCGTTTGTAAGTGCCAGCTGATGATATAACACTAAAAAAATGCTGAATGGCAGGAAAAGGAGACAAATAATGATGCCATCTGCTTTCTTTTTCATTTATAATGCTAGAACCAAATGACGGCGCCTTTCCCAGGTGCACTGTGCTGATTACTACACAGTGCTACACACTGACGTAACGTTACAATTGCACTTACAAATGACAGAAAGTCCAGCACTTGTTAGTAAAGTGTATTTCCGTGAGGCAACCTCTAACTCATCTGGTAGAGTGCACGTCCCATGTATGCGCAGTTCTTTGCAGCGGCCTGGGTTGAATTCCAACCTGTGGCCCTTTGTCATGTGCCGCTCCGTCTTTCTTCTCCACATTTTTTCATCAAACAAAAATGGTTTGATATGAAATTTGATGCAAAAAAAACCACACAAGTACACACACAAAAACCCACAACTGCTACAAGAGGAAGCTGTTCCCAGGCACAGCTGAATACCTCTAATGAGAGGGATTCAAGGCATTACAAACATAATAACACAACAAAATACGTAACTGAGTATAAAAGAAGAGAGTCGTAAATAAAAGGTCAGGAAATTAAACATTTAGTTTAGAATAGTCACAGCAAATATATCATGATAACAATGTGCAACTCTGTTGGTATCAAAAGGGATGAACTTTAAGTTTAACTAAAACTGTGGTTACTAGAAAATCAAAACTGCACTCATAATGAATCTTAAAATCCACTGGATGTGTTGTATTATCACATGTAATTGATGTAATTGATAACTGTATTTTTAATGGGGGGATGGGGGGTGTTGCTGGTGATAAACGTCTTGTGACCCTGTCTGCTTACATACACTTAGTTATGTATGCAAATGTTGTGAAATAGTGCGTACATAATTACAAATATGTATGCTAACCTGTGCAATAATACCTGCACACACACGTCCGTGTGTGCAAAATAAGTGCAATTTACACCAGCACTTTACAAACTTGTAAATTAGCACTTTGTAACGGGCAATGTGCAATTCTCTTCTTGTATATCTTAACACTCAAGCACTTTAGCACTTCAACATTTTTACATTTAAATCCAACTTTCTATGGTCACTTAATTGCTGGTCTGTCATTGGTAACTTGGTTTATTGTTTTGTTTTGTTTTTAGTCCTACTGTACTTTCTATTATGATTGTTTCATTGATGTATATGGCCTTGTTGTCCTGTTGTTTGTTGCTGTCCTGTTTTTATGTGTTTGGCATTAACTGCCGCAGGGACGAAAGATGGAAATTAGCCACTGGCTACAATCTTGCATATTTACACTTGCGTGTTCATCAATATGTACTGTCCCTGTTTTAGAAATAAAGTCAAAGTCAAAGTAGTTTAGGGACTCAGTGCTCTTAGCAGACGAAATAATGTCGTCTCCTCTCAGACTTAATCCTTGGTGTTGAGGACATATTAGAGGGTGAATCTCAGGTTGTGATTTTCTCTTCCCAAAATCTGATTTGTAGTTTTAAATTAGTCTCATCCAGCTTTTCAGAGCTGACAAACACCTCCATAATGTGCTTTCTTCCCCTGAATGGAAATACTTTGCAACTACAGAATCATTCCTGTTCTGAGGCCGTTTTGGCTGAATTTCACAGCCGCTCTCTCCTTTCACCATCCTTCTTTCAGTTGACGGCTGCAGTAATGGCTTCCCTCATACAAATGCATCCTGCCCATGAAATGAGGGGCGACAACCTGAAAAGGAGCTGGATATGCACTGTGAAAAGCCGCCTGTCAGGTTTCAGTTGAATTTCTGTTTGTGCCTCCCCATCTCCTCTTCTGTGTCCAGGAAATGGATTTATCCCAGGGGGGTTGATAAGCGAACGCAGCGCACTTGTGCTCCGTCAGCGGTGGAAAACATCCAGGTGGAGGTGTAATTTCCCCCTCAGGGACGTCGCTCTGCATGCTGGACTCAAAATTGCCGTTCTTCGAAAACCTTCCCGCGGAGGAGAACCACTCTGAGGTCAGCGGGTCGACATCTCTAAATGTTCAGGGAGCGCTGGCTCTCAGAGCGGCTCTCAGCGAGCAGAGAGGATTAGCTGCTGTCGGCTTTTCATTTCTCTGCGACACTGAGAGCTCTTCAACAAAATACTTTTCTTCTTTACCAGTGTGAGTGTGACTCACGACTCATATTTTCATCCCATCAGCCGAGCCGTGTCTTTGGTGAATGAATGAACAGAAGGACAAAGAGAAAAATAGTTAAACCAACAACTTTTGTTTGAATTTTCCCTTTTTGCTGAGCTGATGCCTGAAATATGGCACAGACTGTAAAACATTCACTGCAAATACTGCAAACCTCTCAACTGCATCAGAGTTCAATGTTTTACAACCATACAGAAAATTCTGCACACACAATATGAAAGTGTCAGGACCCAACAACACATTAAGAAGATACTTTACTAAAATGTCAACTTAAGCCCTGTTTCCACCAAACCCTTTCAGTCCAGCACCTTATGACTCAGAGAGATATGAGATTTGGAAAAACCTTAAAAGATGTGACTGCAGTGTCACTGCCGTGCGAACAACACGCTCCATCAGAAACAGGCTTGATAACAGTGGATTTAGTCGTGTAAAAGATTGAAACTTCAGCCAAAAATGTAACAGCGCTGAATGATAGCAGTATCAGTTATGCAAAACAAGTAAACAGGGTATTTAGTCAGTGATGCCTCTTCACTTGATATGATCTGAGCAGACGAGACAGAGGATCATAGAAAACTGTCAAACTGTCAATCATCAGGAAACAATCCAAATGAAATCAAACAGCAGCGTGTCAAACTGACAAAACTGATCTAATGTGAAGAGAGATAAAGCATAAAAAGTCTACAGTCCTGTTATCAGTACATTTCATTTAAAATGTTCTAGTTCTTGTAATGATTTTTAGGTCCTGCGCTGCAGGAGATTTTCTACAGAGCACTGCGGGGACGGAGTGTTTTCTGGAGGCTGACCCGGAAGTTAACATCACCCTGATTCCCTCATCAAAAAGCCTGAAGGATAGAGTGAATGTTAGACTATGAACAAACTACACCTCAGTTGCATGACTTCAACGTTACCAGCACAACAAGGCTGCTGAGTCATGTTCGACATAGTCTCTACATACAGACTGTACATTCACTGGATGTACAGTCTGTATGTACAGTCTACATACAGACTGTACATCCAGTGAATGTAGAGTCTGTAGACAAACCCCGGAGATCTTGCCTCCGGAAGAAGAACGCAAGAGCCCTGGTTTCCGGTTGTAGGCTGTTTGTAGTCTGCGTGATATTGACCAATCACATTTGAGCCGGCTGCAGTTGTTGCCAGGTTAAACAGTCCGTGCGGTGAACTAACGAAGTGGCACATAATTGGCGTCACTGCAAACTCTGAATCCATCGCAACGGTTCAGCATATTTACTTACATATAAATGGAAGTCGGAAACAGAAATTGGCCTCCTCCACCCAAATCAAACCAGAATGCCAAGAAAACCGGGGGTCTGTCCCCAGAGGCTGTATCGCCATCTGCTGGAAGTCAGACGCCAAATACAGTCGATGGTTTCCGAAAATGTGTTCGGCATGACAATATTCTGTAATCTCATTACGCCACTTGTTAGGCACCGTCTTTTAAAGACACTTAAAGACTTAAACATTCACAAGTGCGATATGCACTGACGCACTTTATGACATAGAACAAACGTGACTGTCTCTTAAAATTTTAACCACAGACCTGGTTGACATGATGGATGACATGACAGCTCCACAAAGAGAAGCCAAAACATCTGTATCGCCCCCTGGTGGCTGGCTGCAGTACAGGTCATAAACCCCGCCCCCTCCACATTAGTGGATCGGACAAACTAAAAACTCAAAGTACATATCAAATACAAGTTTTCCAAAGATGGATTCAGTCAATTTTTGTCGGTCTTATGACTGACTTGTGTTTAAATGTTTGTTTCTCTGATAAGTTTGGTTATAACAAATAATCTGATGCTAAAAAATGGGACTGAGGTCAAGACTGACAGCTGTTTGAGCCCACTGGTGCGCTTGCTATCAGCAGCGCTGCTCGCAATTGGTCGCACAGGTCGATGGGCACAAACTTGATAACGGCAGAAAATCACTACTGTGCAGACTCTGGCTCTAAATGACGTCACCAGCACAAGATGGCAGTGACCAGAGCAGTAATATTTTTGCTTAATTTTTGCACAGCGGGAGTAAGCGGAGATACGTCGTCCATCTTTACATACAGTCTGAGGTTAGACTCGAGCAGTGCTGAAGTGTTTGGGATATGTTACAAAGTCTGACTTTTCTACCTCAGAAACTTTTCCAGGTATCAATGTCTAAATTTAGCTGTTTGCAGTCCACCATCCCCTCCACCTCCAGATGACAAACTCAGCTCATATACAGAGCCACTTTAGAAACGTTGATTTGACACGTATGAAACACATGTAATGTATCTGTGGTTTGCAGAAACGTACAACGGCAGCACTTTCCTCCTGGCAATTGGGCTGCAGAGGGAACCTACATTTTAGGAGTTTAGTTCTCCAGTTTAGTAAACACTGTATACTGTGCAGTATGTGTGTTCTCAGTAAGCGTAACTATTTAACTGAAGAGAAACACTCAGTCAAGTATTAGTTGCAGCTTTTACTGTGACTCAGGACCCTATTCAGACACAACATGACACATGACATGTGAAAGTGTCAGAGCGTTTACATATCAAGGTGCGAGTCTGGAAAAGGCTTAAAGTAGAATCTTCACAACTTAATTTGCACCTTTGTTCCCGCCGTGCACAACACCTGCTGAACCTGCTATAACAGCTCCGAGCGCTGAGGTTTCCTGTGACGGCTGATGTGATGAGACCAGAGGTTTAACAGCTTTTACATTTTCAGTTGTGACGGTCAGGCGTCTGACCTTCTGCTCCTGTCTGAGGGAGATCAACGAGAGGAGGTGTCGATGTTAGTGTGTGCGTGCGTGCATGTGTGCGTGCTTATGTAGTGCACATTAACATTTGTTTATGCTTAAGGGTTTAATTTGATCTCCTTCCTCTTGTCGGGGGAGATGATAGGTTATCAAGGACAGTTAACAGCTTATTTGGGCAGCAGCACCGACCTCCCTATGGCAGATCAATAAACACAAAGAATGCTCTGTGTGTGTGTGTGTGTGTGTGTGTGTGTGTGTGTGTGTGTGTGTGTGTGTGTGTGTGTGCGCGGCATGACTCCACAGAAAAACTACCACTTCTCTTCGTTCCCGGCAGCACTCTCAGCTGTCAGGATGCTGCTCTGGTGAGAAAAACACGAACCGAGAGAGAGCGAGACATATCTGTCAGACGTCTCAGATTAATAGACGGGGGGCAAAGTGTGTGTGTGTGTGTGTGTGTGTGTGTGTGTGTGTGTGTGTGTGTGTGTGACCAGGAGCAAACACACAAACACAAACACAGTAAGGGTAATCTTCTCAGTGCCTCGATACACAGAGGTAATTACACATCTACATCTAGTATCATACAACTTGGGTCTTATTTTCATAGCTGTGTCAATCATTTCTAGGTTTGGGTACCGAAACCCAGTGACCGATGCCTACTAGGGCTGGGCGATATTTACTCAGGAACAAATCAGCTGACCTGAATTACTTTTGTTAAATGATCTTGTTGTTGGCTGTTAGGAGAAGTTTGTCTTCAGGGCTTTAAACCAGATGGTCAGACAGTATAAAGTAAACCCTACTGCACTTATAATTATCAACTTTATTAACGTGTTGTTTTGATCTTTTATGGCCAAAAGCAAAAAGAAAGAGGTGACAACTTATCGTCTCACATCGACTGCAGGCCCCTGTATCGCATCGAATATTAAATTGTTAAAAAAAAAATTATATGTCGTATTGTGACGAAACCAGTGATTAACACCCCTGGAATCCAATAGCCAAGAGATGGGAACATGGTGATGTCACTAAAATGAAGTCTGACAGTTTAAGAAACACAATCAAACAGGGTGTAAACAAACCAAAGACTTTGTAAACTTTATAGTTTCTACTTGTTATATTCACAGAAAGACAAAGACGAACTGTCACAAGGGCACAGTGCAGCACCAGCACGATGTACAGCATTCATTACAATCAGGGCTAAAAATACCACATGCAGAGCCAAAGTGGTCCACGTACGCAATTCTCAGATCTAAATGCACCAGTCTATGTAACCTGGGACAGAACATATGTTTTGTAGCGCTGCCAACTCTTGAGCATTGACAGTTTTCACACGCTGTCACACTGCACATCTATTTTCTCACACAATTAAAAACAAATGTGTGACTGATAGCGCTGCAGCACAGAGAGAGGACACTCATGCTGACGGCATCTGGACAGACAAACACAGCAGCACAGCAGCACAGCAGCACCGTCAAGACAGCTGCTGCTTGGATTTTGATGCACGTCTATCCCTGCAGTTACGGTACAGGTACATGGAGTAGCCAAAAAGGACAGAGAAAGACTGGCATTACAGACCTGAGTTAGTACACATGGTATATCAAATATGTTTCGTTGAATTATTGAAGAAATTAGTAAAGATTTAATGCAGGTAAAACAAAAGAAAATTTTGTTGGTGCTTGTAACTTTAAAAGTTCCCTGCAGCAGTGCATGTCTCACGGGAAGCCTCTGGGCACACTTTGGCTTTAATAACTTAATAACGAGGCCTGCAAGGTTAGCAGAGTGAAGCACAGAATACCAGCACCAACAAATGAGCAGACTAACGGAGACGCACTGCAACACACACCTCAGGTGAAGAATGTTATTCAGTCCGTGCTCCATGTTTCATTTAAACAGACCTTCATCTGTACACGACTGTAGATAACGATCAGATTCTCTGGTGCTCGTGCTGTAGCAGAAGCTGTTCTCCACTGCAGCAGACGTGGTGCTAACACAGAGCAGCATCCTGACTCCAGGACACACACACCAACTTCTGTTTGTGGTGAAGTTTACCTTCATGTTATTGTTCTCATACTGACTGATGTTTACATATTGCATTTCTTTTTTTAATAAAAGGTGGTGTACTCCCAGCTGACTTGGGCTGACTTCCAATTTCTCTGGTCCAGTCCGGTGTACGAGCGACGAGCGTGTAAACCTGCTGAGCCAACATTTGTCATTATGACACGTTCTGGAAACGTAGCCTACAGCAGCAGCCTGTGCTGACGGCTCTGTGGCGCTAAATCCAACTCATGTTGAATTAATAACAAGCAAAATGACAACTTGAATAACATAACATGTTTATAAATGGACTTACTGAGCCACTAGTGTTCAACAGGCCTGTGAAATTTACTGCCGAGCTGAGCAGGGCAACATTGGGATTAGATTTCAGAGGGTGCTGTGTGTAGCTCTGGTTGAGGGTGAGAGGCTGTCAGCAGATAAACAGAGATCTGTGTGGGTACATGAGACCCTAAAAAAGAGGCTGGATCATGGGGAGAACCACCAGTTGGTCCAGGAGCTTCTCCTCCATCATGGACGTTTACAGGCAGATTTTAGGACGACTCAGGGGCAGTTTGACAACCTGCTGTCTATGATCAGGCCGTATAGCTCTGGGTATCCAGCAACCACTACCACCAGTTTCTCCTCCATTGTTCACCAACTGTAAACTTGTTGTCGTGACCACCACAGAAGCCCCGCCTCTCACATCATCCGATTGGAAAATCGGGAAAAAGTTAAGATGATACCAGGCAAGTTTCCGCTCTGAGTTGAAGTTTTTTCGACTCGAGTTCATAGCACTCAAGCAAAACGCCAGGCACCTAGAGCACATATGTGAGGTGCATAGCAACACAAAAACAGCGAGCAAAATGTTTAACGCTCATTAAAAAAAAAATTACAAAAAGCCGCCTCCAGCTGCTGAAACACTTTCTGTGTGAACAGGGTCTTAGTTTCAAGCAGAAACTGCCTAACCGGTAGGGGTGGGCGATATATATCATTAACGATAATATCGTCATTGCTGTTTAAACAATGTGCAAATTTACGTTATCGAGTATGCAAATGCCTTCACAAAAACACTTCACTGAAAACACACGTTGAAACCAGGTTGAAACCACAAACATTCACTGAACAAGAGTTACGTAACTTGCATGCAGCAGCACGCCGCAGTACGCCTAAGTGGTCACATGATCTCTCACTGGCACCTTCCCTGCAGGTCAGCCTGCTGCTAAACAAACATTAGCGAGACAACATAGCAACACCGTCCATGGATGCTCCAGCAGCTTCGGAAGACGTGGGTCAACTGTAGTGATAGTAGTCCGCAGTACCAGAAGACCGTCTACAGAGCTACCTAGCCTAGCCACAGTTAGCTGAACGAAGCGGCAACATGGCACAGTTTCAAGTCTCCACACCAGAAAAGTTCACCTTCAAGGCTGGAGACTGGCCTAAATGGATTAAACGCTTCGACAGATTCCGCATTGCTTCTGGATTGCAGACGCAAGCAGAAGAGAATCGCAGGAATGTGATCTTTGAGAGAGTAAAGTTTAATCAGCCGCTTCAAGAAATGGGCGCTGCACTGCCTGGCGGAGCTCTGCTGTTACGGGGCTCTACATGATGAGATGGTGAGGGACAGGCTTGTGCTGAGTCTGCGGGACAAACGCCTATCTGAACAGTTGCAAATGGACCCGGAATTGACGCTACAAAAGGCCGTCGCCAGAGTCAAACGGAGAGAGCAGGTAAAAAAGCAGCCAGAAATGTTAACAACATTTTTCCATTAATATCATCCATGAGAAACAATTAACGAGCTATAACTCAGGCTGTTAAAATTAAATTAATTAAATTATTAAATTAATTAAAATAATTATCGTTATCTTCAAAATCCACCAAAATATTGAGATATTATTTTTTGTCCATATCACACACCCCTACTAACCAGCTGCGAGCACCGTTTTCAACATAACTTTCGTTGTACACTGTGTTTTTATGTATTCCTGTTGTTCACTTTGAAAGCAATGCAATGGACAAGGAATGGCGAATTCATGAACTTTTCAATTTTACTACAAAATACATCATTTGTAATTTCCTGTAAATATCACAATAAAAAAGGTGATTTCTTTCTTTTTAAAAACTAACCTCACAATCGTAGAAAGATATCAAGTAGGCTACTCACCCTTCTCTTATCTGGAGCACACAGCTGTTATTTATGTGGTTCTTTAACATGTTGTAACAGAAGTGAATATTTAACAGATTCAGTGTGGACACATAGCTCTGATGTCATGTGATGACACTTGTTTGCTGTTGTCATTATATTAGGTGTGTTTGAGATGAGCCAGGTTTTCACAGATTCGATCACCAGCAATCTCCACACAATGCATGCTGGTTAATTTTGTGTCTCTGACGTCATACCAAACTGGACAGCAATAATCTCCCAAGATCAAGGCAGCTGCAGTTGCTCTCCACCTGATTGGTTTAGATGTTGACTCAACAAGATGACATTTTAGATAAACTTTTCATTGAGTTGAATTTCAGAGGTTTAAATTTTGTCTGATTTGAAGGTTTCTTCTGTGACTGAAGGTCACGTTTAGTCGTCAGAGACTAAATACATTCATCACAAACTATACAACTCGACTGATAACAGGGACTGTTTTAATGATTGAAGCATCACAGAGACTGCTCAGTGGGATGTGAGGATTCTTAAAATAACATCTGTAAATGTGAAGCTCTGACTGAATCTGACTAATCTTTAATGAAAGCTGTCTTGTTTTTTTGTCCTCTGAAAGAATTTGGTATACCAGTCCGGTGCAGTGTTTGGCTTACTGTCAAACTGGTTTGAACATTTTCACACCGGCCCAACAGTAACTCCAACCTTTTTCTTTTGGTTTAGACTTTAAGACCAGCTAGTTTTACTATTAGTTATGTTTCAAGTCATGACACCAAGAATCGTAGTCAAACGATTTTAGCTCCAACAGTTTATTATTGAAACTGTAAGTGAGTTCACCTGATATGTCGAATGTTCCCTAAACTACGGGATTTTGTTGCTGCATCTGACTCTGTTGCTGCACTTTATTAAAACATCATCATCTGCTCACGAGAATCATTTTCTGACCACAGCGCTGTCAGCAAGAGCCCTTTATAATTAGGCACTACTGCAAGGCAGTTATTATTTTTCTTTTTTTTCTCCACACTGGCCACCAACACACTGCGCCCTACAACCTCCAGGCGACACACACACACACACACACACACAGCCCACTGAGCCGTCACACCGTTTCCACAAATTGACTGATTGTTTTTTTCCTCTCAGAGACGTTTGCTTCGGACTGAAATAGTTTGTGCACAGCAGAAGTGACAGGAGGAGAAATGTATGTCCCTTGTAGTCACTTAGGGGGTGTGTGTTCATGAACAGCACACACACAGTGAAGCTCCTCCGTCGGCCATCGTCCTGCCGGGAGGTACAGGACCTCATTTCTGTCAGGTGAAGAAACTTAGATTTTCAACATGATGTTTCCAGGAACAGAATTATTAAGTTGTACGTCTGACAGCTGCAGGTATGTAATGTTGTTACCTCACACTGTAGACAATTTAATCTGCCTCAGAGGTCTCAGGATGTTTCTAACACCCAGAGCAGGGTCGTCTACTTAATGGGACTGCAATTAATTATTATTTTTATTATCAACAAAAACGTTTTGTCTATAAAAAGTCTGAAAATCCCAAAAACAGACCCAAAAATATTCAGCGTACCATCATGTAAGACCAAGAAAAAGCATAAAATCCTCACAGCTAAGAGGCTGAATTCAGGAATTTTTAGCATTTTTGCTGAGAAAATAACTAAAGAATAAATTGCTCTAATTTTAATTTGATGAATTGAACAACACCCATCACAAAGGAGAAAACAAAACAGAGCTGGCAACCCCAAATTTCTGTACGTACATGTTTACAGCCACTGTCTGTAATTATCTGTCAAAAATGCACAAACACACAGACAGTCCTCTCCTGATTGTGCTGCATGACAACTCCCCCAATTGTCATGGCAACGATCTTTGCAGCACATGCAAAGTGTCTGCATCACTGACATCACACACACACACACACACACACACACACAGAACATAAGGTAAAATATAAAGTGTGGTTCAATACGTGGAGTGTTATTTTTATATCTTCCGTATCTGTGCTGCCGCCTCCTTTTTGTCACTGTGGATAGTTTGGAGCAAAGGTCACGGGGTAAAGGTTCATTCTCTGGGGAGCAGCAGCTGCGAACAGCACATTTACTGACAACCCGGTCGAGAGGAAAGGTCAGAGAGCCTCTGAGATCATTATGGATCATCCTCTGGGGAGCAGAAACATCTCCAGAAAATTCAATAAAAGTCTAACGATTCCAAACCATGAAGGAGCGCAGATAATTTGAATAAAAATAAATTATGTTACAAACGTTAACGTATTTGTGTTCAGAAATAAAACAAAGACAAAAAATAGGACTGCAAATTAGTGTGAGGCTGGTGAGTGACATGTCCTGGAAGTATCTGAGTGGCAGCCGTGATAAGAGCTGGTCGAATTCTCTAAATGCTGAGGAAAGGTGCTTCAGTGCTTCCTTTCTTATCTCCTTTAGCAGAAGTTACTCTGCACCATCCTTTATGAAAGGACAGGAGATAATTCTGTTTCTTGCAGCAGCAACATTTAAAGCGATGCACCATTCAGCTGTTCACAAACACTACGTCTGTCACACATAAATGTGACAAGTATTTTCATATAATCATTCTAATTGGGAATTATATGGATTTATATGAGTGGACAGGATGATCCTGAGGCGTCCCAGGCCTGATAACACATATAATCCCTCCAGCATGTTCTGGGTCTGCCTCCTACCAGAGGGACGTGCCTAGAACACCTGTAACAGGAGGATGACTGTATGAATACAGTCCATCTGATGCTGGTGACGTGGTGTGAACCGACAGTTTGTTAGAACGTTGCAGAATGGCACATTGCAAGAAGCTGCACATTTTAACTTTTTGGTCTGAAGTGGGCTTAAAGAAACAGATAAAATACGTTAAATAAATAACAACAACACAGTACAGATGCTCGCTCAGTATCTTTGAAACACTGTAGTTTCACCACAGCAGACTTTCATCAGAACAATCTGCCATCACATCGTCACAGAGTCTAGTGTAGGCGCTCTAATTCTCTCAGCGCTGTGATGGTTCTTTCCAAAGTTTGCATGAATTGTCTTTCACATATTTCCCCATGAAGAGGTCAAGAAAAAGTCATTAGGAAAAAATATAGGACGTAATATTTTTGACTATTCAAGTGCAATTCAGGTTTATTACAAAATACCTGCGAAACTAAACCAACGCTAAACTAACATAATGAACACGGTAAACATTTTCGCTAAACATCAACACGTTAGAATTACTACTGTGAGCATGTTAGCATGCTGATGTTAGCATTTAGCTCAAGTGCAGCCTCACAGAGCTGCTAGCATGGCTGCAGACTCTGTCCTAAAGGGGAGCCGCACAATGCTGCACATTCAACAAACTAACAAAGCCCAGCTGTTGATTATCATGAAGGAATATATCAACTCCTGATAATTAATCTTAAATGTGTTTCTGCCGTCTGCCTTTGGATGACAAGAAGCCCAGAGTAAAAACCAGAAAATGAAAAAAAAAAAAATCAAAACCACAAATCATAAAACTGATAGCTGCAATTTTCAAATCCTGAGACTGAAAAGCAGCGTAATCTTCCTCACTGCTTCCTGGACTGTAAATCAAGTTGCAGTTATTTGGATTTCCTTTGAAAGAGAAAAATAAATTACAGTTTGTCAATGTGCAGAGGAAACAGGTGAAGTCTTGCAGAACATAAACTGAACTGAACTCCTGCCGGTATGCCCCACAATGATTACTACATGTTGTTAAAATCTGAAAAGAACACGTCAGTCTGCTGCAGCTCTACTGAAGGATCGGTAAACTTGAGAGGTTCATTATCAGGTTGACAGAAAACAAACAGCACATCAGAACCATCTCCTCAAACTGTGTTAAAAAACACAAAGTCCAGTTCCCCTGTCAACCTTCATTTAAAACCTCAGAAATTCTGGTTTTAGTTGACTCAAGGACACACAAAATAAACTGACCACAGGCAGAGCCAGCCTTAAGCGTAAGTGAACTAACAGGCTGCTGAGGGCCCCGTGGTGAGCACAGGACCCCCAACAGCTCTTAACATGTCACGCAAACAGATCCAGGTGGCCGTACGCTCACTATGCAAGTTGCATTGGCACGTAATCACGTAAGGCCCCTGCCTCCCTCCTTGTATCAAAGTGGGTGTCAAAGTTTCACAAAGTGACTTTGTGTTAGCATTGCACGTGATTAAACCTCTAAATGATTAAACGTCCGCCCCATCGGTAGTCAGCACCAGAAATATTAGTAAGTTAAACCAATTCGTGTTTTATTCATGTACAAGGTCGCTTAACTGTCATGCAGCCGCCCGCCACTAGTGGGAGCTACAGAGCCGTCAGACAGCAGTGCCCCTCCCTGCTGTAATGCTCGAGTAGACTGGAGTTTAAAACAGCACGGTGGGAAATTGGAGAGACGTCCTCTCACAAAACCAGCGCGGTTTGGCAGCACTTTGATCTAAAATATGAAAACAAGGTAGTATGTCGGCTGTGTCAGGAAAAAAATGGCAAATAATCACTCGACTCAACTCAAGTATTTGGATGTTAAGCTGCACAGAACGACGGCTGCTGCTGCTGCTAGTAGCCACACTCAGCCCAAATTGACATCGTTCACCTGACGCTGAGATCCCGCCTGGTCTGAGAAGATAACGCAGCTCATCACGACAATGACCTCGCAAGATATGCTTCCACTTAACTTTGCTGAAGGTAAAGGCTTCAGGAAGTCGTTGGAATATGTTGAGCCTGAATACACCAAAGTGATAACCTCCACGCTGTAGCACATTCACCATAAAATGATGGAGGAGATCAGATTCAACATGAGGAAGGCAGAATATGTGGCTATTACAACAGACGGCTGGACTTCCATAACAACAGAATCAGATATGACAGTAACGTTTTCCTGTTTTTAGACTAGTTTAGTCGCCAGGAACATCCCTACTTTGTGTCATATCTGAACAAAAGATTAAGCTTCCTGAACTGCACCTGTGAATACAAGTTTTTTTTTTAGACTGAACCATTTCAAAGATGAAACCATTCATACCTCTATATACCGTAAAGATATGGAACGCAACTCAATACTGCACGCTGCTCGCAACCATCCCAGACATCTGAGGGATAATATTCCAGTTGGACAGTTTTTGAGGATCAAGCACACCTGCTCTGATCCTGAAAACTTTCACTCCAAAAAACTATCATGGCTACTCAGTTCAAGGAAAGAGGTTACTCCTCCAACTCTTTTCAAAAAAATACTGTCATGTACAAAACATGACTCCAAACAAGACCACATGGTTGACTTCAACTGGCATGTGCAGATGTGGTAATTGTGCCTTCTGCAGCAACACCACAAATACTAAATCATTCAATCATCCCCACACTGGGAGGAAAATTCCTATTCAGGAATTTATGAACTGTAAACGGACCCATGTGATTTACATGTTCTCATGTCCCTGTGGGCTTCTATAGTGGGACGCACCAAACGGCCCACCAAACAATGAATATCTGAGCACAAAACTGCAATCTGTGCAGGCAACATGAATTATGCAGCTGCAAAACATTACGCTGAAATGAATCATGGTTCATGCTCTTCATTAAAATCCTGTGGGATTGAGAAAGACGTGATGCAGACTAGAGGAAGAGATGTTCTGAAGAAACCGGCCAAGAGAGAAAAGGTTTGAATACACACTCAACAATATGGCACTAAATGATGGTAATGATAACTTCAGCTTACAATGCTTTTTTATTTGAGAGTATCATTTAAGGATGTGTGTCTTTAACAGTGAACGATGGCCAGGGAAAGTGTTTGTGAAGCCTAGTGTTTTATCTAACGGGGTTATCTGTGATTGGTCTTTGTATCTACAAGCATGGGAAAAGAAAAGTAACTGGGTCCAACCCACAGCTGTGTGCTTTCTCTGCCCTTGTGCGTTTATCACCAAACTGAACCTGCACAGTACTGCACACGCTCTGATGAAGGCTTTGTGCCGAAACACACAAGTGTTTGTTGTGCTACCTTTTAATTTTTTTCAGCTGCTTTGGGGCAAATCAAAGTGACAACAGGTGCAATGTAGAGGCAAAAGCAAGACAAGCCCCAAAAAGGGAATGTTTTACATGTGGTGTCCACAGACAGCTGCTCTCTCCTGATCCTTCCTGACTGATTCTTCTCTAGTTTGGTCTCCTGCTAGTGTCCTTGGCACTACTGGTAGCATGAGGCCGTACCTGCAGCACAATCAGGTTGAGACCAGACACCAGGAGACCAGCTGATACACCAGGAGAGCTGGACAGGGCCGTAGAAGGGCATCAACCCAGCAGCAGGACCAGTATCTGCTCCTGTGTGTGAGGAGGAGCAGGAGGAGCACTGAGCCCTACAACATGACCTCCAGCAGCTACTGGTGTGCATGTTTCTGACCACACTGTCAGAAACAGACTCCATGAGGGCGGCATGAGGCCCCACGTCCTCTAGTGGGACCTGTGCTCACAGCCCAGCACCGTGCAGCTCCAAAAAGTCAACCACGTTGCGGGTGAACATGTGTCAATATGTGCATACAAGTGGACATTTATGCCAAATATAAAGACAGTCTCTCAGGTGTTCTTGAGATATTGTGTTCATGAGAATGAGACGGACAACAGGAAAGCATAACGCCTCCGCCCACAGTTATTACTGCTGTGGAGGCCTAAAAAACTTAAATAAACCAAACAATAAAACTTCCTCTGCCCTGCTGTCTGATGAGTCTCTTTCAAAACTCTGAATTTAATTTTCTGCATTCCTGAGCATCAAACCGTCCTCAGTACCTCTGAGTCTCAAACTTCCTCTCAGTCTTATCTCCTGAACACAGATATCAGTCCGTCTGCAGCTCTGAGGGTGAGAGTGATCACTCCCTGAAGACAAACACGTCCTCCCCTCCCTTTATAAACACCAGCCAGCTGACCGCTGCAGTCTGTCTGCAGCCGGTCATTGTCCTCACACACACCACATATATATACAAACACACACACACACCTGAACCACATGCTGTTCTGATAAAATCCTAGATGGAAGCACAGGTGTTTGTTTCCTGGGAGGCATTTCTGCCTGTCGCACCAGTTCTGTGTGTGTTAAAGGCTTTATGACCCTTACCCTGCTTCACACACACACACACACACACACACACACTAACTGTAGGTGTTTAAAATAATGTCAGCTCAGGGTCAATTACAGGTCAGTGAAACTCTGTCAGTCTGATAATATCAGACGGACATTTTGTCCGATACTAAATTACCGTCAGTATTTCCTTGTACTGCTGAAAACTCTTCCTTCAGTGTCTCACATCCATAAACGCTGCATTTTCTAGGGTCTCGCTGACATTCAGGATCTGAATCTAACTGACTGAGACCGTGGAACATTTTGAGACATTACAGCCGTCTACGGCTGGCTCTGATTTCCATCAAGTCTTCAATGCATACTTCCCCAGTGGATGAGCATTAATGATTCAGGTGACCTCCCTGACCTTTCCTCGAGCACCATATTCAGACCAACCTTTAGATTTGTAAAGTTTACCACTTCTTGCAGTCCTGCCCAAAGAAGGAATTATTTCTATTGTACTCACTCCTCTATCAGGACAAAATGTCAACACTGAAAATAAATATCTAGATACACTCTGTGGCATGATTGTTGGTGCCAGAAATTGCCGATCTACTGGGATTTTCACACACAACCATCTCTAGGGTTTACAGAGGATGGTCCCAAAAAGAGAAAATATCCAGTGAGCCAAAATGTGTGATGTCATCATGTCAATATGGACCAAAATCTCTAAGGAATGTTTCCCGCACCTTGTTGAATCTATGACACCAAGAATTAAAAGGGGGTCCAACCTGTTAACAGCAAGATGTACCGAATAAACTGTCCATGAGTGTTTATGAAGCTTATTTGTTTGAGTCCAAATCTGCCAATGACTAATCACTTGTCGACTATGTTTTCATCTTCCAGATTTACACATATTGTTTTGCTAAAAATGGATCCAATATTGATATCACAGCACCCAGAAAGGATTGCTCACTCTATTAAGGGGGGGCAAAAGCAGCTGGTTTAAGGGTCAGGGTTAAATTGATCTGATCCTCCTAAAAAAAATCTAGAAATATTTTAAATTTAAATCACACTCAGAGCCTCACAGATTTTGATCGAAAGCAAACTTTTGTATCTTATCAGGTGCACAACTGCTATAATAATATTCTTTACCATTATGGCCATAATGGGCTTCCTGTTCCTGTCTGGTCCACCTGTACCATCACCTGCTCTCCCTCACAAGGTAATTCATCATCACTGCTTTTCTCCTGAAGATTTATTGCTCGATGCCTCATTTCCTTTAGACACAGGCACGGATTATCACCGCGACTCAAAATGAGATTTCAGCACATGGGAGATGTGAAGAATCAATCCTCAGCTGCTGCTCTTATTTCAAACTGTCAGGAGTCATCAAACTCCTGTCCTAAACCTCCCAGGAGTCAGACAGACTGTCAGTGTCATTCTGCAACAGCTCAACTCGTCCAGGTAACAAGCTGACCCTCAACACCTGCACAGGATCACTCAGAAACACCAAGAAGGTTTGTCGATATGTGTGGTTGCAACAAAAGGAGGTATGAGCCTCAGGATTTCAGGTCATTTTAATGTTGTTTGCAATTAATCAATAACTAATTTAAACTAAAAAAATTAACAGCAATTTAAGAGTAAACAATGTTAAAGGTCTAAAACCATTGAGGTGGCTCAGTGAGGCTGTGGTGGCTTTGAGCTAAATGCTAACGCTAACCAGATTACTTAACATCATTATTCATTGATTTGCATTGACTGAACTTTAACAATAAACTTTTTAACAGTGGATCCTCTTAAACATTAAAAATAATTATAGCTAACCTAAGACAGTCATCTAGCGCTCTGAGCTAACTGGCAAGTGGCAACTCAACAGTGGCTTCACACACTGAGTAAGCCATTCACTGTTGTGCAGGAAAGCAGCCATCCGTGCCTGGAAAGGCAGATTTGAAACCACTGTAAAAAATTCAGTTATTAAGACAAAAATCTGAAAATACACATATTGCATCTAGACAGCATGGAGATGTTGGTAATTTGTTTGTAACAATGATTGATTTGCTCCATAAGTGAAAAACTGATGTTTAAAATTACCATTTTTACATTGACTCCAATTGTTCACATTAGAGTAAAATTCAAAATGCTGCCAAAAATTCAGTTTTTGAGATAAAATTCTGAAATTTTCCACACATCATCTACCATGACTCTAGAAATTTGTCTTTTTTTCATGAACATTGAAGATTTATTTAGCAAGAATCTGCATGTATATGTTTACAGTGCCGTTTACAGTCAAACATTCTGATGCACTATAAGCTCAATTTTTGATAAATCAAGAATCTGAGAAACGTAGTTTTTGTAGGACAGTCTGAAGATGCTCTGTAGCAAGTTTGGTGTCAATTGAGCAAAAATTGTTGGAGGAAATAGGTTTAAGAAGTTTTACAGTTTTGGAAAAAAACAACAGTGATGAATTTCATAATTTTTAATAGGTTTAAATGTACAAAAGTTTCTTCAGTATTGGGGCTACAGTTTGATGAAAGTTGTGAAGTTGTAGCACGTATGGTTGATTTGTTATGAATTTTCAAAGTTTTGATCTTTAGACGCTTGCTGTAGCGCCACCATCAGGACTATTGGCTTGAGTTTGCAGCTGAGGATATCTGGCATGAGACTGGACCTTTGTGCACAGTTTGGTGAGTTAGGGTTAGTATGATGATTTCCTCAGAAGAAGAAAGAAGAAGAATACCTAGGATTACAATAGTGTCCTGGCAGTTTAGCTGCCCAAACCCTAATTAACTACACAATCGCTCATTGGCCATAATTCTTACTGAAACAATTAAGGCACTCGACCACTGGAACTACTGGCATATAGCAATAAAAACAAGTATCACAGCTGTCAGTAAGGTAATGTAACCGTCCATCAAGAGACTTTAAACTGTTGATAATCACTGAAATGCAGCTTGTGCTTGTCCACACAGAGCAGCAGACACAAGAGACTAACTGAACTGCACACGTGAAGGCACACAGCTGGGCTCATGCAATTCTGTATTCTGTGCTACATACAGTATATGTGAGTTAGAGGTGTGTCATATCATGTCGTTCATGATGATACCAATATGATTTTTTAATGGTATGAAAAATTCATATTGTGATACTCGTCATACTGTTACCCATGGCAACAACAAGCATGGCTGAAAGTGAAACTATTACTGACTCCTTGGTGGATCCAAAAAGAGGAGCAGCTTCAGCAGTGAGGAATAAACTGTGGCATCCTGAATGTTTTACTTCTCTTAGCGCTCAGAGGGAACTCATTCAGCAGCTCCTCTGGCAGCAGCACAGTGTCTCTCCCTCTCCTTATCATAAAAATACCCTGAAATATCGTAATATTATTTTAGGGCCATATTGACCACCCCTAATGTGAGCGTGCTCAGATGTGATTGACACTCATTAGTTAAAGCGTTTGTTATAGATTTGGCACAGTCTGAATCTGCAGTGGAACGCTGTCTGAACGCTGTTGGGAGAGTGACTTGTCTTCCAGGCTGTTTTTTTCCCCTTGTAATCTGCACATTCAGTTGATGACATTAATGAAATGTTATTTTTATAAATAAAGTCACAAGAGGATCTGAAACGTGGCTAAAACTAGCAAGAAAGTTGCAAAGTTTTCTGAAAATAAACTTTGATTAATTGTCCAGGCCGATCCTGAAGGCAGCATAAACATCTGTAAAAAGATTTATGGCAATCTATACAGTAGTGGTTTAAACAGTAAACTCAAAAGCTCAAATTTCAATGTCTTGGTGGTCGCAGAGGGAAAGTCTGGGGAGCAGCAAATTCAGTATTTTCATTCTCTACTGATCAGGAAAGTTTGCACCAAATTTCACTTCAATCAGTTCAACAGAAAATTAGATAATTTAGTGTGGACCAAAGTGAGGGATCAACAAACAGACAGCCATCCATAAAGCCATGCTGTCAGTATAATTAAAAATTCTATGGTTCTTAAAGTGACTTTTTAAAACTCCACTCTCACAAAACTAATTATACATCTGAAGTCTCCTATTATCTGAAACGGCATCGGTTGATTTACTGGTTTGAGAAAAATATGAAGACAAACAGTGCAGGATGTTTGTTTCCAAAACAGTATTTAGACACAAACATTGTGAAGGTTGTTGTACAGTTTGCATCTGCAGACAACAATGCCGTGTTACATTAACTAAAAACTTGTCTGAACTCAGTCTGAATCTGTTTGTTGCTTGTTGAACAGCAGCTCTGAATTTTCCTCCACCTGAATAAACACTGACAGATGCTGAATGTTGCCAGTTTGCCACTCAGGTGGGAGTGACCACGGTGACTACACCAACCAAGGCGTTGTGTACAAACCCTCTACAGAGACTCAGCTTGTGGTTTCTGGTTCAGATCCAGGAATCTGTCCCTCAGTATCAGAGGAAGGTAGCTCTGCTGCCATCGCTGCTTTCTCAGCTGTTTCCTCATATTGTTGCTGTCTGAGTGTCGGATCTCGGCCTCCACCTGATCGACAGTTTAATGTTGAGAACGTTGAGTGTTAACTGTCCTGCGCCGACGTGTCGTCACACGGAATGAAGTGTTGATCAACACGGACGTGCTTCAGGCTTCAGTGACTGTATTAAACTGGAACAGTAAACTGTTTAAGTCAAACAGAGTCTATAGAGTGTGACAGTAAAGTAAACAGTGAATATGTCATGATTCAGAGATGACGGAGCTCCCTGCTCCCAATCACAACTCTGTTTTGATTACCAGTGGTGTGGGTAACCAGTGTGACTTTACAAGGCAGCAAACAGATTTGTATATTTATAGTTTTCATCTAAAGATGAAGATGTGACTTCACTTGGATTTGTCTAGGGATTTTTCTCCAGCCTCAAAACATCTTGCAGGCCATGTCTAAACTCTGTAACACTGAAACACCCATTCATTTACATTATAGATATTTTCTGTTGAAAGTCAGATTTTAAACACACATATCATCATGTATTGTCACTGTCTATATAAATCCTACATGCTGTATATACTGTATGTGTCCTCCTGAGACCTTTTGTTTAACGTGCATTTTTTCCTTGCTATTTGGGATTCGAAGGACCTGATGAACATTGTTACAAATTCACTATTCACAAAGACACCACTCTGAAATTCACCGATATAGTTAAACGTAATACTGCACAATTCATAGAAAAAGCAAGACACAACCTACTACTGGTGAAATGCAAAATATTTAGGGAAAAGCAGGGTGGGTATAACTTGAGAGGGAGCTCAAAAACAGCACAAACATAAAAATGTTTAAAAAAAAACATACAAAAACATGTTTCTAAAAAACTATGAGGATGAGGAAAGGTAGGGTGGAGTGGAATAGTATTTTGATTACATAGGGATAGGTGACTATAAACCTAAGAGAGAGTCTGTTGATTTTGTTGTTTTGTATTTGTATTTGTTTTTTGCCTTTATTTTGTTGTTTGTTTTGTTTTGTTTTTAGAATTATAAAACTAAGAGTGAGTCTGTTGACTTTGTTGTTTTGTATTTGTTGTTTGTTTTCGTTTTGTTTTGAATATGGAATTTTAAAAGTAAAAGGGAGTTTGTTGACTGTTTGTATTTGGGTTTTTTGTTTTTTTTGAATATGTAATGATGGAGCGGTGAATAAGGGGTGGGAACTGAAAAGCTTTGCTTCCTCCTGCTCCTTTTCGAGCATACGTTGTTTATTGATTTGAATATTGGTTTTGGGTTATTTTTTTGAGAAACTATAACACGCAGGATTTATTTTATATGTCTTTTCTTTTACTTTTTTTTTTTTTAAAAATATGTTCGAAATAAAGATTCAATTAATCAATCAAACAATAATAAAGTCCCAATGTCCTCAAACGAGACTAAATCACAGCATCCTCAAACGAGATGACAATCAAGTCCCAGTGTCCTCGAACAAGAAAACGTCCCAGTGTCCTCAAACAAGACAACAATAAAGTCTCAAATGTCCTAAAACGAGACAATAATACAGTCCCAGTGTCCTCTAATGAGACAATTATAAAGTCCCAATGACCCAAAACGAGGCAACAATAAAGTCCAATGTCTTTAAACGAGTACTTTCTAATTGGTCAAATTTGTTGTCATATCAAACTACAAGCATTAGTAATCACAAATAAACAAGTTTCAATCACAACACGTGATCAGGTTCTAGACCTTGTCCAGTTTTGAGTAGGAATCAGCTGCAGACTGACTTGGTGACTTGATGGCCACCATCTTGTTTTGACATGGATTGACATGGACAAAACGTGTCCACATTCAAGGACAACAGGTCTAAGTTAAGTGGAATGAAGTATAAAATGCAGTAAACCCAAAATGTGACGTCAAACAGTCAGATGTGATTTGACCTTTCTAAGTCAAATTCCTCGTGTGTGCTTTTCTGATTCTGATGTTTGTGTTGAGTAACGTTTTGTAATGATGGAGGAGCAGCCATTGAACCACCAGTCCTGCCATCAACAGACCACTGACTCCAGCAACCATACGTGAAGCTCATACAGAGAGAATCTGAACCCCCGGGTCACTGCGGCACCATGTTGTACAAATGCAAATATTCCACGTGTTCACACGAATCTCCTCCTGACATTTAACTTTTGTTGAAAACCTTTAAATCCAAAGACCTTTCAGAAAGGTTTTGTTGGTTTGGATTATGATTGTGCACACAACACGAGTTTATGATGATTGACCAGCGTGGCTCAGAAAAATAAGGGAGCAGCAGTTATGTTGAGTGTTGGAATCCAACAGAAGCCTCTCCTGTCTAATGACTGCTGGTGGATCGAGTCAATGAGGCAGAAAAGCTCTCCACTGGGTCGCAGCAGGAAACGAGAGCAGAGGGAGGAGAGGGAAGAACGGGGGGGAGCAGGGACGACGGAGGAGAAGGAGAGGGGGAACGTGAAGCGCAGAGAGGGGAGGATGAGATTGAAAAGACTGGACTGGGGAGAAGGGAGATGACGGCTGTGACTTCACCAGTGGAAGGATAAAAATAGAAGCGCAGCGCTGCCTCGGCTCGTCCGCTGAGGCCATTTGAATCAATTGATCATCGCGGCACAGTAAGAAGTTGAAGTCTTTTATTAGATTAGAGCTGCAGCCGTGGTGACACAATCCGATTCAAACCACTTCATCACCAGCAAAATACGCTCCACTGTCACCCGTCGCAGCCTGACGAGAGGCTGAGGAGACGTCATGACATTTTAAAAACCATCCTGAACACAGTCCACAGGCCTCCAGAGAGGACGGCTTCATGAAGTGACTGCACAGCTCCAGGCGTTGTTGCGACTTTGAGCCGCTTTCAGTATCAGCATTAGGAGAGAGGCTCATCCTTCATGCTGCTGAGCAAAGAACAGAATATTATTTACCATCACGATTTTGGCTGCCCACAATTAAATGAAGATAATCAACTATAATTTTACCGCTTAAATTATGTGCTTCACTCAAAGAGAACTCTGCTGCAAATCAAATCAAGCACTTCCGAAACTAACAGCCAAGAGCTGTCATGCCGCTGTGCGAGCACCCTGCTGCAGATAACTGCGAACAAACTTCCCTGGATGATGTAAGAGCAGATGGGGAAACGAAAAATCAACCATCATCATCTGTTGTTTGGACACAGGAGAGAACAAATGCAAAGAGTGCATGAGACGTGTGTCGTAACGTGTCAAACCACCTGAGAAAAACATCACACTCTACAGTGCGATGAATGCATGAAGGCCAAGAAGAATAGCAACACTAACATTATATGTCTGAGTTGATATAACGTTATGACAATCATAGCAGCAACGTTGCAGCATGTTACAGTGCAGTGACCGCTATAAAAAATCTATGCTGTGGATACGTTTCCATGAAAGATGCACTGAATCCAGGTGAAGAATATTATTTTGAGTCATATTTTGATAATGTGAAAGCAACACTTTGTTTATTCAATTTCGGGTAAAACGTTTTGGTACAATGGTATTTATATTTTGCCTTAGGAGATGCACCATGAATAAATTCCAGTCCTATTTTAATGCAAAGATTTCTACATTACTGCCTCAAGGAGTAATGAACGGAGCGTGAGATGGATCTGCAGGTTGGCACAGCAGGAGGCCCGGGGCAGACCCAGAACACACTGGAGGGAATATATATCTTGTCTGGCCTGGGAACACCTCAGGGTCCCAGAGTTTATATGTTAAAGTTTTGCTACATAGTACAGCAAACCCATCTTCTTCTTCTTTCGTGAAAATATACCTTCCTGATCATCCAATACAGACTGATAGTGGCTTCAACATAAAGTTCTACAACAGCTGCAGCCATCTTGCCTCCTTCTGATTCGACTCAAACGTGCTCTATCTTAGGTAAACAGCTGTAATGGCCCAGCAAATCTCAGGCTGCTGGATATCTGTCTAAAGTGGACGGGACCAGACACATCTGCCAGAGAAAACCAAACATGAGCTCACATATTCGTCTGGTTCCCAGTTTAATAAAACCCAGAACCAATGAGAGACAGTACTGAGCTGCAAAAGCTATTGGGAGGGAGACTGGACCGCAATGTGACGTCAAGGCTTCGGCTCCGTTTGCAGTGCAACTCCCAGAGTGAGTCAGCCCTAAAAGTATGAAGTTTGTTGAGTCACGGAGGAAATACATTTCTGATAAGTTGAAACAAGTCGGGGTCTCTACTGCACAAACTGACCGCAGACTGAATCATCTGCGAAGCGGTCAAAAATTACATCTGTCACTGCACGTCATGGTGAGGAGCTGAAAAAGACTCAAGTCTGATAAATGTAAAGAGCCAGAGAAAATCAGCCTGACTGCCTTCAGAGCCCGACAGCAGAGATAGAGAGAGCATGAGACTGATAGACAAGCTGCACGAATGTGAGATTTACACTCTGCTTTCATGGAAGTATTTCAAGTTTCACCTTTACAAAACGCTTCAAGTCTGAGGACTCTCTCAGAAACTTTCCCCGCACAACTATTCTGAAAGTCTTTCGAAAAGTATTTTTCCATTAAAACAAAACAACTGTTGGAATAAAAGAGGTCGTCTGTTGTCTGCTCAGCAGGGTCATCTGATAATCAGAGCAGCACAGTATATTTCAAGCCCTGAAATAGAATCTGCATCCGTCTTTCCAACACTAAGGTCCACACCAACATCTCTCAGGACTCATCTCCATTTCCTTTTAACTGAATACAAACCTTATTTCAGACACAGAATGTTTGCATACAGAGTCAACAGAAAGATGTGAAATGACACAAACAGGTGTAAATTTACTTCAGGCGGAATAAATTTCAGCCAAGCTGTTTGACTTTGTCTCATAACAACATACAAGCTGTACATCCCAAAAAGCAGGAACAAAAATAAAAAGGTGAAGCCAACTGCAAGTCATGAGTTGTATGGTTTGTCCCTCAACCAGCCATCTCAGCTGCTGACAGCAAGTACGTCCTCACGGTTAAACAGAAGCTTACCTGGAAAATTTCAGTTCTACCAAAACACAAAACCATTAAAATCATCTGCATAAACTGGGAATGTCCTGATAAGATCTTAAAAATCAGCATCCCGGCCAATCAAGGCATTTTTTAACTGCGTGGAATCAGCTATATTGAGCGTCACACAGGTGTTTCTATTTGTGAAGCTTTTGTGCACAACAATGCAACGAGTGCAGCTGTCGTCAACACTCCAAGTTCTAGCCTTAGATCCTGTGAGAGCAGGGACTGAGCCCCGCCTGCAGTGAAACACTACATGCCATAGCTGACAGTATAATGCAGCATGAGACTGATCATGCTTTTATCAAAGATGTGCAATTTCCTGTCATCTACAGCACATGCTGTCTCACCGTTCTGCTCAGAAGAGACAGACAGAGGTGCAGAGCTTACGGCAGCCACACTGACCTCGCCACTGAGAGTGCAAAAAAGGCCCTACAAGCAAAAAGGCCAGTAAGAATATCATATTAATGCAACCGAATTAGTGCAAACAATGTACAGATAACTAAAATAAACACTGGATGCAACACAGTTCATTCAGGTAACTCAGACAAGGCTGCACCACAACAACAAACAAAGAGAATTCTCTCTTGAAGGAAAATTCCCCCAAGACAGTGACAAGGCCAACAAGATTAAAGAAAGGGTTTGTTATTTGTAAAAAAATAGAAATTAAGAATCACAAAGGAAGAGCTTGGATGCAGGTTTTTTTTTCTCTCAATGCACTGCAGAGCTATTCAATTTATTCATCTAACTTTAATAACTGTGTGTGTGCAGCTGTATTAAAATGGAAAATAGAAGTATCAGATCACAACTCGGTATCGGCAGATATTAAACGACTCAGGTCTGGATTGGGGGCAAAAGAAATTGATCTGGGCATCTGTAGCATGAATACATTTTACAGTGTGAATACTTAAATAGACATTACTACATGTAGAGATCAGGGTGCAATAATTATTATATTGTATTAGTCCACCGTGTCTTATTCCATCTATCTCACACACGTTCCGAGATTAAAATTTTCATTGTGAAAAAGCAGCAGCCTCCTGTGCTGAAAAATGAAGCCAATGAGGAAGCACCAAAAACTGCAGTTCCACTTGAGGCTGGCTCCAGCAGTGCGTCAATCCACACAGAGGGTCTGTGTGGATTGACGCACTGTTAAAATGACAGAAATAAACATGTTTACAGCCTGGTACAAAAACGGTTTTGGTCTCTGTAGCCAATTTCCTCATTCCTGACAACTGTACAGGAGTGATCTGTTACATAACTCACACCTTTACATTTAATTAAGGCTTAAAGTTAAGTATACTTAAGGGCGTGGCCACTTGAGTGACAGGTTGTCCGTGAGACGTCACTACATTCTGTGAGTCAAATCAGCCCCTCACTTCTCCACACTTCCATCCATCCATCCATCCATCCATCCATCCATCCATCCATCCATATATCCATATATCCATTTTCAATCGCTTATCCGAGGCCAGGTCGTGGGGGCAGCGTGCTGAGCAAATGCTTTCCAGCTCCTCCTGGGGGACCCGAGGCGTTCCAAGGCAAGATGAGATATTTAACTTCTCCAGTGTGTTCTGGCTCTGCCCCGGGGCCTCAGCTCTACTCTGAGTTCCCTCTGGATGTGTGAGCTCCTCACCCTATCTCTCAGGCTGAGCCCAGTCACCCCTCTGAGGAAACTAATTTCTGCCACTTATATCTGCAACCTCATGCTTTTGGTCATTACCCAGAGCTCAACGGTCACTTCTGGCTACAAAAGACCAAGATGGCAGCAGCCAAAATGCTAAACTCAAGGCCTCAAAACGGAGTCCACAAACCAGTGGGTGAGGTCACAGTAGCTATGTCTATTATTTTATATAGTCTGTGATTACGAAAAGCAGAAAATAAAACCGCACATTTCTTTTTCATGTAATTACCACAGAATATACGTCCCTACTGCGAGTGTGATTTGATCTCAGTATTATCCAGACTCTAAGAGCACTACAAAATGTTCTTTTACTGCAGTCTGGAAATTGCTGTTATATCGCTGAGTTATTTCTGATTTAACTTGGACTCAAACGCTCACTGACATCCATTAAAATAATAATAAAAAGTTCAAGTGGAAGGGAAAGTGAAAGCTGAGTGCTGCCATCGAAGAAGAAAAAACATCACAGCGAATGAGTGGCTGCAGAGAGGTGATCACTGAGAGGGGGAGCAAGCAGCTCGGATTCTTACAGAGATGTGATGGAGACTTTCTTTCCAATATTTTTTTGCACAGAATAGCAATATGTTGAACGTATTTTTCATGTGAGCAACATGATGACAGACTGCAGCTGCTGTGACGTTCTGCTCAAAGATAAGGACAAGACGTCTGCTCGCCCACAAAGGGCAGGCGTGTCAGCTGACAGAAGGAAATGTTTCATTCACATGGAAATTCTTTTGTGCTCGATTTCTGCACAGAGCAGCCAAAATGCTGCACTCAGGCTGAGTTTCAAACCCCAGGACTTTTTTCATGTTCTAGACACAAAAAAGTGCCGCAGCACAGGACGTTGGTGTCGGTGCAGCATCAGATTCTTGTTTATCTTCCTGTTTATTATTTGATTAAATCAGAAAGTTTTGATGTGAGAAAGATGTTTCATGTTCAATAATAGGAGTGCACAATACAAAAAGGAAAAAATCATACTGCAATTATTTTGAAAGATATTGCTTTTGGGGAATGAGTTGCCATTTAAGTAGGAATGTTAATTTTTGCATTTCAGTTTTACTGCAAAAAGTTACAGAAATGATGATAATGTGCTTTTTGCTTGTTCCCTTACGTCTGAACTATGATTTGTAGGCTGAGGCATCTCTGTAACAAAAAAATGCTGCACTCATTCTGAACAATCATTTTAATGCAACACTTTTGTTTTTGCTTCCATTTTTCACAGGTTTAATTTATAGATCTAAGACTTTTTATGCAGTCAATAAAATTTAATTCTCTCACATTTTGGTTGCAAATTTGTTAAAATGTGTTGAACTCGTCTCATTTTCCAAGATAATCTTTGAAACCTGGAGCAAACGTCACTTTTTTGTGCTACTTTCAGACGTCTACTCACGCCTTTGAACCCAGAGCATATTGGTATAATTTTATTTATTTTTTTAAATATGGGGCAAAAGGCAGTAAGCAACTTGGTAAGAAATGTTCTACAAATTGCAAAAAAATAACAGATTTTAAAAATCATTTTTAAAAACTTAGGGGAAATTTAAAAAAGGGAAAACTTTATTTATAATTATCATTATTACATATTTAAAATTAGGCTACAGAATCATTGTAAGTTTTAAGGTCTTTTTCAGGTTTTTCAAAATTAATATTTTATTTTTTGTTGTTGTTGTTCTTAATTTTCCCTTTTTATTACCATCTTGCTCATTTTTGGGTCCATTCCTCTTTCTTGCTCGTTGCCTTCTTCCCATTTGCTCAGCTTTCAAAGGGTTAATCAGCATTATTGCTACACAGGTGTGTCCGCGATAGTTACAATGTAAGGTCACTCTTAAATGTGCAGTTTAATCACAAGGCAATGTCTCAAGTTTTGAGGGAGCTGTCACTGGCATGATGACTGAATTTATTTCACTGCCATTACATGTCTCCAGAGTCATTCACATCCATCCAGCCTCACAGAGCTTTGTCTCAAGCTCATCTAAGAGCAGCCACTCAGACAGCTGATGCAACAACTGGTTTGCACAATCGAAGAATTTATGCACAAAACATCAGAAAGTGTTACAGTGGAGCTCATCTGCACGCTCAGCATCTGCATGTGTCTTCTGAAGTGGAATTAACATCATATTATTGATGCATACTCTTATCGTGACGGCCCACCAGCAGATGGAGACATGAAATACTTTTCAGTGTATGTAATATTTATTCATTGTGCAAAGTAAGAAAAAGCATGTTGGCTGATAGTTCATTTTCAAGCTGATATCCACAGATGTGCCCTTATTGTCGTGCATCCCTAAAACAAGCAACTACTGAATGTAAATACACTGAATGGTTCTGGCTGAAATGATGTCAATACAAACAGAAAAAAAAAATGTGTTGCTCTGATTAAAATCTGAAGGATTTTGTCTTTAAGTGCACACTGTACCAGGACAGCGCCAGGACACTTAGTATTTCTCTGGCAGAAGTTGCAAAGCGCACTCATGGCACACAAGTAAACATTAAGAGGAACGTATCATCAGTGGGCGTGTTAGGAGCTGCTGACAATCACGGCCAATCACAGCTTGGTTGTGGGAGTCCACACTCCACACTGTGGCCAGTGTGTGTGGCACTGCTGATATACAGCAGGCCAACCAGCCCAAACTTATTCTGTGCAGAGGCTGTCACTGTGAAATATGAAAACAATACTTTGTGCTGTTTATAATGGAAAAAAGGCTGGTTTAAGGTGAGCTCTTCCTCCCTGCTGTCCTCACACATCCTCACACTCCTGGACTATTAATGATTCTACGTAAAGGCAGGTGCTGTGCATCCCAACGAGGAAGACAATTATTTCCAGAACATAAAATTTTACTGCTGCTCAAACAACAAACACCACAAGGACAACAAACGGAGGGGAAACATATGGACGCATCCGAGTTTTTGATGCCAACGAGGCCAATGTGTGCAGCTGCTACTTCAAGTTATACACTGTATGTAAAGGAATGTGTGTGTGTGGTGTGTGTGTGTCTTTATCAACAAAGAGCAGGCGCTGTGGGGGCAGAATCAGCCATGACGAACCTGGGAGACAGTTTCCCTCAACAAATTAAGTCAACCTCAGTCTTCCTATTCTCACTCCCTCTCTGTTCTCTTTCTACTATCACATAAACGGGTAACTGTGTCAGTCGTTTCAATAGAGACGGAGCCTGTCACTTCAGAACGGGGAGAGAGTCTTAATCTGTGACTGCGTGTGAAGTACAGAGCCAGAGACAGGATACAGTTTAGCTTAGCTTAGCAGGCAGGGGAAACAGCTCTGGGTTCATATTCATACACATCTTTACCTGTACATTTCTGTAACTTTGAGGCAAATTTTTCATTACAACGTATTCTCCAAAGTCTTTGTATATATTCAAAATAAAAATAAAAATCCATGTCAATATGTACCAGTCAGTTTCTTAAAATAAGCAGCAACATATACTGTTTATGAGCACCTGACTGTTTGGGAGCATGACCTAAAAAAGCTGGCCTGCGTCTTCTCGTGAGTTGAATGAATAGCGAGAATTTGCCACCTGTAGCACCAATAGTACCTCTGCAGTCACAGCAGTCCTGTTTGATGGTGAAGAAGAGGGAAGCACTGCAGCTGGAGTCACATTAGTGACAAACTGATTTGCGCGTCAGTGGCAGTGCTTAACGTAAGCTCCTTCAGCATGGCTAGCTAATGCTGCCTCTCCCATGTTTGAAACCTAAAACATAACTACTAGGGCTGTAGTCTCCTGGTCGATTATTTGGTTGCCATGCTCTCGCTGTGTTACTTTCATAAGGAGAAAAGTGCTACATCAGCAGCTTTCCATGATTAATCCATTATTTCCTGCGGCGGGGGGACAGGCTACGTTACCTGTGACAATGAAAATGTTTTCAAAACACCCCCGTTGTTGACAAAGTTGAACTCGCCCACCCTCACACTCAGCGTCGCGGTGACGCTTGTATTTACTTGTATTTCACAGATAAGAAACAATAAATTGTGAAGCCTCCACTAAAATAGCATTTTAAGTCGTGTGTGATTTATACTTCAGGATTTATCCTGGCTTCATATGAGCACAAGAAATCTGTCTATATAACAAAAAATAATACTGACTACAGGAAGTCCATTGGTCCCTTCAAGCAACTGAGCACCACTAGTTTCTCCTCCATTGTTTACCAACTGTAAACGTGTTGTCATGACCACCACAGACGGCCTGCCTCTCAAATCATCCCACTGGACAATGGTAAAAAAGCGGAGATGACGTGGAGTGCTTTTCCGCTCTGAGTTGAAGTTTTGTTGACTCAAGGAGTTCAGAGCGGGGGACACACAACAACACAAATACAGCAAGCAAAAAATTATTAGCATTAGCATTAACACAATTACAAAAGCTGCCTCCAGCTGCTACAATGCTTTCTGTGTGATCAGGACCATCAGTGGTGTGACGTCACAACTGCACAAACTATAAATGAAAAAATGGCTTTGTAAACTGAAAGGAAACCTTTGCCAATTTTCAGCTAGCTCTGTGTCAGCGGTGTGGGCAATGCGTGTGCAGGTAAATGGCATTTGACTTCCCCTGCTCCCAAACCATCCACCAGCAAAAGTCAGCCAGGTAATGCGAAACACGTCACTGAAGTCTGACGGCAAATGATCAGGGAGTTCTGGGTGCTCGTTGCAGGGTGGGAAGCCAAAACACTGTTCATCTGCCTTTACGTTTTCTTAATCAGGGACTTAGTGAGATATGTCACCTTCTACATATGATCCTCTATATGTAAACTGTGCCACTGCCAGTTAATCAGAGCAGTAGGCTGTCATGAATAATGCTATAATTATGTAAATAAACATAAAGAAGCCTGTTTCAGTGAAGGTTGGTGCGGATATGAAAACCAAATGAGTTGCGGTGATAACTCGCAGAACATGGTGTGCTTCAAACAGCGGCACATAGAAGTATGAAGTATAAGACAAACACCCCCTTCTTTAAAGGTGACGTTAAACTCATCAGTATGGGCCGAGTTAAATGCGAGGCTCTGCATGGAAAGCATATAAAATAATCCCTGTTTCCGCGGGTGATCATTATATTTGCTGTGTGGAGGGATCAAAGAGAGTTAAAACATGGCCTGTTTGCTGCAGAAGAACCTGATCAAGGACTGAAACCAACATGGTTCAAAGAAAAAATGTCTTCAACCCCAAGGGAGAAATAAATGAGGGGGTAAAACTGCCCCAGTGTGACCCATTTCTGCTTTCTTCTTCATTTTACAAAGTTTACATGGAGCTTTAAGTTTTCTGTATGTCTTCCATCAAACCTCAGAATCTCGGTGGCCCACTGCAGGTGAGAGATATTAAAGATAATTGAATCCACAGCTGTGAGCAGCCGGTGTCACAGAGCCTGTAAAACCAACACAAGCAGCTGCGTTAACAAAAAATATAAAAGATCTAGAAAGCGAGCACTTGGCAACACAGGGATACACGATGGCACCAAAGTGATGATAATAATAATATGAATGTAGTCCTTTTGTTTTTTTATTGCCTTACAAAAAAGTTTCTATTCAGGAGCCAAAGCTCACATGTTCGATGTCAAAGCATCCTTGAACACAACAATGAGAAGAGTTTTCACAACAGTCTCTTTTCCTAACTAAATAACCAGGCAACAATTCTGTGGAAAGGAAATGTAACTAAAAATCGACTGCGATATTTGAATCTCTGCAGCTATTCAAGTCTCTGCAGGTTGATTTTCTTAGAAATTAACTGAAACCTGCCTGAAAGGAGGGAAATTTAATCAACCTGAAAACTGAAAGTGATACGCAGGTATGTAAAGGCAGAGTGTATTAAGTGATTCACAGTTAGATGAATTAGAACATCCAAAAACAACTACTTTGAGAGTCAGTCGACAGTCAAACTGGTCACAGTAGGGCTTTGAGCTAAATGCTAAAGTCAGCATGCTGAGATGGGAAAGCTGTGGCTCAGGAGGCAGAGAGGGTCGTCCACTAATTGGAAGGTCAGCGGTTCGATCCCTGACTCCTGTCATGTCAAAGTATCCTTGGCCAAGATACTGAACCCCAAACTGCCACCGATGGCTGTACCATTGGTGGCCAAAAGTGTATGAATGGGTGAGTGTGACAAGAAGTTTGAGAGCACTTTAAGGGTGTTTTCACATTTGGTCCTTTTCAGCTCTAAGTGGACTCAGACTTTTTTGCACATAAGTGAACTCAGACCCCTCTGAAGTGAACCGAACTCAGACCACCTCAGAGGTCGGTCCAGGGTGTGGTTTACTTAACCTGTGCATTGTGAACAAAAAGCGCTCCAGCTTCACTTTGGAGTAGTTTGGTCCACAGAAGATACTGCACGTCTCCAGATGAAGAAGTTCATATGTCAATACATATTGTATATAAGCTATAGTGTGAACAGAAGAGTGCTGTAAAAAAAAAAATTCCAAGTTCGGAATATATTCGGTATATATATTTTTTATAAGTTCGAAACTAAATTTGATAATTCGAATATCATTAATAATTAATTAACACCATCAATAATGTTGAATATCACAGCGAATCCCATTCAGGCAGAGATGGCTCGCACACAAGCCGGGACAGAGAGGGATGCAGAGAAGGAGGGAGAGGCGCCGACGGAGGAGCCCGCTGCACATACACCACCCACTGCGCTGTGTGCAATGTGTGAACATCAAAAATATTCAAACAATTTCATGGTGCTTTTGACAGCCCTAGAACAGAAAGAGGACTGAGGCCCCATCAGAGCTGAAGCTGACCAGAAAGAGAACTGAGTCCTCTTTCAAATGAACTGACAATGTGAACACAAAAAGAACTGAGCTCCTTTTCTGTTGGTCCACTTTTTGGTGCACTTTAAGAGGGGTGCGCCCTGTACTCTGAAAGGGTGGAGCAATGAATTACTGAACAACATATATATTCCAATACTGTCCTAACTAACATTCCAGCTCTCAAAATAAAAAATCTATTCCTGGTGGCAGATGTTTTGATTGTCGGGGCCCACCACAAATAAACAAATCTGTGGGAGGGATGATACAGTTCCTGATATCCCTGATATAAGCTGATGGTCGTCAGGTTTATTTCCCAACGTCTGTACAATGGCTAGCAAGATGTCACTTAGCCAGTGTCCACATTCTCCATCTTTTCCTCAACGTTTATTGAGGTTTATATTTGATAACTTTGGCTTTGCTAGCTAGCAGAAGTAGCAGGAGGAGAGCTTACAGACTGGTGAGTTGATTTCCTCATCCCCGAGCAAGCGACTCACAGCCACATGCCACCACAATCCAACACCGACAACAAAAAGCAACACCAAGACTTGCAAAATAGACAAAAGAATATCAATTAAACACAAATTACGAGCCCCACCCACAAACCTGCTGCCCTCGATGGATGGATGGATGGATGGATGGATGGATGGATGGATGAGACTGAGGGCTAAAGCTCCAGATGGGGGGAATAATGTGAGATATTTCAGATGACGGACAAATAAAAAGGTAATTTAAAAGGTTTAAAACAGGATGAGTGTGCTGCCCGGAGGGAGAAATTCAATCACAAGTGACTTCGGTCTGAAGGGTTCGCCTATGAAAATAAAACTGATTGCAAATACAAGAGGTGTCATTTTCCATTTCACAGACAGAGATCTGCTGAGCCTTTGTGCTTTCCAGTACCTCCACTCAATTAATACTTCATGAGAATACAAAGGAACAATTGAAACATGCAAGGCTGTGTGGGCTGATGCTGATTAATGCCACAAATCATCACACTGAAATTAATATTAGACCTATACAATGGAAACGGTTAAAAAAAAAAGAAAAAGAAAAATGCAGTGTTTTGTTTGGAGTTAAATTTTGCTCATTTGGGGGCTGAGAGCTGCTGATAACTGAACATTAAAGTGAGAAATCGATTAAAAGAATAGCTGCAGCACTGCTGGAGCTCCATTTTTATGCTCGACATGACGGAGAAGCTCCCTGTAAAAAGACAAAAATAAAAAAATAAATAAGGAGGATCACACTGTGCTCATGCACAACAGCCCAAACATGTGACTGCTCACGCTCCGCTACACAGGAAACTATAATGACACTCTGGGAGAACATGGCAGAGAACAGAAATCAGTATGTATAGAACTGCATGCAGTGTTAATTTTGTCAACAACAAAAAACTGACGATAAGTACTCACTGATGTCCTTTTATTTTATGACTTCCTTGTGACAACTAGAAAGGACGGTAGAGGACCGCGCATTATTTTTGGGTCAAATTCCCTTCTGGTGACACATATTAGCACCAATGACCAACAGCAAGCCATCTTGGTTCACTGTGGTGGAGTGAAGTGTATCCTCAGTCTGATGAATGAACCAACGGTTAAGTTAATCACACATTCACTGCGCTCGGCGCTCTGCTGCTGCGTCTCCACAGACAGAGTGTCCAGAGTGCGCTCTGCCACTCTGAGAGTGCGCTGCTCTGGATCAATCAATCAATCAATTTTATTTATAAAGCCCAATATCACAAATACAATTTGCCTCACAGGGCTTTACAGCATACGACATCCCTCTGTCCTTTAGACCCTCACAGCTGATCAGGAAAAACTTCCCAAAAAAAACCTTTACCGGGGAGAAAAAACGGTAGAAACCTCAGGAAGAGCAACTGAGGAGGGATCCCTCTTCCAGGACGGACAGACGGACAGACCCAACGCTACATTCAGACAGCGCTCCCAATTCACGAAAGGTCCAGTTTGTGTTGCTCCCACACTTGGAATGAGTATTTCTGAACGCACCACTCACATCATCTTCCTCCACTGTTGAAAACAAGCCAACAGGACTTGCTAGCTAATGTGGAGAATTATTTTGCCTCCAGCTAAGCCCTGCATAGGGTTGGGCGATATGTTAAAAATTTCCAACCGGCCACCGTCAGCCCATCAACCGGCGGTTGCCGATATATTTGGCAGTTGTGTGTGTGGCGGAGAAAAAAATGAGGGGGGATGTGGCATTCATGTGATGTCGGAAAGAATCGAAAAATGACTTTCAGAATGGGATAATTCACATGAACGCCACCTCATGTCAGAAAAACAACTCGGCAACTTGGATCTCCTGACACCACATGAATGCAGTTAACCATATGCGCATATGAGTTCACGTTACGGCCGGGCTCCACCGGCTGCACGTCAAGCGTCTTGTTTACCGTTTGCTGAGCCGTGATAGTTAAAGCATCTTCCACCTAAGTTATTACATATATTTGAGTAATCTACAAGTTTACTGTACTGTTTGTCATCTACTCGCTTTCAAGTGTCCGCCACGGACATTTACACAATGTCACGGATAAACTTGGGTAAATGCATGAAAAAAAAATCATCACATATCTCCTCTGATAATGGTTTATACATTTAAAAACAGTGTGCTCGTTTAGCACACTATTTCATGTAGTTTTTATCTGCTGGAGGGTCGCGTAGGGGAGCATAGCGCGACAAAAATACAGGAGCATCCTAAAATAGAGAGTTGTCGCGCCGTTGTCGTTGCCAGTGCAGCCGCTGTAATTGATAACAGGAGGTCGAGCTGCTACAGGACTCGTGCTGCAGACGTGTTGCGCTGCTACCGTTGCCGGTGGACCCCGGCCGTAACTTTCAGCTCCGCCATCACTGACGGGTTTTGTGAAAGACTCGTCGGAAATCAGTGTGAAGCTGCAGGTTCCAATACGCACACTTTGAATTGTGCTCTACATAGTAATTATGGACTATATGTACCGAGTTGAATTCTGTAGAGACAGACCATTAATTTAGCAAAATAAAATGACAAAAATTGTTGTAATTGTATAGATCCTACAATATTAGAGTCTTTAATATGCTATTAAAAATTGATTTATTTACTTTGCGGACATTTTGGCTGTTGACATTTTCGTCTGGTACACGTGACACCGGCACATTCCAGCTAAGGTAAACTGTGCCCGTGAGAAAGCAAAGCTGTCTTTCTATCTTTCATCCATCCAAGGTTGCTAAAGGCTTGTTAATGTATTCCTGCCATGTGAAATGAAACATTTTATTCAGGCCCTGGACTTCTTCTGTTGTTTTTGCCTGTAACTTCCCTTGAATCAGATTATTGGCAGTGCATCACATCAGTCTGTGGCAGAGCCAGACTTCAGCCTTGGAGCTAAGTAGCTGAATGACACTTTGATGGAAGACTGAGAGCATCATGACTCTACAGCAGACTGAGAGGCTGCTGCCAAGCCGTGTTCAGCTGACAGATAGGATTTACGTGAGACACCTACACTATGTCTTTTCCTCTTGTTTTTAAAGAGTGGATTACACCCATTGAAGTCCTCTACCAAGTTGAGCCGTGAGAGAGGATTGAATGTTGTTCCTGAGAGAAGCAGCCTCTGGATCTTTAAACAGCTGCCGCCAAATCTGAGTGTTAGGTGTAGGTGGAACGACAAACGCGAGCACATGACAAACGGCGTGGGACTGCTTTTCTGTTTTTAAACTCAACAGCTCAATTACTCGGTATCAAAGTCGTCCCAAGGGAAGCATCAAAACAAAGAAAACAAACAAATCTAAAATGACAGACACTTTACATGAAGACAAACTCAGCACCTGTGCGAGTCGTCCCGAGAGCCTGCGAGCTCGCACTCAGCAAACCGAAACCTTTTCTCTTTCACAAATCTAAATTTGCACTTTGCTGCACAAGAACATGGCGGCACCACAGCGGGGACAAAAAAGTCTCAGGAGCGTTTGCAGGGGGACGACAGAGCAGGCCGTCGTCTCAACAAACGAGCGGCGTGCGGAGACGCCTCGGGGGACTTCATTAGTCACCAGAATCACTGAGCGAAACCGCGGGCTGATCCGGCTGCCACACGGGGACATGATGCGAGCCGCTCAACCTGTCAATACCTATTTATTTATGACAAGTCATAAATATCATCGGCCTCCAGGAGAGCAGATGACGGCGGCTGCCTGTCTGTCTGTCGAGGCAGCGTGAGGTTAACCCCGTGTGACCTGTCTGGAGAGACGTTTCGAGGCCACTTTATTAGTTACACCTGGACAATCTGGGACAATCTAATACAACTGTCTGAACATGAGTCTGAGGTTTTGTAACACTGTCGCAAAGGTGTTAATTAAATGATGTGTTTTAGCAGTGAGGTCACAGTTACAGAGGATGATGATTTTCAGAGGTGGAATTTAACTTGGAACATTTACTTAAGTACAAATTGGAGGTGCTTGTACTTTACTTGAGAGTTTCCATTTTATGTTCTACTCCAACACATTTATTTGACAGCTTTAGTTACTTTGCAGATTCAGGTTATGAACAACTAATAAATGATGGTGTATTATAAAAACATGGTTCACTCCAAAATCAAAAACACATTTTCCTCCTACCTGACGTACGGTTTGATTTTTTTTGGTTGTAAAGAGTTGGAGATATCAGCTGCAGAGATCTCTGTAGGAACTATTTTATCTTCAAAACTAAACCCACCAACAGTATCACCACACAACGTGCTACTCATGGACAAGACACATCAACATTAATGGCGTCGTCCTCAACTGAGCCGTTACGTTAGCTCAGAGGTAATTTGATAGAAAGAAAATAGTTTTGAGTGCCATTAAAGTTCCATGATACTGAACAGAAGGCAGACGTCTCTACCAATATCTCCAACACTTTGCAACTCACACCAAAACCACCGAGCTTGAGAAATAGCACCACTGGTATTTTGGGATTAACTGTCCCTTTAAAGATACCCAGCTGTATCTTATCTTACTATATAATGACGCTTGGTACAGTCCAGTCTGTGTCTAGATGTGGAACTTTTTGTGTTGATGGAGCCAAATATATAATTAAATAAACGAACAAATCACAACCTGTTGACACTTTTTACTGTTAAGTAATAAATGGCGCTTGTAGAACTGTTGTATAAAAGCAATATCACACGAGAGGGAGTGCTGTTGTACTGAATATGAGCACGGCTGTGATCTGATTGTAGGCACTCAGCCGACCGAATCACAGCCATGTTGACATTTAGCACAGCAGCACTCCCTCTCGTGTGATATTGCTTAATTATATCCCAGAAACATAACAATTTACAGAATTACATTATTCTGAAATGGGTACTTATAATTTTGGTACTTTATACTTGTGTTCTTTCATTTAATATAGTAAATAAGTTACTTAAGTAACTAAAATATCTGACTACTTCTTCCACCGTTGCTGATATTCTCTTCCCTTCATGTATGTAAATAGGGACGACATTTACGTATTCTAGTACAACACCATCTTTACACATTTCCCACAATGTCAACAAAAAATGAACATTACAAATTTTATTAAGGTAAAACTTACAGCAGAGCAGTTGTATTTGAAAAGCAACAGAGTGTGCAGGTGTACCTAATAAAGTGGCCGCTAAGTGCATGTTTCCTTATCACTCAAACACACCTGAATAAATCAAGTGTGTATGAACAGAATGATTTAAAGTGTATTGTAAGAAGTCTATTTACAGGCTGAGCCTTCATTCACAGTCTGTCACGGTGTGTTCAGGCCTCAGGCCGGCAGGATTATCTTGAATAAACTACATTCGTCCTGTTTTCTTGTGCAGTATAAAAACCAGAGGCCAGAAGCATTCAACTCTGTGGATTCAACACTGTAATTCAGTACGCACAAAGACAGACAGAAGCACAAGCACTCCTCTCATCAGATTTATGACTCGTGTGTATGCACGGTTATGTTTTTTTAAATCTATACAACAGTAAACGAGTCGTGTATCTATCCCGCAGTTCGACATAAATGGTGTGCACAGACCCTAAAACGCCTATTTGCATATAAAAACCACCTCTACAGGTGAAACATTAGTCGATTGACAGAAAAATAAATCTGCTTCTACTGTAATGGTTAATCATTAAAGTAATTTCCAACAACTGACGATGATTCTCTAATTTCAGCTTCTAATTCATGAGGATTTGCTGCTTTTCTTTTGCTTATGTGACAATAAGCTAACGTCCATTTCTTATTTTTAGCCTTCCCTTCATTTTCAGGTGCCTTCTTACCCCTCAGAACAGAGTTATAAGGGGCAGAGCTTTCCCTATAAAATGGAACAACTTATCTCAGCCGAGACGCTGGAAAGTTTAACGTCATCCCAGAGGAGGACAGAATTTGTTTGTTGTGTAATTTAGGTGAATGAGGTTCATTTCTTGTTTTCCTGTCCCGTATATGAAGACAGACGGGGAGTGCTTTTCAGTAAAATTACCTCCATTTATGTTGATTTCTCTGAGCTGAATGAACATTAAAAATGTGATTGTTGTTTCAGAAGGAAACATTTTTGTGGCTGAATTTCTTTGCCAGGCCTGAGATAGACGGCAGGGGATTTCATTTGAGGACTGATCACTTCAACATTATTGTATCGGTGTCTTGTAAACCTATGACACAAGTTATGGCACATGTTTGTGTGCACAACGTAAAATAAATCCTCACCATCATCATCCAGACCCTGATACTTTATGTTGCTGGACACTGCAAATACACCGTCTCCTGAAGTGGTGATTTCTCTTGGGTGGGATAAAGAGCAGATCTTTGCGGTTGTTACGACGCTTGTAATTTGTTCAGTACTTAAATGTTATGCAACCAATCAATCAAAAAATAAATAAAGGTGTCTCAACCTTTTATTGCTAATGTGATGATTAGAGGAGAAATGGCAGAGCGTAAAGGTCCAGGTGAAAAAAAAACAACTCAATCATTTATTTTACTAAAAAAGGAAAATCAGCTGTTGATTTATATATAAAGATCGCAGGGGACATTTTTTGTATTTGGGAGCTGTTTAAATGTGTTATTTTTTTTATTTTGTTTGACTAATAATATTGTAACAGAATCTGACAATTCTCTGAAAAACCTTCGTCTGCAGAGCCTTGTAGCCCGAACACTTCACCCTAGGGCTGGCCCATGAATCCACTTTTACGTCTGGAACCTCCCATCGACGTCGGGCTTTGAGACACGCTCTCGTTGAGGATTTAGCGCAGATTAATATGATTCTGTTGTGATTCGGCGATGGGATCCTCTAGCGACTGCATGCCTTTGCTGACGTTGACCCCAGTAGGATTCGAACCGAACAGGTTGACCCGCGCATCACTACTCAGCTCAGTCTATAAGGCTGTACACAACAGTAGACATTATATTCTATTCAGGCCGGCAGAACCAGCACATCGGCTCTACAGTGCACGACACTGCTGATTAACCATTTTATTGCGGCACAGAGTGTCTGCCAGCAACCAATTACTTCCTACAACTTGTTTCAACGGTTCTGATTTAATCAGAAGACAAATTAAACAGGATGACTAGCCAATATGAAAATCAAAAGAAAGCATAGAATAATGTACTGAAGGAGACTGTTGTGCCATCACATGTTTTTGTGGTTTGAGAGCAAAGATCCGGTCGCCGCTGTGCAAAACTCTGCAATACAATTAGGTCAGAAAAACCCGGAGTTTATTTATTATAAAAAGTTGAGTGCAAGCCTTCACTGTACAGTACAGTTTTTATCTGAACTCCCCCTCATATCCTCAAACAGTTATGTGTCATCAGTCTGGTGTTCAGCACGCCGCCGCGTTCCTGTTGTAATTTATTCTATTCAGCTGAGAGGGTTGTGTAGGTGAGGAGAGCCAGAGGTTTCCCGGTCAGGATGATCCCAGTATGGGCTCATTCAAAAACACGCGTTCCTGCAGTGCATTCTGGACTCACTCCTGTGGGTGTACAAATTGAAAGAAGGTCCTGACCAGAAAAAAAATACAGGTTTTGGTCAGTGTCCATACAAACAGCTTAAAATAACCAATGTTGCTGCATTCGACATGAAAACAGGAAGTGGCTTCAAGTTCTTAACCAGCTGGAGCGGAGACGATTTGTCGAGAATTGTAAACTGAGTCTTTGTTTGTGGATTGAACTGTAACTTATGAAGCATTTCACTCAGTACAGTTCATCAGTACTTTGTTACATAGCAACAGAACACACGCAGGATGAATTTCAGCAGAAAACATATTGAGCTGTAAAGAATTCACTGTTGTGTTCGGACTCAAAAAGCCATGATGGAAAATAACGGTGCTGCAATTTTAATGAGTTCCCTGCAGCTGCACAGCAGCAGAAATCGCTCACACACACACTCAGTTTCTCAGCCTAAAGATTTGATTTTTTTTTTTTATGTAAACTTTACAGCTGATGTAAGGGCTGTAACAGTTTGTGTATTTGTGCCGAACCATCACGATACGGGAGTCATGGTCAGGGCTGGGTAATAAAACAATAGTCATCTCAATATAATTTTCGTTGATAGAGATATGATTAACATTTGATAGATCCTCCACATGATTACACCACCCATACACCCGTCAAGGGGGACGGTAATGCACTTTAAACGCCATTTTCCACCCTCCATTAACCACAAGAACAGTGTGATACTGATGTTAATGTTCCTTATTTCTATTGTGAAAATACTTTACCAAAGTTGCCAGTGGGCAAAACTACCTCCGTCCCCAGCAACAGGATTTTCACTACTGTCTGTTAAACTAGGTGAAAACAAAAGTATCTTTATATTTATTTTGCTGCTACACCAAACTCACACTGAACCGTGACTCCTAAACTTCTGTGCACCATTACACCCCAGCTTGTGTGCAATGCAGCAACTCAGCCTGATGTAATTGGTAAAAATGAGGACCATGGATAGGTGTGTTTCAAATCATCTGACAGGTACGTGCATTTTATTTCCCTGTGTAGAAAACAAATATTTGTTTCTGGAATTCATTTGTCTTCATTCTCAACAGTATCAGCAGTTACAGCAACAAACAATTTAAAGAGTAAAGATATTTTAAATCTGAAAATGAATCAGAGCTTGTGGTTGAAAGACGGACCTGATTATGACAACGTAGGTAAACAACATGATGTGTCCCATTTCTGTTCCTCTTCAGTCTCTCCTACTCTCCTCACCTCCTCTGAACGAGGAAGAAGGAAAGAAAACACACCGTGCTGTTCTCTCCATCTTTCCTGCCAGGCGTTTCCTGGTTGGGACTCATGAGATCTCCTTTGTCTTCTCAACAGAGACTCAAACACTCAAAGTCAAAGTCAGACATCGACACACTTGACTTGGTGTCTGATGACTCAGCTGTGTGGTCAGTGCCGTTTGATATACTGGACTTTATTATACCTGTCGTTGATACTGTGTCCTCTCATGCATGTTTAGAGTAACTGATGATTTCTGCACAGGTAACACACTTTTTTAGTTACTGCAAGTTTTTTCTTTTATCATCATTACTGACGAAGCAAATACCTGCTCGTCTGTAATGCAGTCTCACACATACTGCAGCTGTGCTACAATACTCGCTGGAGAGAAGCTAAAAAAAAACCCAACAACAGCCATGCACAATATTAAACTCACTGTACTGTACTGTACTGTAATGAACTGCTGACTGCAGAGACTTTGAGCTGAGTGAGGGCCATCTTTGGCCCCGGGGCCGAGCTGACTCGCTGTCTGATGCTCTTCACAGAGCTCCTTGCTCTGTTGGAGCCCTGCTGAGACATCCTTTCACTTCTCTGAGAGGAAAAGGAGGAAGAGGAGGAGGAGGAGGAGGAAGAGGAGGAGGAGGAGGAGGAGGAGGACGAGAGGTTACATAACCCTCTGAGAAGAGCTCCGTCTCAGGGAATCTGACAGGGGAAGGAAAGATGACAAAGGAGGACGGAAGTCGCCTCCAGCAAACGTGTGGCCAAAAAACGCGCCCACTACCCCACAGAAAAAAAAAAAAATCAAGCCTCCACATCAGCAGAAGTGGCTCCTTATAGCAGAGAGGCAGGAGGAGATGGTGTTTATCGTGTTTGTGTAATAAACAGCTGCCAGGGGATTAGACGTGCACGGAGGGATGCGTGGGTCTCCATCGGGAGGGGGTTTCTGCAGTTATGGTTTCCCTGCTCAGTTTGCCAGGCGCGCTTGGAAACAGGACAAAAACAGAAACACTGGGGGAAGACTGGAGGCTTCCGATGCTTGAGAGGCAAGAAAACACAACAGGTGGGCGTTTACTCTTAATGTCATGAAAGATATCTCGCCAATAAATAAATGCATAAATATTCACTCATTTCCATTATTGGCGAACTGACTCTGGCCACCAACCAGGTTCCATATACATTTATCCACATTTTAAATCAAAAAGCCTCGAGGCTACGGCGCAGATTGGAGAATATTCAGAGACGCTGCTGAGCGATGCAAGCCCACAAGGTCAAAGGCAGTAACAGCATAAATGTTTCACTCCTTCCCTTGAAATGATGTGGGGGAAAATTCAAGGCTCCACAGGTTTCTGAGGCAGCCACAGCTCCTCGTCCCTGTCTGAAGACAGACTGGTAAGAAGTCGGGCAGGAAGCTCTGCAGATCTGCAGAAAGAGAGCTCAGAAGTTACTGCACAAAGTTGCTTTCAACTGTGGATGTGACAGGCAGTGAGGCAGTTAAAGCTTCATAACTCCAGGCTGCTGTCCAGCTGTCCTGCTGCTGCTCTGCCTCCCTGCAGCTACCAGACACACATCAACCAAAACTCTGCTTCACGATTCTGCTGGTGAAGATCTCAATCAGCCGTCTAAGACTCCGAATCAATCTGTCTCCTCACAGAGGGCAGGGAAGCGCTGATGCTCGGCTCACTGGAGATTTAAACTTTCCAACATGTTGCATTTTGCTGTCCCAAAAACACATCCTTCCTTTGTGCCTTCATGGAGGAGGTTTAACTGGATTGTATTTCTTTGGCCCGTTTAGGACGATAATGGGAAAAAAATAAAGAAAAACAAGATTACTATTGACTACACCTCTCGCCACATGGTTTAGTCTAAGTCCTGCAAGGATAACGGCAAAATTGTAGCTCAGGGGGAGAGTGTGATCAGCTGCTTACTCAACTTGAAATGTGAATTATTAATCAGAATTGAGGAATGAACCTGAGTCGTCGTGCTCTTTGGGAAATAAACATCCTTAATTTATCCAGCAAGCTCGGGTGAAACCTGGGCTGTTTCCTTCCTCTCGTCTCATTCACAACATGTTTAATCCGCTCCAGGAAGATTTCATCAATACCAGACGCTTGTTCAATTTCAAAAAACATAAATCAACATCCCTCTGGAGACAGGAGGAAGAGTACTACATGCTTACACACCTTTCATTACTTTCTTGATCTTTCACAACTCAGGAGACCTTGAACAACCTCAGACTGACAAGCTGAGCATTAAAAACTGAGACGGGAGCTTTTAAACACTTCGAGGTGGCTGCTTTACAAAAAGGTGACACCATCCTTAAAACAACAAGCTGAGCGAAGCTGCAGAGCTCATTCAGTCCAACACCTCAAACTATGTAAACAAGGAACGACTCAATGTTGCACGGCTGGTTTCGCGGCTTTAGTTTCCCTGCAAAACTTCCCCCAGAGCAGTCAGGGTTGACGGACGGTGTGATTCATATCTGTGGGGACTCTGCAGAGCGGACTGGTGCCACTAAATCAAACAAACCTTTTAAAGAGCAAACACAATACAACATTTATATCTGGCTGAGGGGGAAAGCAATGAATAAATATTGAATGCAGCTCTGAGCAGAGTCGCTGTGAATTCTCCTGTTTGGGAAAAACTTTCTTCAAAATCTCAGAAACACCTGAAGAGCAGGGCTGTAAATCACCAGTTTCATCATGATACAATATTATATAGAATCATTATGTCAACAACAATACGACATGTGCCAATATCACCAAGTCTGCCGTGATAAGATTTGATTTCATTCAATATCATATGACTATTTAACACCAACTTTTACAGCAGGAGCTGCCTCGCCTTTCTGTTTTGCTTTTGGCGATAAAATATTTTTTTTAAAAAACACAGAGATGATTGTAAATAATTGTAACTGGTTAAGTCCAGGAAAGTTAAACAATTCAAATCCTGCAGAAATGCAGATGAGTAAGAGCTAGTATACATTAGGAGTCAGTATCACCAAAGGTTAAGGATGCGATATTATCACGATACTTTAGTTACGATACAATATTACTGCAATTTTAAAAGCTTTGCATTATGCTGTGAATTGCGATAAGATACACTGCGATACATTGCAACTTATTACCTTTTTTTTTACAACAGTAAATATGTCCACAAAGGAAAACTTTGTCAACATCTCTCTTGTCAAATAAGTAGTCACGTTTTAAGGATTAAGTTTCTTGCTTAAATCATTTTTAATACAGTAAAACGTACTGATCCATCCAGTTTCACTTGTTGATTCCATTATTTTAGTAGGTTAATTTGCATTTGCAATATTAACACTCGATTTAATTTAAAAACTCTATACATGGCGTCCAAGTTACAGAAAATACACAATACTATGATGTATAGATTTTTCCCATCTCTAGTACAGATAACAAGGCAAATAAAGCTACATGTAAACACTGTCAGAAAATGTCAGAGAGGTGTGTGTGGCCTGTGAGGACAGTGGGATGGTTTGTCTGTACACAGGACAGGCAGGTGCGGTGGACATCCGGTTGGCAGTAAATCATTGATGTTCAGTGTGTTCTACAGTTTGTCAGAACCACCAGATCACTGAGGCTATTTTAGTCTCATGTGTTTTGCATCATCTGATCGGCCTTCAAATTATTTAGCACAAATATTGGTTGCGAATATATCGGAGCACACTCGTGTGAGGAAGCTCAATTCATATTCCTTGTTTGTCCCTGACTCTGGCTGCTCAAAGTAGAGATAGCAAGCTAACTGCATGAGGAGATTTTGACATAGCAGTGGTGCTAATCATTTAAATGCATATAGACAAGCATCATTTGCAAAGACTCATCTCTATCGTCGGACTTATTTCTGACTGTCTTCAGTCCTCAAAGTGTGACTATGCAGTTTTTTGTGCCTGTGATACAAACACTGATAATAATCCAGACTTTTCGTCACTTTGGTTTTTGTGAGCTCAAACATCAGCCTTGGACCCTGCTCTACAATCACATTTGTTCTCTTTCAATATTTTAGTCCTTCAACTACAAACTAACTTTGCTTTTAATTTCATGCTGATTATTTTCCAAATCACCCATCAGTTTTTCAAATTGGTTTCTTTCCTTAAATTGGCTCCAGTTAATTTCTATAAAAACATCACTTTGCTGAGAGTTTATATGTTAAAAATAAGGTTCAAAGTTCATTCTTTGTTGTGGAAGCAGCAGTGCACAAAACAACCTGTCAACACAGTGCATTTAGTAGCTGTTCTGGAGCTTTCGATCATATTACATGAACTTTAAGGACTTCTTATGTCTCCTCATGTTGGCTTAAAACTTCCCTCAACTTTTAGATAAAGCTCCAGATTATTTACTAAACTGAGCTTGAGGTTTGATTGTTCAATAGATTCATTAGCACAAGTTATTTCATTCGAGAAGCGGGGAACACCCTGGACAATTGTTTAACTGAAAGAGGACATGTGGTTCCTAACTTTGAGTTATACAAGGATTACACAATTAATATATACAACTCACTACATATGTCACATCAAGAATGTGTTACAAAGGAGTCAGAAAACCTGCCAGCAGATTTTTTTTTCTTCATACAAATAAACAGATTTTTCTTCCACATAAAAAACAACCCATGTCATCTTAAATGTGTTTTCTGGGAGGCGAAACCCTGAGGCGTGAGCATCACGGAGACTCACAGTGAACCCGCTGAAGGCTGAGTTTGTACGCTAAGCATCGGCTTGCATCATTAACTCCGCCTCCAGAGGCACGGCAGCCAGCAGGAAACTGACAGGATTCAACACGATGACAAAGTTTCTGTTCAGTCTGATTATTAGTCTTGTATCACTTCACAAAGACGAGGGAAAAAATAATTTGTAGCCCAGCTCAACACTAAAGTCCTGCAACATGTACGGTCACAAAATCATCTTCAGTTCTGCATTAAAGGAAAACTTTGCTCACATATTAACCATGTTCATATCGGTTAGTCACATCGAGTTACCTTGAATTTGTGAACAAAACGTTGTTTATCTGGCATCACTCTGGTGAACAAAGAAGCATATGCTCAGTCGAAAACATGTTGCCTTGCCTTCAGCCTTTTCTGACCACGTCTAAAACTGAAACTTATCTGTGCTTTCACTTTCAGGTCACTCACTCTTCGGGATCACCAGTGTCACTTGAATAAGTAAACACTGACCAACGGGCCAGACTCACTCAGTGGATGGATGATGTCACAGGAAGCCAATGTGCTAAAAAGTTAGCGTTGCAGAGAAATCCAATATTCCTCTTAATCCCTCCCCAGTTTCTGATGAGGTGGACATGATAACCCTTAATACACATAACGTTATTCATCCCTACAACAGGAAATACTTTTTCCTAACCTGATATGAAGTGTGCGCTGCACATGTGAGCATTTTTGATGATGGCCTCCGTCCAGTCCTTTGGTCTTATCACATTTAACCATAGTTGTCTTTGTTTTTGTTGACGGGCAGTGGCGGCTGGTTTTGAGCCGTGACTCCTTCTATTCTGGCTCCAGTAACACAACAAGACAAACACATTTTAACACTCGCATGGAGCCTACAGCCCTGTGGGGGAGAGGCAGCTGCACCTCCTGCTGATAACATGATGTCATCGTGACGTCGGCCCTAAAAGGGTCGATATACATGGTCATTTTGTGGATGAAGGATTCCTTTAAGGGGTTACAGAATAAGTTAAACAGTTATCCAGCTTCTTAGAAAGTCAAAGATTGCTGTGTATGAATGACTGGCTGTATGAACCGATCAGGACCGCAGTATTTGCCGTGTATTCACTGCAGCTGATAAGAGCAACCAGAGGCTAAGTAACAAAACCAGTGGTGGAACAAACACAACAAAGAGGCGGGTCGCACAAGGTCAACAAGAAGCAGATACAGTGAGGTGGAGATGAAGAGCTGCAGGCGACAACTAGTGCTGCAGCTTAGCTGAACTCAAACTTGTCTCCAAACATTCCTGTCACATAAAAAACACGAGACTACAGTTGTGATTATCTGATGGCTCATTATATGATTAATATCCTTCACATCCTGATATCAATAAGCATATTTTTCCAATATTGCTTTATATCACAAGATCACATCAAATACAGGCTTCCATTGCTATGAGATTGTCACAGTACGATAACTGTCTCAGAATTGTTGTTTTGTAGTATTACAGTATTTTATTATGAATGAAACTGAAGGGTTATTTTTGGTTGGACAAACAATTTATTACTTCAATTTAAACCATTTTAAAATGGAAGTATGTGTTAAAAGTCCTTTTAAAAAAATAGCTTAAATTAAGGTGAGAGTCACCGTCCAGCTGCATTTTTTATTTCTATATCAATAATAATTTCAATATCATACCTTTCAATGTACAAGGTATGATAATCGTCAAGTTTCATATCACGGTATACCTTCAAACCAGGATACTGCTGCAGCAACAGTCAAATGTAAGATCACAAACCAAATAATCAAACTAATGTTCAAATCAATTAACTGACCTTTCCTTTTGGTCTGGCGCTCCACTGACTCCATGAGCTTTAGCGGCACATTCTGAATGCTTTTCATTCAGACGTGGTGAAATTATAATTGTTTGTGATATATGTGTCTTGACGTTTTTTTATTTCCTGGCGGCTTTGCTGACAGACAGCTGGAAAGCCGTGTTTACATCCAGAATCATAGTGCGCAGGGCCTGCCTCCTGCTCTGCCCTGTGCACCACCTCATTCGGTGATTACCACTAGTAACCCTGTCCTGCCACTGGGACGGCACTGCTGGGGAAACATGGGGGCAGCTCGCCGGTCTCCCCCACAGAGCTAAGGTAAGAAAGCAGCTTCATTTTGAGCCGAAAAACCCCCTTTAGCATTGTTAACTATGTTAGCACCACTAGCTGTGCTGACTGTTAACAGAGATTACAGTAGATAACAATGCTAACAGAGGTTTGCGGGTCAAAATACAGTCGCTTACTCGTCGGAGTGAGAATGCAATACAGTAAACTGAAGAGTAGCAAAATTAATCTATAGACCGACAGCAGTTAACCCATCAACAGTTAACCACTGACATCCCCATTCACAACCCAAATATTTAATTTACTGTCACAGAGGAACAAAGAAACAGGACATATTCACATTAAATGAGCTGCAATCAGATTATTTTAACTTTTTTGCCTTTAAAGATGACTCAAATTGATTCGTCACAGTTGGTGATTGATTTAATAGCCGATAACTAACCAATCGATCATTGCAGCTCTAGTGAGAAGCATTAGTTTGGTCAGAGGAGAACACAACGTGATTGTATCCTCCTGATATGAACAGGTACAGCGCAGGTATCTCAACTAGAAATGCCACACAATGGAGAACAGTGTCTCTCACACAATCCCAGAGTCCAAACTGTCTTCAGATGTCATTTTGTTCAATAGCAATACTTTTTGACTGAATTACAGTGGCTTCATTTAAAATTGTGTCCCTGCAGCTGATGACCTGAGCAGAACAGAACACTTTAATCTGGATCAGTCACGTCCACACAGGCGCCTGATCCACTTCATAAGGTCAATATTAGACCCAATACTAAAGCAGTGAAGTAGATCAGAGGACATCTCGTCTCAACTGGGTGGAAAATTTAACAAAAACACTGACTGTTTGTTCTCAGATCTGCTTCCTGTCACAGTTTGCCCTCCGATGGCTTTTCCTCCGCAGATAAATCCACTCCTGCCGATGAGCCGCTATCCTGGTGTTACATTGATTCCTCCTTCCTGCAGCGATCCAGTGCGGTCTGCCGGGCGAGAGTCGAGGGATTCAAACTGGCAACTCACCACACACAGACACGCCTACTGCCACCGCCCACCAGGGAGCACTGCTACATGAGAATCTCCACTTCCTCTGCGAGACAAGACGTCGATGCCACATTCTTCAGGCCCTTTAATGAATTCACACTCTGTTTATGTGAATCAGCGCAGGGAGAAGCAGGACTTCCATCATGAGCTGGAGTGGAAATTAATACTCGGGAAGAGGCCGATTCCTCCTGCTGGATCTCAAGTTTCTGTCTCATTAACGTGACATGGGTTTAATATTCTGAACTTACACTTGTGCGCAAATAAACTCCCACGTCTGCCTTCTGTCAGAGCAGATTCATCACTCAGACGCACGCGTACGCTCAATGAAAACGCCTTGTCTGCATATTGAAATTAAACACCACGAGACGCTCATTAACAAGCCTCCCGGTGGGACAGGAGAACATGGGGGTTCTCTAGTGGGACACTGGCCTCCCTGTTTGTTTTTCTCAGTGAGAGCTCGCAGGTCCAGGCTGCCCTCCAGCAAGGCAGAGACGCATTCATCTGAATCTAACGTGGACAAACCCGCAGAGAGCTTTTCACCAAATCAGCTGAACGGCTTCTGAATGTGGTGCAGTCAAGGATGACTTCAGCGCATCCTGCAAGCTAATGCAGGGACTCCAGAAAATAAAATCCACACAACAGCTGTAGACTCAGTGCATAGACGTGTGTGGCTTTGGATGAGTAGAGAATAAAGGTGACTTTAACAGAGCTTTAAACAGAGTTGTTAAAGTCACCCATGAAGCAACTTTCATGCTGCAGGACATTTTAAGGAGAAGAATCCCATCAAGTGCCAGTTTACATGTGTTTAGTTGCATTTTAAGGTTTGTGGCACAAATAATGAGCTTATTGTAAATACAGTGGATTTTAAGAGGAAGTGAATTTGAGTTAAACGTTTTTGTACAGGTGATGGTTCACTGATAGTATCTTACCCCAGTTTCTTATTTGGTAAGAGGTGCATGTACAATAATGAGTTAATGTTGGTGTCGCAGGGTAGTTGGTTCTTTTCCAAGACAATTAAAACAAATTGCAAAGTGCATACATGTGCACAGAAACCCTGATACTCTCAATTCAACCGAGTGTCTTTACCACTACACCAGATTCCCTTCGGATTTCCTTCAATTTAAGGTTGACATAAGGCGAATCAAGCAAATACGCACTGCACAAACCAGTACAAGAGCTTCCATCACACAAGTCAGCTGGATGTTTAATTCGGCCTTATTTCATACAATATGTGGCGCTTGTTTGAGAGATATTTGAAATGTAACAGTTGGATGAAAGCGGTGAACGTCGCCCTCCAAGCAGCGTTTTGGAGCGACAACACCGTGGAAGCAACAGGAGAATCGAAGAGAAAAGAAACTATTTTGTTAAAATGAGTGACTCGTGACAAATTACATGTTTGCCGAATTAATTAGTAGTTACTTATGATTCCGAAAACATTAAAAGTTTTGTTGTTTGTATCAGCATTTTCTGGGTTGAGAGAGTCAGCTTTAATTTGACAGATTTCTAATGGAGGTTCGCCAGCAGGTCTCTTCCTGCCGGCCAACAGGTGCGTGTAGTTGGGCTCGGACTCACCTTCTGCTGCCGCCGGGCCATGTCGGTGGGCTGCTTGGCGTTGAACGGGTAGGCGATGCACCGCAGGACGAACACATAGATCTGCAGTTTAATTTTCCGCTCCTCTTCCTCCTTCTGGATCCGCTCGCGCTCCTTCTTCTCCTCCTCCTCTTCACCTGTGGCGTTGCTTTCTTTGGCACCTTTACCGGGTGCAGCTCCAGGTGCGGCGGACTGCCGCCGCTGGCCGCCCGCCCGGCTGCTGCTCCCGCGTTTCCCCGCCGAGGAGGCAGCCGGTTTCCTGGGAGTCTCCTGGACAACTTCTGGGTCGGACTCCCCGCCGGTGTCTTCGCTGGAGGACGGGTCCAGCATGGTGTCGCGCCGGTGAAACTCCGCTTGGACCGATCAGAAGAAAGACGCGCACAACTGTTAAGCTTTAGTTTGTTTGTTTTAGTCGACGTGGCGTCACGGCTGCACTTCACCGAGCGCCGGTCCGTCCCCGCTGCGGCCGCTGCTGTCCGGAGCGTCGGTGTGTGCGCGGGGGGCGGGGCGGTGCCACCGGGAGCGTTTGGAGGTTGTGGCCGCGTGCGCTTCGTTCCGTCGCACCGGGGACTGAGTGCTGGAATGGCCGCGCGCGCCCGCTGCCTCTGGCTGCTGCTGCTGCTGCTGCTCGGAGCTCGCGCGCTCTGACACTCACAGGTGAGCAACCTGTAGCTGCAGCCGCAGAGCAAGCTGCAGGAGGCGTCACTCTGCGCTTCCAAACCCACCGAGTCTGTTTCATGCTGCACTCAGACATGTTGTGTGTGAAGCCGCAGAACATTCTGAGCCTTATAATTAATAATAAGTCTAAATGAGCGTTTATCAGTATGTTTAGAGGGCTAGTCGTGATTTTTGGTACTTTAACTCACTATAATTCTCTATTTTCCTCAAAAGCATTTAGTATTTTGGATTTCAAATTCCCTGGCTGGGAGCTGAAAGACGAGCCAACACTGTTGAGTGTCGGCAACATTTAGAGGTGAAGAGCTCAGACTGCACAGATGACACACATGGTTGATCACATGCTAAATTATTTTTTTATTTTTTGGTGCTGAGGCTACACAGTTCTACAACTGGAGAATGTAAGAACTTATTTAGGCCTGCAACAAATATAAATGAAAATTAAAGTGTTAAAAAAAACGTTCGTCATTTCCATGTCATTTTTTTAAATTATTATCATTATTATTATTTATTTTTGTCACAACCACCAGGAGCCACAGGTTGCCTACTCCTGAATTAAATAGTAAACAGTGACATCACAGTGTAGAAACACAAGGAAAAGTTCTACACTCTGGTGTTAATAGACTAACATTTTGAATGCAGAGCTAAAAAGTCTCTTCTTCTTCTTCTTCTTCTTCTTCTCTGAGGTTTAGTCATCTTGCATCCTTAGCGCTGCATTACCGCCATCTTCTGGAGTTACAAGTAAAAGTCTTGCATCCAAAATATGATTTAAATGCTAACGTGTAGGATTCATGTGGATATATTGGCAGGAATTGAATGTAATATAATAAGTATATTTCTTTAGTGTATAATCACCCGAAAATATGAATCACTGTGTTTTTGTTACCTTAGAATCAGCTGCAGTGAGCCAGCAAATAAGCAGTAGTTTCGTGTTTCAAGAAATACTGCTGAAGTTAAAAATCATAACAGTTTAACTAAAAGTCTAGACCCAGTTAAATGCCTGGTCTCTTTTACCAGCCTGGTATAGCTACACATTTTAACAAATAAAGGCCTGTCTCCATTAGAAGCCTGGGGTCTGATTTATAAACACTGCGTACGTACAAAACGAAGCCTGACAGAGGCATTTACCACTTACCACGCAGAAGCTGTGATCTATAGAAACAGACTTGATGGGACAAACTTTGACCCAAGCTTATGAACATTTTGGAGACGGGAAACTGGCAGCACAGATGTGAGTGGAAGAGTGATGGTAGAGACTTAAGGGTTTTTTTGGCACATGCCATTTTGGTTGCCAAACAGTTTTACAGAAGTTCTTGATGAAGATGTATAAAACCAGGTTGTTGCTCCCCACTGAAGCTAACATTAGAGAGCACAGACAGAGCACATCTCTCCGCCCCTCCATGCGCCTACATGGAAAGCCTTAAGGCAGAGGAAGCACACATTGGCTGCTTGTCCCCACTGCATCTGTGCCAAGCTTTTTTTTCCCGATTGCGTGATACCTCTTCTTTCATAGACAATCTTTGACTAGAAACACAAAGCACCATGTGTTCAACTCACACTGACCCAGAGAGCTGGAACACAGACACATTTAAAGACGTCAGGCCTCTCAGTGAAAATATCAGAGGCAATATAAATAAGACTTTTATCAGTACTAACAAACAATACATGCAGGCACTCCATCCCATAATTTAAACACCAACAACACAATTTCTCAAACCTGGAAACAGTCAGATCTGCAGCCTTGTAAACAACAGTTCAGGACGTACAATTTATGGACAAACTAAACATAAAACAAATATCAAAGAGGACATTTTGGGAAACTGATTTATTAAGAGTAAGACTGATGATACTTCCTTTGCCTGCACTTTGAACTGTCAGAACGATGCTCAATTTGCTGTATTTCCTTTTTATTTATTTATTTGCTGTCCATTGTAAAGACACGTGTAAAGGAGGGAAATGTTCACACATGCATATGAATGTAACATTGACATACAATTTAAAAAATAATGGTTTATAACATATCAATGTCTGAGTGTGAGCAGCCTGTGTATGTATGTCTTTTGCTTATTATTTTCTAGAACGTATTTGATCACAAACATCCTGGGGTTGGAATTTGAAGTATAAAAATGGAAATCATATGTAGAAATTCTAAAATATTGCCCACATATATTAATGAGAGTAAATAAAATATATGAAACCATTCCCGCTCAAATTACAGCCTCCAACTTTACAATCAAGTTGAATCGACACTTCTCTGAAACAGTTTCAAAACTTCAGTAAAGGAAGGATGTATTGCTTTGTTGCTGCAGTAACATGAGTTTTATTTAGGTGTATTACATTTGTACTGTTTATTGAGACAGTTTATGTAAACAGTTTGTGTTTAGAGGCTGTAATTAAAGACACTGTGTCCACTAGAGGTCAGTGTTTCTCTCAAAGACAGCAAATACATGTAGGAAAAGCAAGCGTGTGTGTGTGTGTGTGTGTGTGTGTGTGTGTGTGTGTGTGTGAGTAGTCAAGTATTATACTGTTCCAGGTGCAGTGTATGTACAGAGCCCCTGTGCCTCGCTGCCATTTGTGTACATTCATTCATTTTCATTCAAACTTTATTTACACTAAGAAAGACTCAGTCAGGACCATGTTTCAAGTTTTCCAGTTTAACCAGCCCGTTCTCAGTCCCAACTCATCAAATGTCATCGCTTTGTCGGCAATTTCCGCGTCAGAGGCAGAAACACAGACGCACCTTTCTCAGTGGTGTTAAATCCACCAAGCATGTCAGTTCTAAAGTCTGCAGGCAACAACCAACGTTATCAAGGAAATCAGGAAATCAACCTAAAAGCTAAGCATTTCACTAATGTTTTAAATAAATGTAATGAGCATATATTGTACATTTCTTGTGAAAATGGAAGAGTATTTTAAGGAGACACAATGCATGTAAGTGTACACTGACACACTGCAGGAGAACGTCCAAAACAGATGAGCTGGGATGGAAACATGTTGGTTTTACAGCTCTTGTAAATCCCTAAAAAATAAAAACAAAGAAACAAAAAAATAACAGATCAATTAAAGAAATTATTATCTCTGGCAATCTATAATATAGATATATACTAACATAAAATCTAACATGATTAAAAGTTAGTATCGTCAGCAAAAGTCAGACAAAATAAGAGTTTATGAACAGTCGTGGCTGACATGTTAGCAAACAGCTGCCTACATCCACGTCCAGCAGACACACAGACACATGAGAATGAGGCTGAGGTTGTGTTTGTGTCCACCTGGTGAATTAAAATCTAATATTCACTCACCTTTTAGCTCTGTTTTGGTCTCTACCAACTCCTGAGGTGAATATCTATCTTTATAGCTGCTTAATGTGCAACTTCCCTCACAGTCTCTGGCTGTGTCTGCCTGGTGTTTGGTGCTGGGCAGGTGCTGCACGGTGGGTTTATCAGAACTCGTCTGCTGGAAACACTGAGACTGAACCAGACAGAAAATGTGCTGCAAAACCAAAACTAGGAGCTAAAAGAGGCTAAAAAGCTCAGTTGAGCTGCAGAGATGGTGACAAGTCTCTGTGGATTCATCACCACAAGTAACACTTTTCACATCTGACAATAAAATGTGAGTATCAATCCAACGACCACCTCTCTGTGCCACGGCCTGCTTAGAGCACCTTCAGAGGTCCCTGAGCTTCACACTGTGATCCATGCTTGGGCGCCAGTCATCACGGTGCTGTGGAGTTGAACCCGGGCAGGACCGGCGCCCAGTCAGGATACGTATCCAGGGAGAATAATGGAACGCCCCATGTCGCCACAGCCAACAGGGCAGTAAGGACGCCGATCACATTGACGCCAAGCCCCGCCTTCACCTGCAGCAGCGATCAGACATGGAAGTTAATGCAGAATTAAATTTAATACTGAATGTTTGTACATAACATCAGGTTATATCTGCTTTTTGTTAACAACCCTGTTTCTGTGTTTGTACCACAGGACCTACCATGTCCACGATGTTGATGTGTCCGTAGGCAAACACAACAGCGTTGGGCGGGTTGGACACCGGCAGCAGGAAGGAGAAGGACGTGCAGAGGGTGGTGGGGATCAGGACGTACAGCGGGTTGACGTGGATGGCCTCAGCCTGAAGAAAGACGGATCACATGAACAAAGCCATATGTCTGATTATTCAACACTCAACAATGTCTGTGATCAAAGTAGGAACGTCATTCATCATCTTGGAATTAAAGGTTTGATTAGAGGCTTGTCTTCTGCTGCAAATGTCTTGTGTGAGAAAGCTGCTCTTGATTGGTCAGAATTTCCATGTGGGAAAATCCAGGAAGTAAAGCAAACGTTGAAGAAGAGAACACTTGCAAGATAAATGTGACACTTTCTAATGTCACAATGGAGGGACAACTACGCAGGTTGATTTTAGCGCTGCTCATCGTGGACTATATTGCTGTCATTGTTCATTTTAGTCAAACCATACAGTTTGAAAACGAGGCGCGGCTCCAACTAAAAAACAATGTTTTGATGCATTGGATGTGCTGAATGTGCATATTAAGGCAGTACAGGAGGAGGTGCACATTAATAATCCTCCAGGACTGTAACATGCTCATGTTTAACCCAAACAATGTGTCATGTGACTGCAGTTGCTTCACATCCAGGTTGCAACACCTTCTCACCACAAACCAACCGCACCAGAGTTCCTTTGGAGCCAGACCACCTCTTCAAGAAGGTCTCAGTCTGGATGTTTTGGTGTGTTCACACCTGCACAAACGAAGCGCACTGAGGGGCAAACAAAGTTGAGTTTGATTGAACTGAACCAAACAGGGCAGGTGTGAAAGCAGATCAGAAGGAAAGGCCTTTTGTGTTTCATGTCATTTAACATTTTCTTTTCTTTTTTTTCTTAAAAATTAACAAAATTACCGACCTGACATTTCTCATACAGAGAATATGTAGAATCAGCTGTGTTACAGCAGCTGTCTGTAGTCTAACCCAAAGGAAGACTAAACTAGTCCAATAAGAAAACTAAGATTTGTTTCGACAAGAAATATCTTAAAAACATCATAAAAGGCATTAAACTTTCTCGTGCACGCAGACACTCTGTTACAGTAACTTTATGTTTTAAAACAAGTAACTGTTTGTATTCCTTGAAAATAGTTTCTTTTCATGATTTGTGAGATCGAACCTCATAACTCTAGTTAGGATTAGAAAGTTCTGGCTACATTTGACTCCTCTGTAAAATCTCTACTTATGAAACTGACAAGATTTTGATATTTTACTCTTAGAATAACTTTAGGGCATCTGCCATTTCTGTGTATGAAAGAGAGCTGTTCCACAGTATAATTTTACTATTTGGAAAAACTCTGAAGCTCAGTATCTCAAAACCGTTCAGAACGCAGGCAGAACTTATAATTCTAAGGTGGCGCTTCGTCTGTTTGTCCATCTGACTTTCATGCACGTCAGTTTGAACACTGGTCATCATCCCTTCATTCTTGACACCTAGTGTTAAAACAAACAAAGACTATGACTATCATGAGAAAATATCCGTCTCAGGGAGGAGGACTCTAAAAGTGAAGTATACAATAACAATATACTTTCAACAAACAAGATTATTATTAGAAAACAAAAACCCAGAGAACGTACCAGAGGAGAGAGGATGGGGAGGAAGATCGTAATGGTGGCGGCGTTACTGGCCACTTCTGTTACCGTGGTGACGATGAGGCAGGCGACCGTGATCGTGGCCAAGACAGGCAGATCACCCAGAGGTGTCAGCAGCTCAGCCACCCACAGAGACAGGCCCGACTCCTGCAGACGCACACACACATCATGACGTCATGGCTGGTTGAAGCAGACTAAAGGGTCAGTTCACCCACATTACAGAAAGCCATCTTTCTGTTAGTGTCTCTTTCATATCTGCAGTTTATCCCCGAAATGTTCAGGAACATTTCCTGCATGAGGTCATGTGTGAATCGGAGCAGGAACTGATATTCAGGGAAATCTTTACTGCTTATTTTAAACGTCAAGACCTAAAAAAAAAAAATCAGGAAAATGACAGTGCGGCTGTGTTGAGGCAGTGTCAGCAGGTATTCGATCGGGGGCACAGAAACCTCGTCAGGACATCCTAGTTTTCACTGCAGCTACTATCAACAAGGAATAAATCTAACTCTTTTACCTTCAGACTGTTTCCCCTTCGTAACAGTCGTCATGATGAGCTATAAACTGGCTGTAGCTTCATGATCCTGATCGAACTCTCAGCAAAATGTCAGCTTGTTCCTTTATCGCAGTAAAAGTGATGCCTCCTTGTGAAACACATTTTTTCTCCTTTCTTAGTGAAATTTGTGCAAATCCAGAATCAGATCACATCTCCAAGTTCTAATGATGAGCTACTGTGAATGTATGAAGTGTATGTTTGACACAGAGAGACACAACTTAACCTTTGTGCCTTCAGCGAGTGCAAAGCCTCCGCCGACCAGCAGGGCCACTTTCCACGGCATGGAGGCCTGAAACTCCTTCCAGGAGATCATGGCCTCTGCGTGAAGAGAGAGATGAGAGAATACGTCCTGTTCACATGTTTAAAGACGGATAAAAGTTGTCTCTGCGCAGACTGAACCCTGGTACAGTCATCAACAGTTACAACATGCTCAGAGGGTAAAATCAGACGCAACACAGCTGCAGTTGAGTAAAAAAGAATTTAAAGTAAATTACAAGGACCTCAAAACATTATTTTTGTAAAGTACTTGAGAAAATGTACTTAGTTACACTGCACGTCTGGATGCTTCACTAACCTACCAATCACAGATCATCAGTAACATCTTGTGTATGTACCGTATTTCTTGGAGGGTCCGTAGGCAGGTAAGATGAAGAAGAGGAGGCCCAGCAGCAGAGCCACGGTGGCGTCAGTGATGTAACCTGAGTGACTGAGTGAGACGAATTTTTGTTTTTAAAACACAGAGCTGCTCAGTGAACAACAGGAGGACATCGTACATTTGTTAGGGACTATATCCAGCGGCGGATTGATCCACATTTGGTGGCAGCAGGACGGTGTGAACAAAACAGTAAAGTGACTCACTGAGGGAAGAGAGACGTCCAGCCCGGCATGACCCTGGAGACCTGGTCAACCACAACAACACCATCAGCAGGAAAACCACCCCGGTGACCATCTCCTGAGAACTGAATGAATGAATGAATGAATGAATGAATGAATGAAAGGGTGGATGAAAGGATGGCTGGATGGCTCGATATCTAAATTAGAGAATCAGTGTAAGAAGATGATGATGGATGAATAACTGAAAAGGAATTAACAGACAAATGAACCAATGAATGAATTAATAAACATACAATTGAATGAATAAATGAATGAATGACTGGATGATTGAATTAACATAGAAATTAATTATTGAACACACAACTGAATGAATGGATTTATAAATAAATGAATGAATAAATGGACATACGACAGTGTGAATAAATTAAAGGATGAAAGAATATACAGTATAACTAAATAAATGAATGAATGAATGAATGAATGACTCATTAATTGGATGGGTGGATGAATGCATGAATGGACATATGAATGAATGAATGAATAAATCAGTGAATAAACACATAACTGAATAAATGATTACCGTAACATGATAGGCCAAACACATGACTGAATGAATGAGTGAACACAATTGTACAATTAGTATTGAATGAACACATGAGCAAATTGAATTAACAACAAACATGTCATTGTACAAATGACTAAATGAACATGACAGATTGAATAAATGAATGAATGCCTGAATATGTAACTGAACAATACAATGAATTAATGTATAAGTGAATGAATAATGAATGAATTTATGATTCACTGACTGCTAGAATGAATGAATGAATGTATGAGTGAATGACTGAATGAACATATAACTGAATAAATGCATAAATTAATCAACATGATTGCGGTAAAAAAAAAGTAAATGAATGAATGTAAGTGAATGTATGTGTATGAATGTATGAATAACTGTTCAAATATATAACTGAAAATATCAATGAATAAGTGAACATATAACTGACTGAGAGAATGTATGAATGGATGAATGAGTGAATAAACATATACCTGGGGAAATGACTCAATGAACATGACAGCATTAATTAATAGATGAATGAACATAAAACTGACTGACAGAATGAATGAATGTATAAATGTAAGAGTGAATAAGTAACCATATAACTGATTGACTTGAGGAGTGAATACATGAATGAACACACCAATTAATGTGTGAATGTGAACATATAACAGAATATAAATGAGATAACTGAATAAATCAATTAATGAGTAAGTGAATAAACATAGAGCCAAATAAATGAATGAATTCATAAATTACTTAGGACTGAAGAGGTAAATGAATGAACAGATGAATTTATTCATGAATGATGTAATCAACGTAAATGAACATATATATATATATATATATATATATATAGGTGGATGGATGAATTAATGTATGAGTGAATTAACATTTAACTGATTAATAAGTAAATGAGAACATGACTGACTGTATGAGTGAATAAGTGAACACATAACTGATTGACTGTGGGAATGAATGAATGAATGAATGAATGAATGAAGGAACATTTACATTAACTAATAACTGATTGAACATACAACCGAATAATTGAATGAATGAATGAATGAACAGATAAATTAACAGATAGGACTTGACTGACTGACTGACTGACTGACTGACTGAATGAATGAATGAATGAATGAATGAATGAATGAATGAATGATCACCTCATGGGTCCCAGCGTCCTGTATTCTTCTTCTATGATTTCTCTTGCTGCTTTCTCTTTGTCACACTGCTCTCCTCCTCCACGTCTCCACAGGAACCTGAAGCTGTGTGTGTGTGTGTGTGTGTGTGTGTGTGTGTGTGTGTGTGTGTGTATGTGTGTGTGTGTGTGTGTGTGTGTGTGTGTGTGTGTGTGTGTGTGTGTGTGCACAGACATATTATATTGTTGATAGGTCACATTAAATCAAATGACTGACTGTGATTGGTTAAAAGCACACTCAGAGAACACTGCGCTGACTGAGTAATGAATGAATGAATGAGCCTGAGCGAAGGTCGGCAGCGCTCACAATTAACCTGTCTGACACCATCACACAGCTGATACTAACATTAGCATTACGCTCACACCTCTCAGCCTCAGGTCATATTAAAATGAAAGCAGGTTTCATGGAGTTCTGAGATGACATCAAACGTTTATTAAATCCAAACTGAATTATTCACATTTTCAGCGTCTTTGATTCACTCATGTAAGGTTTACAGTTTGTTCTTTAAAGTTGAGGCAATGTTAATATTGAATTCTGATAATAAATCAGATCTGTAATGTACCTTTTTAATTATTATTATTATTATGATTATAATTAGTGTTACTCAATCAATCAAACTTATGTATATAGCGCCTTTAAAACAAAAAAATACAGAATTTTAATAAAACAAATAGAAAAAAAACAGCAACCAACAATGAAAGTTTGACAAAAACAAAAAAAGAGGAAAAAATATAATAAATAAATTAATAAATAATAATATTTATGAAAAAATAAGTATAAATAAATAATGAAACTTTAAAATTGTGAAACACTACATAAAAACCAGACTAAATAAATGAGTTTTGAGTTGATGTGTAACGATATCAATAATTTGTAGCTCCTCTCAGATCTTCTAGAAGGTCGTTGCAGCAGCTCAGAACAACAGCTGAAAGCAGCATCGCCTAATGTTTCTGTTCTGCCTTGAGAAGAGAAGAGCTGCAGAGGCCTTCCTGGGTCATAATCTAAAAGCATTTGTGAGAGTGAGTCTGGTGCATGGCCATGTACTGTCTCATGAACTGACGCTGGGACTTTAAAACAGGTGTAATGTGTGAATTAAGTGTAGCTGATTTATTGTATTCCTCCGTAGACCAGAAAGGAGAGCGCTACATTAGTCCAGCCTGCTGGTTATAAAAGTGTGCATTAGCGTCTCTGTGTCGCTCACAGAGAGAAATATTATTGTCCTTGGTGTTTATACACTTCACCACCCTTTATCAAGGAGGAGGTAAGCATTCAGTGTCTGACATTAAGCATATTAACTATTTTCTTCGTTATTCTTCACTGAGCTTGCTCTCTGCACTCACTCCATCTCAAAAAACTACAGTCACTGGCTACGCTGATATGCACAAATATTCTGGTTTTCGCCCTTATTCTGAAAAAGACAGTATTCCTACTCAGCTGTTTACATGTCTAATGAAAAGAATCATCACACTAATGCTCCTGTTTACATGCAGCGGTGCACACTCTGATTAACGTGCCCTTACAGTACGTGTCGTTTATCACATCTAAATATGATAAAGTGGAACAGATGAGGCACCTGGTCATTTTGTTTCTTTCCATCAATTTCTTTCCATTTGTAAAGGTTTTCTCAAAGTGTGGGTTGTTTACCTGCACCAACACAGCCTCCGTTTTCATTCCTTGAACCACCTTGTGGATGTTGATATCAAAGTCTTCTATAATGTTTAACAGCTGGTGTGTTTCTTCTTGGGACCAGAAATGTGGACATTTCTTTTGGGCATACATTTCTTTACCAGCCTCGCAAACTGCTGGTGTGTTGGTTTGTGTGCAACGTATCTGTGACGACGTACAGAGCACTGAATATATGCCCAACTAATGCTATTAAAAGCTAAACAATACTGGCATTTCACACATCTAAATCGGAAAATGACACATACGGAAAAAGGCCTAATCTGAAATATCCAAAGTGTCCTGAAGCCCGACATTAAAGCTACAGGCTACAATGAGGCTAAAGTTCAAAGTTCTTCAGCAGAAATGCCAGGTGCCTAGTGCGCAGAAACATGAGGCGCGTAGCAACGCAAAAAGCTTCATTCTCAAAAAAACAATTACTAAAACCACCTCCAGCTGCTGAAACACTTCCTGTGTGATCAGGGCCTACATTAACGGAAAAAAAAGTTTTAAAATTAAACTTGTTTACATTTACATTTGTACATTTCTATCAATTTTGTTTTGCTGTTTCGTCTTAAACTTGGATCATTTCTGCAATCTTTGTCTTTTTATCTTTATGTGTGATTATTGCTGTTTAATAGGCGAGGCATCTTCATTTTGCATTTTTGGCCTCTAACCTCTCCTGCACAGCTTTTTTCTTTCCTTTACTATCTTCTCTACGCACGTGTGTGTGTGTGTGTGTGCAAATAAAAAAGAAAAAAAGTCTGAGAGCATCTCAGCCACAGTGTCTTGTGACTTTCCTCAACATGTGCAAAAAGATAAATGATGGAAGCAAACAGTTCATTACATACTGGCCTTGGACCGCACGCTATCTTCACAACAATCAAACACAGAAAAGTGATGAATGTTATAGCTGTCGTAAAGAATCGATGGACAGGAGACAAAAGGAAAAACACAGGATACAGCTGATAATGTGGAGATGAATAGAAAGAACTGATACACAGACGGAGGGTAAAGAGATGGTAAAGAACCAAACAGACTCAGATGAGCTGAAGTAAAGACAGATGTAGGAGGTGATTGACAGAGCAGATGATGACACTCACTCTGAGCCGATGAAAAGCCAGTACAGCCAGATCCATGTCAGCAGCAGCATGATGACACTGACGGGCAGGCACAACAGCAGCCAGTTCCCAAAGTTAATGCAGTCACAGTTTGGGTAAATCCTGGATTTAAAGACAGTGTTTGAGGTGGATTTAATTGCATTTCTTAATGCACACAGAAGCTTTGAATTCTTCTCGCTTCTTCTTCCTTAATTTTCCAGCAGACTGAACTAAACAAACATTCTTCACATGAGAGAAAGTTAAATTTCAGTTTTATATTTAGCAAATACCAACTCTGACACAGAGTTTTATTCATTCTGTATGTTTCCTGTTTCTGTCATTCCCTGCAGTCTCACACACTGAGCATGTCAGGTGCACCACTCACTGGTTGAGGTACTCGGAGAAGATGAGGTTGGGCGAGGTGCCGGGCAGCGTGGCGATGCCTCCGATGTTGGAGGAGTAGGCGACGCTGATGCACATGGCTTTACACACCATCAGGTCCTGTTTGCTCCTGCTGGGAGCTGCAGGCTCAGGCACAGCAACCTGCAAGACAACACCAAGGGAGAAATTATGCAATATAAGAATAGTGGAAATACTATTTTCATGATAGTTGTATCATTAGTAGTAACTGTGGCATTAGATGGAGAAAGAAAATAGCAGTATTTAGCATGTAGCAGCATCATAACAGGGCTGCCAACTATAATGACATTTCACTGATAGGAGTCGTCGTGGTGTCAGTGGTAGAAGATGAACAGCAGCAGAAGTAAGAGGAGCAGTAGTAGCATCAGAGATAACAGTGGCAGATATTTGCGGTATTAACAAAAGTAGCAGTGGCGGATTCAGGCTGTCTGTGTTACAGGGGCAAAAAAAGCATCAGCTGCATTTGTTGTATCATGTAGCATGTGGCACTCAGTGGCGGCTGCTGGTCTGTGACGATTTTGTCACATTTATCCAATGACTGTCTCGCTTTGCTGCATGAAAGAAACCTGCTCAGCGCTGTCTCATAGGAACGCTTGGAGGCTCCGCGTCCACCGTGCTGACACCAGAATGTATGACAAGGAGGTCGCGTTTGAAAACTGGTGATAAACAGCTGACGTTTGAACATCATAGTCGTGATGTTAAACGCATCCTAGCGTACATTTAATGCAATGTAAATTCTTATTGTAATGTAAATTCAATAGTGCATATTTGACCATTTCTTCTATGAAATTTTATGGGAAAGTTCAGCCTCCCTTGTTGTCTCAGAGCAGTCGCCCCTGGTAGCACTGTGTCATGTTCTCATCTAATTCATCAAATACCGCTGATTTGATGCGATGGATACTCTCCTGCATCAGTCTGGAAGTTCAGGGACGGCTTGTCAATTTACGCCTTTTACATGCATTGTGTCTTTTCAAAATAAACTTCCATTTTCACAGGAAATGTAAAGTTTCTGCTCTTTAAATGCATACAAGGTTTCTTCCCCCAAAAACAAACTTACAACGTGGCTAAAACACTTTGTTTTTAGGTTTACTTCCTCAGGTTTAGGCACCAAAAGCACATGGTTAAGTTTAAAATAAACATTAGTGTGAAACAGAGTGCTGCAGGAGTTACTGATTTTCGTACGCAGACGTGGAAGTTAGCATCACCCTTGTCACCTCGTTGAAAATTCAATGGGATTTTCCCAAACAAATGCTTATGATACTAACACTGTTTGCTCAGTGAGATGATCTTCACAAATGAACATGACTTTTATGAGTTTTAAAGCGTAAATGCAATCGGCAGAAGTGAAAAGTTAACATTAGGTTACAAACAAACTACACTGCGGTCACATGACTTCAATATTGCCACCACAAAGAGGCTGTGTGTTGTACCTGATGCCTAAGTCCACAGTATTTGACAAGTTTGGTTGCTGCCCACTGCTTTAGAAACAGCTGCTTGGTGCATATCATACAGCCACAAGCTGTGCCTCTGTGTGTTGGTGTCTGATGCTGAGATCCACCGACAAAACTGTGGTATTTGACAAGTTGGTGGTGAAAGCAAGCTGTGTTTCTTTCCATTTGAAGGCCACCCTAGAGGGCAATTCATCGTGTGTTCTCCACTGGATGGGTGACCTTTAGGGCACTAGGGATATCCAAGACAACACTTCTGCTGCTTGTTCTCTGAACAAGGGCATCACAGGGCTCTGAGACTGATTACAAAGTGTGGATCTCTTACTCAAAGCCTTAACAGAGCTATTCTTGGTAGAATCCCCCCTCTCCTTATCTTCTCTTTTAAACTTGAAACATGGAAATTACAGTCTCCGGGACTTCTTGTGTTTTGTGGTGCCTGAAGTCAGAGTGAACTGGGAAAGGAAGCCTTCAGGTTCTTTGCACCTGCTGCAGGAAACAATCTGCAGAATGATCTTTAGCTGCAAGACAAGTGACGCTGAATGAGTTTGGTGAGATCTATTTCGCCTGGGCCGTCTGTGTGCAAATATCCGATCATTTTCATATCACTCAAATCTTTGTGCTTTTATGTCAGTTGTTGAAACTCTGTGTTGCTGCTGCTCTTGGTCAGGTGTCTCCTGTAAAAGAGGTCTTCTGTCTCAGTGGGACAAACATGGTTAGTTAATGACAAAATTTAAAAAATAAATAAATAAAGTTGCAATAGCAGTAGAAACACACGTAACAGCAGTTTCAGATCCAGCAGTAGTAGTAATAGTAGTGGTTGTTATACAGTCAGTAACAAAAGTAACAGTGGCAATAGCAGCCATACAGTAGCTGTAGTCGTAGCAGCAGTAATATTATACAAACAGACTGTTCTATTTCTCCAGTGTTTTTGGTACCTGAGCTACAGCAGGCTGTGACCCTGTCTGCATCTGAACACAAGTGAAGGTCTCTTCAGAAACATCCGGATGCCTCCTGTCACTGAGAGAGACAGAGATATAGTATTAATATATACTGCAAACAGCCAGAACCCAGAGGGACAGTAAAGGCAACACAACAGGAAAGCAGAAGTGATCGATGAGCAGCAGTGCACAGAACGAAAACACAATCCATCACATACCTCATAATTTCTTTCATCTTTTCAAAATGGCCGTCAGTTTCTGCAGAAATAACAAATAACAGACTGTATTTTATTAATGTGTCTTTGTTCATGGCTCCACTGTGTTGCTTCTCTTCATGGCAGTTAACCCAACATGGTGGAGAATAATGTCTATGTACTCCTGTGCCACCTTTTTTTCCAGAGTGAACAGTCACGATACGACTTATGATGTTTCTCTCACTTTTCAGAACTTCGTGTGACTTTGACTGAATTTTGTTCACTGACAAATCTATTTTTAGGTGCACTATCCCTTTAAGGTGGTGGCAGACGAGCAGCTCCTGTGCTTAGCGAGACAAACTTGTTTTGGCAAATTTTAGAATATATTAAATCTAATATATTATTACTCTGTTGTTAAGCAGCATTCGCTCATTCTTGAGAAATTAGACAAAACCTTATTTTGGTGGTTTTTGATTTTTACTCTTCAATATTATAAAGATCCAAGTTTCAATTATCAAACCTTTTAATTAGCCAAGAGTCACATATTTAGTCATTTCACAGGAGCTGTGGTGAGGAGCCATTTTATTTTTCACAGATGCTAACAGTTCTCTTAATGCTAATCAAAATGTCAGGTTTTATACCAAAATTCTCATTTAGTTTTGTTTTAGAAGGATTACGGAGCTTACATGTCATGGTTGAGACACACCTGACAGCAATAATGAATAATAAATGAATTTGTCAATATTTAAAAAGCTGACCAGTACTTGAGCTGCATTCCCACCTTTTTGGAAACAAGGAAGTGAGACAGGAGCCCTCAGGATATACCTGACTCCTTTTTTAAATTATGTTTTGAGAGACGTCAGACTAAGCTGGCAAAAATCTTGGACACATCTTTAAAGGGCCAACATTTTCACAAAAATATATTTTGAAACAAAGATGATTATACTGTAGTAGTAAATTTTTACACCAATGTTATTACGATTATGATGTTAGTACGTACTGTTAGTTTTAGATTTTTTTAATTGTTTAAACTTGTGAATTCTTGTCTGTTAAGGCTGTTCTCTGGCACAGGGCGAGTTTGGAAGTAAAAAAAAAGTAAAAGCTGAATCAAATCAAAATCATAAAATATATAATTTTTTTGGCAGGACAGGATTAGTCCCAACTCTCAAGAATGGGTGCATTACATTTGGTCAAGAGTGCATTATAAGTTGTTTAGGAGTCAAAAAGGTTGAGGTAAAATTACCGTATTTGTCAGTGGAGTCTGACTCTGAACAGAGCAAATACAGGTTTGACTTTTCACTCAGCTCCTCATCAGAATAAATTAATGATAACTGAGGCTTGGATTATAATGCACAAGTTGTGTGAGAGTTTGTAACCATGTTTTTTGATTTAGCTTTGCTGTTGTTAAATGTGGCTTTTTTTACTCCGATTTATCTGTTTTTGGATTCTTCATCCCTTTTGTCAATTGTTTGTCTTCTCTAGTTGGTAAAAATGCAGTTTTAAATGTTGGTGATCCATTAATAAATATTGACTGGATATTTTCCAGAAGGTAAGCGGTAATAGAGGAGATAATGCACTAATAGTGGTGGTATAATCTCAAGGTGTGTGTAGATACACATTCCTCTGGAAAAAAAAAAGAATGAAATGTGAATTCAGGCACCGTCCAGCTGCAGGTTGGGGTTGTCTTCACCGGCACACCCTCCATCCTTTGCCTTCAGGAGCTGCTGGAGAACAGCCTCCACAATGGGCATCACCATGGTAACAGCTGAGGTGTTGTGGACCCACATGGAGAGGAATGCACAGCCGGACATGAAGCCCAGCATCAGCCTGGAGATGACAGCATGGTGGTCAGAGCAGCAGCATCCACAAACACACCAAGCTGTATCTCCAATTTTACTCTCTAACCCCACCTGCACCACTGCATCATCCATTAACACACACTGAAGAGCCAGCGAGAGAAGGGTGGCGCTCACCATGCAGGGTCGACTCCCACCGTGGTGACGAGCTTCAGGGCGATTCTGCGGTGGAGACCACTTCTCGATGGACGTGGCGAGGCAGATGACGCCCACCAGCAAGAAGTGGAAGTCTTTAAAGTACTCCTTCGCCACCTGGAGGAGAGACACAGAGAGAAACACTTTACAGGAAATAAGGGCTGAAAAAAAGAAAACATTTTAGCCCAGTTCCTTTTGTTTATTTGTGAAATAATCGACATTAAAGAAGAATTGCTGAGTAAAAAAAAACAAGTGATAAACATGAGAACACTCTGGTAAATATTTAATATTTATAATACATAGACTCACATCTGAAGACTTCATGATGCCAAACATTGGGAAGAGGATGGCAGGGAGCATGGCGGTCATGGACAGAGGAATCGCCTCTGTCACCCAGTACGTCGCCATCAGCAGCAACACAAAGGCGCATTCTGACTCCTACAGGGACAAACACACACAAACACACACTGTTGATTTTTTTTTATAATTGCATTCAATGTGTCATTCCAGTGATCTCAGACAGAGTTAAGTCACTGAGTGGTTGGAGGTGTTATGAGGGAGCTGATGATGATGTCTGTTACAACATCACTGGCACGGCCATCTCCTGGTTCACATCACATCTCTCCAACAGACAGCAATTCATCCATATCAATAACTGCACCTCCTCTACCGCTCCTCTGTACCAAGGCGTCCCCCAGGGTTCTGTGCTTGGTCCTCTCCTTTTCATCCTCTACATCCTCCCGCTTGGTAACATCATCCGCTGATATGGCCTCCATTTCCACTGCTGCCACCATCGCCACCAAATCCATCACTACAGCAATCTGCTCCACACTTGAAAATGGCCTCACTGAAATAAAATCCTGGATGCAAACTAACTTGCTACAACTCAACTGTGACAAATCAGACATGATCCTAATCGGCCCCAGCTCCCTTACTGAAACTATCCATGATTTCAGCCTAAATGTTACAAATTCGATCTCCACATCTACGCAACCTCAGAGTCACTTTCGACAGCAACCTTTCATTTGAACCACACGTTAATCATATCACCAAAACCGCTGTCTTCCATCTAAAAACATAGCTCGGCTCCGCCCCTCATTCACCCTCTCCACTGCAGAAACTCTGATTCACGCACTCATAACATCCAGACTCGACTACTGCAATAGCATTCTGTATGGTTCATCTTCTAAAGTCCTCAACAAACTGCACTACATCTAGAACTGTGCTGCCCGTCTCCTCACCCAGTCCCACTCCTGCGACCATATCAGGCCCGTCCTCCAGAACCTCCACTGGCCCCCAGTTCCTCAATGCAATCAGTTCAAAGTCCTTCTCACCTTCAAAGCCCTTCATAACCAGGCCCCATCTTACCTCACTGACCTGTTGCACCATCACACCCCCTCCCACAGTCTCCGCTCCTCTGATGCAAATCTCTTCTCTCCACCACACAGGACCAAGCACAAAACCTGGGGGAACAAAGCTTTCTCCATTGCTGCCCCCTCACTCTGGAATTCTCTCCCCCGACACATCCGTAACTGTACAGACTTAAACTCCTTCAAATTTTTGGTCAAAACCCATCTGTTCAGGCTTGCATTCAATCCCGATTCCTTCTCTTAACTGTGTTTTGCTGCTCTTATGTTGTTTTTATCTTGTTTTTTATGTTTTTGCAAAGTGTCTTTGAGTGTTTTGAAATGTATTATTATTATTATTATTATGAATTTAAGTCCAATTTTCACTCTCCTTCTAGCTCCGGTTTGGTCTCCACCAGCTCCTAAGAACCAGATCTGGCTCTGTAGTTGCTGAATGCTCCACTTTATTAATGTTTCAATGCAACTGTTTTGAGATCCTGGTCTCACTCCGAAGTTGTCGAAATCCGGTGCTTGGACAGTGACTTGCAGCATCAGAAACAAACGAAAAAAGACGTCCTTTAACGTCGGCATGATACACTGCTGGTTGCCGTTATCGTTTAACTGCCCCTGGTGGCATTTGGGAGGAAAAGTGGCAACAACAAAAGTTAAGGTGTCGAAAGTCCAAGTGGGGTGGGCGGATGGGTCCAAAAAAAAAGTCGATTCCTGGTGTTGTACCGACACAGTGCTTTTATTTTGAAACGTTACAATTAAAGTTAAATTTCCTGTGAAAACGGAAGTGTGTTTTGAAAGAAGACAATGTATGTAACAGGCAGAACCCTAACCCTTTCCCCTCTATCTATCTATCTGTCCAACATTCAGAGGCAGCTGCACAGAGACTCTGCCTGTGTTCAGGATGTGTGGACAAGTAAATCATTCCACAACCAAACGCACACCTCAAAGGAGCTGACGAGAGCACATTTCAGTGGAGTAAGTCACTGTATAATTTATTGTGTCAAATAAATGATTGATTGATTAATTTCATCGTGAGCGTCTTTTGATGGATGCTGTCACATGACGTGCGTCACTATGCATGAAAGAGGAGTGTTCTGGAGACTTTCTCCAGGATCCTGATGATAAAATTGAAAACACACGGCCAGCAGGGCCAAGAGGGCAGAAGACCTTTGGATAATGTCTTTGTCATCTAAGGCTGTTTTGGTTCTGCTTTTTTGCCATGTTTGTGTTTTGTTTTGGCGACAGAAGATTACATGCAATGCATCCTAATGGAGGCTCTGCAAGCAGAACTCTGTTAATGCTTAAAAATCTGTGGAGTTCTGCAGAGTTGGAGAGAGCTCTGTGTGGGTTACTGATCTGAGCCACACCTTATTTAAAAACATTCATTAGTGCAGCTTTACTGTTACCAAATAAATGACTACTGCTAACTTACTACTACTAGCAGCAAAGTTCTGTCATGACTTCAGTTTACGTTGACTCATAAACTTCAAAGCTTTAAATTTATTGCTCTTTGCTCTAGTCTGGTTGGCGGCGTGTAAAGAAGACTCACCTTTGTCCCGATGACAAGAGGAAGAGGAAGCAGCAGCAGTGGCGTCAGGATAATCAGGGCGACGCTGCGGTAGTTCCACAATCCTCTTCTCAACCTCCTCAGCATTCTCCTGCAGGTTCCTGATCCTGCTGTCATTAAGCTCAAAGGCTTTAATAATTGTCCTGTTGTCGAGCCGGCAGAGACACAGTGTCAGGCTGGTCTGATTCCCAGACTCCTGAGTGACCCTGAGTGAGGTCGAGGTCACAGAGTTTTTCTTGAGCAAGATACCAAACCTGCTCAGTAATCGCTGGTTATCTCTGTAATAACACAACAGAGAGAAGATAACGTGACACAGCCATTAATTTATGACACTTTAAAAGTGTTTCTTCAAAGTTAGAAAAATGAGTTGTTAATATTTTTATGTTGTTGATACCTAATAAAGGATGAGACAAATAAAAGTAGCCTACATGTGCATATTAAGGCAGTACAGGAGGAGGTGCACATTAATAATCCTCCAGGACTGTAACATGCTCATGTTTAACCCAAACAATGTGTCATGTGACTGCAGTTGCTTCACATCCAGGTCGCAACACCTTCTCACCACAAACCAACCGCACCAGAGTTCCTTTGGAACCAGACTGAGACCACCTCTTCAAGAAGGTCTCAGTCCGGTTGTTTTGCTGTGTTCACACCTGCACAAACAAACCGCACTGAGGGGGCAAATGAACTTGAGTTAGAGTGGACGGAACTAAACAGACTAATATTTAATGGGATACTGGTGTTTCATTTACCTTAATTTTGCTATTTCTTAATATCCTACTCATATAAACTTGTACTACTTAAATGCCGAATTTACAAGAAGACATAAAGGATTAAAGATAAGGCGTCAACAGTTTGTAACTGTGAGTGATAGTTGTCCAAAGCAAAAGAAAATATAAAACTGCCTGTTTTTTAAGGGAGTTTGGTGAGAAACAACCAAATCAAGAGTTACTGTTTAATGGGAGAATGAAAACCAATGTTGTGTGATGGCCCGAGAGATTTATAAACACCATAGACGATATTTCCCTAAAACAAGTACAAAGGTAGTTTGTCGGTGAAGATTGTCAGTCATCCAGGTCATGGTAATCGGAAGTGCTAGATGGTAGGCAACTAGACAACTTCAAGAAACACAAGCGAGTTCAGTTGCCTACGATATAGCACTTACAAGTGCAAAGGTAAAACTGACAGTTTTTTGAATGGAGTTTTGTGAGAGAGATGCAATCAGGATATAAATGTTTTTAAATGGAAAAAAAGGCAGGACAAACTAACTGATGCCCGCCTAATGCCAGAGACACCAAGAATTATTATTGTATAGAATACTGATTACGTTGTTTACAGTTTGCAATGGCCAAAACAAAGACCAAAATTAGCACTGACAGTTTTTTAAAAGACGTTTTGTGACTTTTGCCCACACAAGACAGAAATAAGAGGTTCCTTTTAACTGGATTCAACTGTTCAAAAATTTCTAAAATATATGGCCTGTTTTGTTTTCTTCAATTTATAGAATAGTTTGAGCTTGAAAAAACGCACTTATTGGCTTAAAGTCCTACATAAACGCTACATAATTGGGATTTTTACTGTAATTTGAATTAAAATTCAGTGTGTGTGGATAAGTAAGACCTGAGTGCATTACAAACTTACACCAGATATATTCAGACACCATTTGACTGTGAAAAAACACTAAGTAAAGACGACATATTCATCAGAAAAAAATCCATTATATGAGATTAAAGTTTTCAGAGTGGTGATAATTTATTGAACAATCTGTCAGTCAGACTGAATCTATATTTACCCAGAACATGCAGGAGCAGGAGGACAATAATATCGTGTCAACAGAGAGAAACGTGAGAATTATCTTGTGATAATGAAAATGCTGCACCTTACCTCACTCACTGTGGGCTCTGACTCTCTGTGGGTGTGAAAACATCTGCGCACATCACTGCTGTTAAACCTTCGTTTAACGGGCTTACAGGTCGTTAGATGTCAGAGGAAGAGAGAGAATAAAACAGAGCTCAGTGTGAACAGGTATACTTTAACTCCTTATCTTAAAGTCCTGAGAGAGCCGTTAACCAGTTCTTACTCCATTGGTGACCTTTGACCCTTGGCTAATGCCTCTGATTATCAGCATGCAGGAGGTTGAATGAAACTTAGCAGAGGGGGCGGGAGATGGATTTGGGCCAAGCTGGGACTGTTTTAACTGTGGATTTAAGTGTGGATTTGGTCAAATATTACACACCAACAGCAACAGCACAGTGTGTGTACTGTCGCTCAGTCTCAGTTTCCAAAAGCAGCACGCTACAGGGGAAATTATAATCATTATTTTTATTAAGTGTCAGGCCGAACTTGTGGAACTGCATGTACAGTATCTGCAATTCAGAGAGGTCAATGGCAAACATATTCTGGTGGAGATCAACTGTAACGTGAGGAACAAATAACAAACGTTACTTAAGCCTGATGAGTTGAAAAACAACTTAAAGGTCCAGTGTGTCAGATTTAGGGGGTATATTGACAGAAATGGAATATAACAAGTACATTTTCTTTGGTGTATGATCACCTGAAAATAAGAACTGTTGTCTTTTTGTTACCTTAGAATGAGCCGTTTATATCTACATAGTGAGTGGGTCCTTGCCTGTGACGATCGCCATGTTCACCACCATGTTTCAACAGTAGCCCAGAACAGACAAACCCAACACTGGCTCCTGATAGGGCCATTTGCATTTATGCGTAAGAAAAACACCAATTTTTTAACACGAAACTGCTTTATTCTGTGTTTTTACCGGTTTAAATCAGCTGGTCTGTTTGTTTTGGAGAGGAAGAGACCTCTGTGGAAAATGCAGCTCCTGGTAAAAACCTCCTGATCAATGAACACTGAAGGAATTCTGACTAGGAGAAGTTTCAGCTGGTTGCAACCTGCAATCTTCACCACTAGATGCCACTAAATCTGAGCAAAAGTAAACTACATCCTTCTTTCAAAATAAAAGAAGTGAAATAACTTGACATGAGCAGAAACCAGCAGTAAAACCACTCTTAACTTTATTTTTAGATTTCAGATAAAGTGTTTTCTAAAGTGACAAACAATATGAGTGAAGGAGGAAATGGTGACAGAAGAAAGAAAACCACAGGGTGTTTCTTAATGAGCTGAGGCCGGTGGGGGTGTCAATGGTGTGCTTGCTTGTCGCCATAGTGATGGGCTTAGAGACAAGCTGGTTGCCCAGGGCAGCGGGCGGCTGAGGGTCCAGGTACTCGGCCATGACGGCGATCTGGCTGAAGTGGCGCCGAGCCAGCATGTGTTTGTGTTCGATCCTGCGGATGAATGTTGCCTCGTACGCCTGAACACACACACACACACACACACACACACACACACACACACACACACACACACACACACACACACACACACACACAGGGGAGTTTGTGTAACAGCTGGAGCCTGAACTGCATCTTTTACTGTTCGACCGGACAAGCAGAGAGAAGACCAAACACAATGTCCCTGTGCACAGAGCCAGGCCCGTAAAGAAATCATCACTTGACGGCTTGTGTTTCTCGTTGAACTTCTTTCAGTGATGTCACTGTGTCATCAAATCTCTTAACAAATAAATGAGGGACAAAACTGCAAAAACCCAAGTTTTAATAAACCAGAATGACTCATTAATGGGGAACTGGTCATTCTAAACTTTGAGAACAAAAAGTGGGTAAAAAAAACCCAGTTGATTCTGTTCTGCTGATCAACAAATTGAAGGGTAAGTTTGGTTTTTATAAACCTGAACCCTATTTAAGATTTGTCTTTGTCTGAGTGACCTGTGGGAACAACAATTTTTGCGCTGCAGCCAGCAGTGGCAAAACATGCTGCAATGTGACCACTCAGGACATGTTCACACCGTCATTTTTTGCCACTGACAGGCTGAGATCATTATCCTAAGTTTCCGACAGTTTATGGAAAGGATCCCGACAGAGATAGACCTTTAATTTATTAAAGAGTAAGATCCTATTTGTTCAACCAGAAACAGCCCTGAAAATCGCTGTCGCAAAACCCACCAGACTCCATTTAAATACACAGATATTTATCACCGTAACACACACTTCATTTAAAGTCAGCAGAAACGATAAAACTCACGAAAATCATCTTGGTTTATCTTTCCACTGTTCCAACATTTACCAACTCTGGTTTGGTTGAAATAAATCTTTAATTCACGCAGTCAGACGTGAAACCATGCTGCCTCTATACATGCCTAAATTACTGTTCATTAAACTGGAGTCTGGTGATTTGTAACTCTCCAGTCTAAAGTCAAAATTCAGGTAAAAGTTCCTGAGTTCTTCCAAAGGTTCCTGGCTTCTTGAGAATTTGGCGATTGTTCAAAAGTTACTCCGACACACAATGTGGGCAGAATGGACATAGTGAGTACAGTTATAATACTTCCAGGTGGCGATTCACTGACCTGCGATCAGAAGTTTCATGTGCTGTAAATGTTTACATGGACAGACCTTGTGGACGTCTTCCACCTCCAGGTGAGCTGAAGTCTCTTCTTTGGACAGCAGGATGCAGTTCCAGGGGCTCCAGTCCGCTGACGCTCCCAGCGGACAAACACCAGGTTGTAGAGGTCGCTGCTAGCGTGGAGGGCCGAGCGAGACGCCCAGACCACCTCCACCAGGTACTGCACATCCTCCTCCTGACAGGACACACATGGAGACATCAGGGTCAGGTTACCTGCACTATAAAATCAGCAACCTGAGGCAGGAAACAGGAAGTATCCTCTCGAGGCCTGTAGAGGAGTGAGATGAATCAAACTAACACACAGAAAGTGAAAGCGAGTCACCTGCAGCAGGAAAGGAATCTTGGCGTCCTCGTTGAGCCGCTGCTCGTCAGCTCTCAGCCTCTTCAGGATGCTTTTGTAGCAGGAGAAGTCATCACGAGATCTGGTTGTTGTCCAGTCTGGTGCAGTCCTGGCACCGACCGCTCAGACGGGTGCTGGCGGACGGCTTGAAGTTGGCAGAGTTTAGGTAGCGATGACAGCCCCAGCACAGGAACATGTCGTTCTTCAGCTGAGAGGGATTCTGGGGAACCTGGGATAGATTTTAGGATCATACGCAGATATTTACATTTATATCCAGCGGTGTCCAAAGTTCATGAACTTAGCAGGGCTCTTTGCTCACCTTCAGCAGCTTGGCCACCTCAGGGTTAAACGCTGGTGTTTTGATGTACTGGAGGAACAGAGTGCAGATCCTCTTCCTCAGCCCCTCCAGAGAGGCTTCCTTTACCCCCCGAGACATCAGGTCCACCTCCCTGTCAATCAAATCCACGATGTCCCGCGTCAGCTGACACTTGTGCTCCTGTACAATAAGGACAAACACAATAACAGATATGATCATAGCAAACAAGTCTGGAGTATTGTGACATGCAAACAAACAACAAATCTAATGTGTACGAAGCAGACTTTTATTTTGAAAGCTACCGTCAACATATTATATTTCCTACTTGTTTAATGTTTTCTAAAGTGTTGCTCATATTTTTATGTAGAATTTGTATGTTTTCCTATAAAAGGGATAACACACCTTAACGGTGTGTTTGAGTGTCATGAGAACGTGGCGTCTCTGCTCGCAGCTGACAGCAAACAGACTGATGTCGTTGTACAGATCTCTCAGCTGTCTGGCTCTGATGGTGTGTTCACTGTCCTTCTCGATCAGTCGACCATCTGCAGCTCGCCACCGATGAGGAGCAGCAGACTGAAACACACCAACACTGTTAGTACTACTGCTGATAATACTGCTGTTGTTTCTGCTACTGCTGCTACACCTCACAATATAACAATACTGCTACTGAAATTAATATTAATACTGATGCAAATTATTATCATTATTATTATTAGTCCCAAATACTACTACTACTCCTACTACTGATACTGAGTAGCTAAGTATTTTTCTCCTACTACTACAACTACTACTACACTACTCAGAGATCTTGTAGAAGTAGTAGTAAGAGTAGTAGTAAGAGTAGCAGTAGCAGGCCCCGACTTCTACAACCACTACTGCTGCTACTTGTCATACTACCCCTACAACTACTGCCCCAGTACTGCCACTAATACTCTCCATCTTCTTCTACTCCTGACACTTTTTCCAACATCAGTGGAGACAAGGGTAGAACTGGTGAAAGGAGGTTCCCACCTGATGACCCCAAAGCCATGTCACTTATCACTGCTCACTGGTCTGTATAGTTCAGCCTTGGCATAACAGCTTATCATATGATCTTATGATCCTTTCTAGACAACAAACTTTATTTGAATGAATTTTGGCAGTGTTGTATGTGGACAGGGCCAAACGAAATAGCGCCCCTTAGAATTTCCTGCCTTGAGCACCGCCTGTGAGTTTCACCTACACGCATTAAAATTGGTGGGCTCATAGAACATGCCAAGACGCACAAAAAATCCTCTTAGACCCATGCCGTAAACCCAACAGGAAGTCGGCCATTTTGATTTGAATTTTTGTCATTTTTGAACGAACTCCTCTTAGGGATTTCGTCCGATCGACTTCAAATTTGGTGCAGATCATCTAGAGGCCATGCTGATCAAAAGCTGTTAAAACAATGTCTGTAGGTCAAAGGGCGTGGTTTCTTCAAGTTAGGTTAGTTACCATGGTAACTGACCCAGAGTTTAAGTTAGCTCTCAGTCTGGAACGGACAACCCAGAGTTTCCCTCATCTCAGGGTTAACTGACTCTGAGTTTTCACTTCAGTTGTGCGTGCTGCTGGCCCCCGGCGGTGGCGCAGAAGAGCGAGGGCCTGATCACAGCTGCTTGCAGCTTTAATTTTAAAGTGGATTTCTAACCAGACATAAAAACTGTTTTGATCTGGACTGAGAGAGCTGTGGGTGGAGTAGGAGCAGTGACCTCTGACCTTGTCCAGGAAGTTCCTGACAGTTTTGTCATAGTTGTTGTTCTGGACAGCGATGCGATGGCATCCGATGGCGGCGATGAGCTGCATCTCCTGCTCCAGCAGCGCGCAGAGAGCTGCCTTCCTCTCAGCTCCTCGCAGGGATGAGTTGATCTGCTGCTCCTCCTCACACCTCCACTCTGAACGCACAATTAGAACATGTTACTCGTCAACACCAGCTTTACAACAGAGTGAGACCTCGTCACACGCAGCCTACTCTCTAGAGCGTGGTACAGCAGGTTGAAGTCGTCCCTCCTCTGCGGGTTCATCCAGCGGTGGCGACGGTCTCTCAGCTGCTCCTCTTTCTCCTCCTTCCTCTTCCTCTCCTGCAGCTCCAGCCAAGCCAGCCGCCGGTCCCGATCCCTCTTCAGCCTGGCCACCTCCTGCTGAGCCAGCCAGCGCCGAGCAAACGACTGCAGACGGATGGTCTGGGTGGGTGAAAAGAGACGAGGAGAGCAGGTCACCACAGAATATAAGAGCAACAAGATGCAGCAAAATAAGGCTGCACAGTATCTTTACCAGAGTAAAACTTGTTTATTTATCATGTTATTTTATCACAGTATTCTATTAAGTTATTATATCTACATTGTTGACTCTTTGTTTTTCTGCTCCAGTAGGCTAGATAGTCGTTCCATCTGTACAACAGCTTGATCCAGAACAAGATATTTCAACTTTACGGGCCAAATTGTCCCAAAATTAGCAGGTGACCCCCCCTGACCTTTCCTCCAGCACCACAATCAGGACAGATATTCCACTTATAAACAAACTGATAATGCCATATTGACCATTTCTACATTGGGGAGAAAATTCATAATTTGGATGTCCAATCACTGTCAGTAGTAAAGGTCATCAATTGAAGCAATAAATCCCTCACTACATGCTGTATCGACCAAGAAACCTGAGTTCTCCTGCACAGGGTCATGCTGGCAGCACCTACATGTACCAGGATGTATTGCACGTGGACTTCTGAACAATGTTGCCGCAGCCTCGGCCTCGCTCTGCTGCATTTTTTTGGCTGTGTACTCTGGCTCAAATAAAATCTGAGTCAGCCAAAACACTGCACAATGTATCCTCGTCCATAACACCCTCTGCACTCATATTTAGGGATGCCATTTTGCTGTTGGAAACGTAGCTAGATTGCAATAAAAGTAAAAAGAACAAGGAAGTTAAGTTGTTGAGTCCAGAGCACACCCCTGGCTACCCAGAGATGGAGGCTAGAAATCTAAGCCAAAATAGTGTTTTCGTTGCCATGAACTACGTCTCTCTACCACATCAAATTACGGTGCTGGCTGCAAGCACTGAAGAATTTACTGCTTCAACTGACAATTTTCATCAACACCAACTGGACATTCACATAAAAGGTGGCAAATCTTTCCCTTAAAGAAGTGTTTTTACTGCTGGAAAGGTCTTCTTACAAAACTGGGCTGTCTATGCATTAGAGAGGTTCAAAAACCTTTGAAACTGGTGCTACATGATCACTGGAAAAAAAAGAGAAAAAGGGCCGTGGCATTCGCTTTTGCTCAAAAAGTTAAAACAAAACTACAACTTCCACGATGCACTGTGCCTAAGCCAACTAATAAATGCCCCTGCTGGTGGGTGACATGATGCATGCATTCTAATCACACAACTCAGTGTTCACCTACAGCTCTCAACCTCCTGTCATGATACTCATCAGCAGTGATGTAGTTGCCGGGGGTGACCAGTTTGTCGTTCATACAGGAGACGTAGCAGCCAATCCCGGTCATCTGGGTGGAGACGTTGACGGGACACTGCTGGGCCTGAGACTTCAACTTCACTGTCTGACAGAGACACAGAGAAAGAGACTGAACACTGACACTTTTCTATAACTAAAAACAAATGAATACATTCAAAACTAGAACTACTGCCTCACGGTAGTATGCCTCTGTGAGCTAGTCAAGTTTTCCTTCAGTTTCCATCCATGTCAGTGAAAACATGGATGCTTCACACACAGAAGATCTATACAATCAGCACCCAAGATTAAAGTCACCAGTTCAGTATCTCTCCCCTTCTGCTCCTGAGATATGACGCTGAATAACGACCAGAAAAGTGTTCATGCAGAACATTATGATGTCACAGTCAAACTGACCTTTGACCTTTTGGAAATACAATGTCATCACTTTCGTCATAATTAGTGTATAAATTCTTGAGTTTTGTGAGGTCACAGTGACCTTGACCTTTGACCATTAAATTCAATTCAGATCGTCCTTGAGTCCAAGTGGATGTTTGTGCCAAATTTAAAGAAAGGCGTTTACGAGGTATCACTTTTACAAGAGTGAGACATATAAGGTCACAGTTACCTTTGACCTATGACCACAAAAATCAAATGAGTCCATCATTTGTGCCAAATTTGAAGAGACACCCTCAAGGTGCAATAGCATTTGTAATAGTGATGAAACGGCGAAAAACAAACAAAATGAGCATGTTCAAAATAAACATGTTACAGTAATATAAATAACCAGCAGCAATTCATCAGTCAGTGAGGATGTTTGTGTGTGTGGGCGGGGCATAAGCACATACAGTGAGCTGCAGCAGCGACCCACCGTGTGACACCGGCGCACTGTGAGGACGGAAACAGAGGGCTCGGCAGGGACGGAGCACCTGCTGCAGCAAGCCAACACGCCGTCTGCTGTCATTTTGACTTGACCAGCGGACTTCACTACAAGCTGATTGGCTGTTAAAACAGGTGATGTGCTTTAAAACCAGCCGCCGGCCATTTGACCAGCTAAGTGTCAGGTAACACCATCAGCCAGCTTGAGTTGAGCTCGGACCGGCCAGTTCACATTGCTGCAACTTTTCTCTGCAACGTCCTAAAACAGTTTTGTCTCGTCATGAATCGTTGGTCTGAACTGGGCTTTAGACAGAGGAATGAGTTTCCCTGGTTGCCGATCTCTGTATGGAATAAACTGAGCTCACACCTGGCACAGGTAACCTCCATCAAATGAAAAACTGTGAAAATATTCAGTGAGTTTTGTGGATGTGCCCGAGGAGGGATCAGCTTCCTGCCCTGCAGACAGCCTCTGTCTGCTGATATGGATGAGCTGTGTAATGGAGGGAAGCAGGGCGGCTGCGAGCATCTGGAGGCCACAGCTGAGGTCACAGGCTTCAGGCTGTTAATGGAGGCTCACTGGAGGCGAGATGAGGTGGTGAGTAATGTTTTACATTTCCCAGGCTTGTGACACAGATTGATGATACTCGAGTACCCTAAAAAGTCTCAGTCAAACCTTTAATTAGTCTGGAATCATCTCGGAGCTCCCAAAAGGACAGTACATGTATTTTATATGAGCTTAGCTGGAACACTTATTGTTTGAGTGCAACTGTATAATATACTTTCAAAGTCCAGTGACATGATGAGCAAACACAAGAGTTCATTTCCACATGGAGTGTCAGCTGACTGATAATTTTAACGCTGTGATGGACACAAATCCTTCCTGGTGAAATCAATGAGACATTGAGCTGAAAAACTCTGTTTCATTAAAAAGTCAAAGGTCACGGACTGTGTCCATAACAACCTCAGTAGGGAAGTCAGCTATGAATCCCAGAGAGCATCGCAGTGAGGAACATCCAAGCAGAGAGAGTTTCACCTTTCATTAATGTCATCAGCTCGCTCTACCTGTGCTCTTGAAAATGTCTGCAGTGATCAACGTCTGCAAATCTACATCATGCCAGAAGGTTTATTAAGGTTCAGGTTAACAAGATTTATTCAGACAAAGAACGACAACTTGTGAAAAACAGGATGGACGTATTTTTGACAGGACAGAAAAAGTGATGCTCAGTGAGCACACACGTCAATTAAATCCTGAAGGTGTCAGTCTGCTCCTCACAGCGTCTGAAGCTCCATCCATCCCCACCTCTCTGACATCAGATCAACGGCACTGTGTGCAACAATCTGACAGTTGGGCCAGGTTTGATTTTCCCTCTCAAATGTTTCATACATCTAACAATTTCTTCTGTCACTTTTGTGTCAACACCTGACAGTGGTGTGGTGATGTAACGAAGTAATGCTTTGTTAAAATACTTAAGTATTTCTTGGTAATATCTGTACTTCACTTGGGTTTTTAGATTTTTGTCAACTCTCACTTTTCCTCCACTGCATTACCTGATAAAATGTATACTTTTACTTAAAGTATTTTACTCTAATTTTACTCCACTTTCTGATTCCCAAAAATTAGCGTTACTTCCTCACTACAAAATAAAATCGGAAGGTTCGGCGAATCAGTGCTCCTGGTTTGTAAATTAGATCATAGGTTAATCACAGAAGGGCAAACAAGTGCTCTCAATGCTCCAGTTAAATTTCAATATCCAGTAAAGCTTAAGCTGCATGTCAGAATACATGCTACAAACAAGTAAAAGTACAAGTAATATTCTAATTTAACTTTGACCAAAATCATTTTCTGGTAAGATATCGGTACTTTTACTTAAGTCTGGCTTTCAGCTTTCAGTATTACACTATGGACACTTTATTTATTCCAAGCATACCAGATTCACCAAAGTTACACAATAACTCAAACAAACCACCCAGTTACTGACTACTGTACAGTAACAATGTCAAGGGTCAGAGGTCACTGTGCTGCGACAGCTTATTAAACAACTGTTTACAGGTTGCCACACAATTATAGATATGTTTTCATGTTTCTCATTCATGTTGGGCTTTTAACACTTTGAGGAATATTTAGGGGAGCTGAATAGAAAAAGGGACAGAAACACGTAACTGTGACCTGATTCCTAAATGAATAAAACAGAAGATTCCTATTATAACCACCGATGATAAATGAGGTGCTGTAAAGAGAAGGAAGACAGGATAATGAGGCCAACAGGCTGTGAACCTGTGATGTGTAAACAGTCTTTACTGTGGGTTAACAGGTCACCTCATCACAACATCAACACACACACACACACACACAACCCGAGGTCTCATTACTGCAGCGGTGTGTGTCTTCATATATGTACATCTGTAATGAGCCAGCCTCCGTCATTAGAGTATATTTGTGGCAGAGGGCAGCTGTGTGCAGGAGGGTGAAGGTGAGTGAGTCACACACTGTCTTTGAGGTGGAAAAGACAAAACATCATGATCTGACATGCTGAAAATAAAAACAAAACACTGATCTGACAGCGCTGATTGAGCTGCGGAGTCATTATGAAGACTGTTGCAAGTTATTTGAGCTCATAAACATACTATTATTTACTGTCAGATTCTGACTGTGATAATTAATGAAGTGACAGATGCTGTGCTGGACCACATCTGTAAATATGCACAGCATCTCTCTAATTTGGAGATGCACACATTGATCCATTCACCATCCTCCTCCTTACGTGGACTTTGTCGCTCTATAATAGTGTTACATTAATTCCTCCTTTATTTTGGTCACTAGCTGGTTTTTATCACTTTAAATCCTGTCATTTATCTTGGGAGGACAGTCTCGCGCATTTACATTTCTCCAAACCTCCCTGCTGTCACAATGAAACATTTCTACGTATATGTAGGTTTCTTTACTTGTTAAAGGTCAGTTCAGACATTAAATTAACAAAGAGAAGTGTAATTTATTCAGTTCAAATCCTTAGTCCTCAATGTCCATGACCAGACCAGACCAGACAAGACAAGACAAGAAGAGGGGAGAGCTGTAGGAGGAGGGTGTATTTTCAAAGGGACTGTATACATATCGTGTTTTATGCACCCTCAGTTCCATTGTTTTCAACGCGCCAGATAAACCGAGTTCAACTTTTGGAACTCAGCAGTGTCCCGCATGTCATTGGATGAGGCACAACCAATCCCAGCTGACAGATATATTTCCCTTCTTCCGTAAATATCAGTCTGTGATAAATATGGAAAAGTTGTACAGGGCTACCCAGAGCTTTACATCTATCCCACAGACGATAGGCTTATAAACAGCTCCTGGAAGAAGATCAGCTCTGCTCTCACGATTTCAGGTAAACAGGCTATATGATGCTTGTTAAGGTTGCTTAGCAACCTCAGACGCAACCTGCCGCTGCACTCTTGAAAGCTGGCATAGAGAAGGCACAAAAGTAGCGCCTATTTCCAGGCAGTTAAAGAAGCTGTGTGCGCACAGCCTCAAATGCTGTCGTTTGTCTTTCCTCTTTCAGATTTCTGCCTACCCAAGCTGTAACTTCAGTAAACAACACAAGCGGTATCGACTTAAACACTAAAGTCTAATACAACAGCCCTGCAAATCAAACATTTATTTGTAATGTTCAGTTTTTGGCTCCACCATAACCAACTTTACAAGAATAAATAGGGGAGCAGTGCAGAACTACAGCCTCCAAAATGATCTTGCATATTTACCCAGAAAAAAGTTGACATGATAATTTAATTTTAATATAAAAAATCAATGATGAAATGTCACATTCTTTATTGAGAGCTCGGTTAATCTTGTTTTACTTTGCTTTGTGACACGGTCAAGACTTTATTTTGTTTGAATGTTGGTCTGTTTAGCTTTAGCTCTTCAAAAGTCTCACTAAAGTTCAGTTGCAAAAGTTGCAGACATTCAAAATGTAAAAGCTAACGTTGGGTGCACATTGACTGTGATGGATTACTGTATCTCTGTGCAGCAGGCTTCACGTCTCTGCGAGCTGATTTTCACAGAAATAAGAAAGCATGGAAGCAAAGAAATCAATCTGAACAGTGATGGATGATTTAAAAAAAAGATCAGCGGTGATCTAAATTACCTACCTGTTGTTTTTAAGCTAACAAGGTTAATTATACAAAACCCTAAGTGAGGCATTTCTGGACTAAAACACTGTGTAAGTGTTTTTCTTTGGTTGATATTCTTCTTAATATGAATAAATGAATGCAGAAGACTGTCAGAATCAAACTAATTAAACGTAACTTGTACCAGAGAGGTGTTACAGTGACCATTTGTCTTCTGTCTTCTGGTTCAAGGAGCTCATTTACACTCTTCCTCGCTCTCTGTAATTAGATTGTTTAATTTGCACATGAAGTCGTGTTGTCTCATGCCTGAATGAGAATGCTGCTCTGCAGTAATGAGTGACCTTTAAATGCACCACACACACACACCTCCAGCTGTTGGTCTGTGTGGTTTCAAGCGTTTAATGATTATGTTCTTCCATTTTTAGTGTTTTTATTCTGTATTAAATTCTGTCTGAAAACAAATGTATCACTACCCGACTGAACTAAAGCCTGTCACTTTGTTTTGAAGCCCTGTGTTGGCCTGTACCTGTGTGTCACGGCTGAACACCACCACTCCTCTGTCAGGTCTCCTCTTGGGCAGGGTTTGGACGGCAGCGTGGTGATACTCCGCCCCCGTCAGCCGGTGTCTGTAGCCGCCCAGGAATGCCTTCTGCTGAGGGGGACGCTCAATCTCCACCACCACCTCCTGGAACACGTCCTCATCTGGAATTCAGAAGGAATAACTGAAGTCTGTGAACAGTGTTCCTGTCGTCAAGTGTGTCAAAAAGTATGTTCTGAAATAAAATACCTTCACATCATCTTTGCAAATTCACAGCTTGTAATAATTTCAACTTCTCCTTATGAACAAGGCAGAGCTATTTAGTCTAGAATTTAGGAATCTAGTTTAGGTTTATATTCACTGAACTAGCTTTATACATGTATTTATACTCTACTTGTCGTGTCAGAACCAGCAGTGGCACAACCGATGACTTTGACATTGTGACAGGTGTAAGACAGGATTGCATCATGTCACCCTTGCTCTTCCTTATCGTTATTGATTTTGTGATGAGGAAGACCCTCGCCAGGACGAACTTCTGTATCAAGTGGGGACAGGGCAGACTGCGTGATCTGGACTTTGAGGACAACCTGGCTTTGATGAGTCATACCCACGTTGCACTCCAGGAGATGACCAGCAATCTCCAAGAGTGCAGAGCAAAGGTTGGTCTACAGATCAGCCTCGAGAGGACTAGGGCCATGATCATGGGACAGGATCAACAACACCCACCACTCACTCTAGGCGAGTATGACATTGAGTACGTTGAGAAATTCACGTATCTTGGCAGTAACATCGCGAGTACAGAAGACGTGGAGAAAGACGAACGAACGAGAATCGGCAAAGCTGCAGGAGTGTTCCAACGGCTCCCCAACATGTAGTCGTCCAAAGCCATCACTTAAGTAGTTGATTAGTTACATTGGGCAGAAATGGAATATAATATAATAAGTATGTTTTCTTTGGTGTGTAATCACCTGAAAATAAGAACAGTTGTGAGCCGCTTACATCTACATCAGAGGCAGGTCCTTGTCTAAAGAGATCACCACGTTGAACTGCCATGTTTCTACAACAAGCCCCTCCACAACAAGCAGCGTGAGAAGATTTTTTTTAACCTGAAACTGCTTTATTCAATGCCTTTAGTGATTTAAATCACCAGGCTTGTTTGTTTTGGAGAGGAAGAGACCTCTGTGGATAATTTAGCTCCCGTTAAAAACCTCCTCAACAATGAACACTGACAGAATTCTAATCGGTTTGCAGACGTGAGAATCCTCAGTGCTCATGCCATTAAATCCCCCTAAATCTTACAACAACATACAAAGTTTACATGTTTACTTCATGAATAAAAAACTCTACAATAATTAATTTAAAGCTAATTTCTGACACACAGACTGACACAGAGCACTGATAAACCATCAGCCATAACATCTGTAGAGGACAGTGCAGACAGCAGGGAGTTCACACCTGTTTGGACTCGGACGGTGATGACATCCGGCATGTTGTCATGCTCTGGGGGGCGAACTGGGCGGAGTGGGTGGACGGTCGGGTCAGTGGAGTTCATCTCCATCCGGGTGGAGCCGTGAGGCTGGACGCCGAGCTCCATCAGGCTCTGCTGCTCCTCCACTACTCTGCCTGAAAACATTAACAGAAATCTTACAATTACACGCTGGAAAATCTTCAAGTCTTTTGAGTCACATTTGGGCACTTTGAAACAGGTAACTGCACGTGACAGCACCCCCATGACACAGGTCTGTAAAATTCTATGAAAATTCATATTAACAAGCAAAGTTTCTAATAAGTATTTTAAGCTGCTTATTTTTTCAATATACATTGCCAGTCTCAATTAGAAAAAAAAGGGAACACTTTATATTTTGATCGACTAGAAATTCATTTTTCCTTTTGTTTTCACATATTTTAGATGCAGAAATCAACATTAGATTTCATCCTGTCTGATGTTGTTCTTGGGCGACGGTGTGTATTTCAAGCCTGTGTGTGTTTGTAAAATAAAAATTGAATTTCCCCTCCAGGGATTAATAAAGTATGTCTTCTTCCTTTTTCTTGTTCATGTTTGCTTAATGACTGAACGAAAGAAAAGCTCATATCTGTGTCTCTAATGCAGCGGTTCCCAAACCAGTTAGGCTGGACATGCATTCAGTGTCACTCACCAAGATGGATTTAAGTGCATACTTGAGATTAAACAAATGCATTGAAGCATTTCCTTCTTCATAAAACATTTGCAAGGGTGAATTTTTATATATTTTGAATCCTGCTTTATTAATATCCATGTTCACTTGCTAGCAGTCTTCGTTCTTTGTTGGTGCATCACCACCACAAGTAGATCAGTGAAACAGTGTCAAACCATTGATGTAACTGTGGATGAAATCAGGGCCCACTCATGGTAAACAGCTCCATACTGGAGGTCTAAAACTCCAAAGTGAACCTTTAATTTCCCCATCAGGAGGGCAAGTGGGCTGCTGTGGTGTTAGCTTTTTTTAACATGACAGAAACAAGTTTAGGAACTACTGGTCTGTCCTGGTGGCGACACGTAAACTTAACATTCTCGTGAGATATGATGTTAACTTGCATTGACAGGTGTCAGACTGTTGCCACAATTTACTCACTGCTCTTCAACTCTTCAAACCCTTCAAAAATCCCAAACATCTCTGTGTTTGTTTGTCGAGAAACAAACCTACCGTCCAGAGAGATCTGCAGCACCTCAGCAGGAACTCTGAGCTCCGCGGCGAGGTGAAGCTTCAGCTCCTGAATGCTGAGACCGATGGCGAAGGCCACAGTCATCACATGACCCTCTGGCACCAGCACCACCTTCACTGTAACACACCACACACAGAGACAGTCTGTCACTCGCTGAGTTTACCTCTGAAATCTGTTTTCTTTGTGTCGTGGGATTTTATCAGGACAGTTTGATATAATAGCATGTAGCTGAAAACTACTAGAGCTGACACACAGAGTGGAGCAGGGGTCAGCTGGGAGTTTGCCCAATATTGCTTTACAGATAAAAATATACCAGTGTTGTTGTCTGCGAGTGGTCAGTGATGTCCAACCCACCAAATCATGAAGAATGCAGTGATGAGTCAGGAAACGTGCATTTGTAGCAAAACGTAGAGATGCTTGGTAACTGAATCAAGGCTGCATAAAATCAAAGAGGTTCCCTGCACATACAATGTCACCATAATCAATCACAGACACAGACATTATAATTATATCTTATTTTACATTTTGCAATTTTTGTCCTCTTGTTTTAACTTAACTCCAAATGTACCTTAGTTTTGTCTCGTTTATGTTTTGGTTGGACTGTTTGGCCCTCTGTTGCCATACTGCCTTCTGAGTATCCTGTTTCTGCTTTGTCTGTCAAAGCACTTTGTAAACTCTGTTTTTAATGCTGCTATATGAATAAAGTTATAATTATTATAAAGTTACATTGCGCAGACACGCTTTGATGGCGATGAAGAAGAACAGCATGTATGTCATTATCTTTTTTAACAGTGAATTAGTGATAAATCACCCTCATGCATTTTCAACTGATGTCATGAGCTCATGTCTTATTAAGACAGGGCTGCAAAAACGTTTCTGAATGAGGGACAGATTAGATAATGTGAAAATACCCTGGGGGCAGCTGCTTCCTGCATCATATGTGTTAATGGGGAAAAAACACAAACAAACGAGACAAACACAACTGAATCATCTTTTAGTGAAAAAGTATTCAATATTCTACCATTCCCAAAAGCAGCAGCGCTCACTTTTGACTTTACACTTCTTTGCTGTGGGCATGTCTGCTACCTCACAGGAAATGTCTGCTACTGCCACCATCCATTTGCTTGTTTACTGTTTATGGAAACACATTAGCCCTGCCTACATAGTTTCTACTTGGTGCATGTCCACACACTGTATGATAGTCCTGCTGTCATGAGGGGAACAGCAAAAATAGAAAGTGAATGACGTGTGGTGGGCCACATATCATAAATTTTAAGAGACAAGCCTCAGGCCATATAAAATTGGCCCCTAGGCCGGACTTTGTACATGCCTGTATAAAGAGGAACAAAGCTCCCCCTGGCTCCTCTGTGCTTTACTGCCTAATTGGGGGTTTATTTAATGTTTTGGTCGCTGCTAATAGAACTTTAACAAGTTATTGATCCTCATGTTGTATAACCCCTGTGTCAGGTTACCTAGAAACCACACAACACATCTTCAGGACTTCACTGCCTACACGAATCTTTCCATTTTTCTGCCAATCCCAGAATGCATGCATGAATATGATCTGCGTTCATTTGTTATGGTTTGTTTATATCGTGCCTCCCGATTCTATCACTCTGCCAATATCTAAAACTGAAATGGAAATAAAAACTGAAGGATCTGTGTCAAATGAATTTGAGAAATGTGTCACACCATCAACACATCAGTCTTAGTGAGACAAAATCTGATAGTACAGGCTTTATCTTTTTAAAAATGGAGATAAACAGAATTTCATTTGCAAGAGAAACTGAATGAATCTCATCATGCAGCATCAGAAACAGTGTTTATTCTTAAATTACCACTTTGATGACCATTACAAACACATTATCTTAACTTCCAGTGTTCTTATCCTGTATCATGGCTCAGTTTTCACAGATTCTCTGAGTAGTTTTGCAGTTGTAGTTTATTTTCAAGTATTTCAACCAATGCTGACACGGTGAGAAAATGCAAACGAGCGCTTGCTGTGGGGCGACAACACTAACCACCACCATGCTGCCATTTTTGTTTGTTTTCTGAGAACTAAAGAATTTATCAATAATAAATAAAATAAATAATAACTGTTGTTTGGATTTGAAACTCTTTAAGTTTCAGTCTGACCTGTTGCCGTAGAGTTTCCAACATCTTCTTTTCTCTGAGGCTCTCTGAGCTGCTCGGCATCATCGGGCAGATCAGCCTGAGATTCAGCTTCTTCAGCAGGCTGAGGCACATCTGTACAGAAGTTTATGGTTAATCACATAAACACATTAAAATTACTAAAAGAACTGCATTTTTCAATCACTAGATTTAGGAAACGTTTTTTTAATCCACATAAGCACCATCGCTTGAGGGACGGCAATGTCAGTCTGTCTGTTGGTCGGTCAGTCGACCACTTTTGGATGGATAACCACAGAATTTATAACTCTTCATCAAATCAAATAGGTCCTCATCATTATAGTTTGATTACGCTACGAATATTTGTAAATAGATAAATAAAATATTGGCTGATATTCTCCTCTGATGTCAACATGCTTCCGTTTATTGTTTTGTTAAAGAGAAATCCAAAGTAAATCATCCATATTTTTTCAGACTTTGTTAAAACTATCAGCCACTGAATCTGACACTTTCGTTTTAACGAGTGAAATCAGATACATGCAGGATCTTTGAAACGGTTTGAGTTAGACTCTGACCTGTTGTTGAGACTGAATTTCCAACATTTCCTGTTTGCTGAGGCTCTCGAAGCTGCTCGGTGTCTTCCTGCAGATCAGCCTGAGTTTCATCTTCTTCCTCCAGCACATCTGCAAAGTCCAAAAAGATTTTATAGACCTGAATGTCAATATAAATATTCCCATCAAACACTAGACAAGAATAGCCATTTTAGTATCTAATAAATACATTCACCAAACTATTTGAGATATCTGCAAAATAAAGTTTAAAGAAGTTGCACTTTGTTTTTTATTTTATTTTAAATTTCAATGCCGAATTAAACCAGAAAAATATATGACAATGTGGAACATTTAAATATTTATTAGTTGATTTATAACACTGTCAAGGGCCTCCAGTCAGTCTGAAGAGGTCAACTTATTTTTTTTATTGCTTAACCAAAGAAAAATACAAAGAACATCGGTGGAAATGATGCAACTGAAAACAACTGAGGTACCATTAATATGAAAATCAAGAGATATATTTTTTTAATTAAAAGGCAACAAAAACAAAAAGGAGAAACATCAGGTAAACCAAATAAATAAAACACAGTATAAGAGGGAATACGTGCTTTCCACTTAGGGACTACCTGTTACTTATGAGGGGGAAGGGGTAGTACAACAAGGGAGAGGCATGTCAAATAATTTTTTTCAATACTAGGGAGGGACTTGCGTTTTTATTTCAGCTTAGGGTGGAGCATACAAATGTAAATGGTTGTATTCTTTATTTATTTTATCACTGGAAGGTATGCTTTCTTTAAAAATCACCAAATTGCCCCATTTATCTCAGCCAGAAACTGTGAAAACGACGGCTGTGGACACGTCATGTGCGACGTACGCCTCCATCAGAAAAACCCACCATCAAATCTGAGCATAAATAATGATTTTTAATCAAAATCTCTTTATTAAACATTTAGAATTTGGCCAAAAATAAACCGCTTACACAAATTAACCAGCATGTATGCTAAGAGTGAAAAATCAAGGCTTTTTTCCAACGCGAGGATCTTTGTGTTTAACTTTTAACTTTCAAATGTCAAAAGGTGAGTTTAAAAATCTAATCACTAATTTATGGTGGAGGCAGGGTCATGCAATTTCTGCCAGTTACCCAGGGAGGCTCTCAAGCGAAAACATTTACAGCTTCAGGGACGGTAGAAAAAAAAGAGGAGGTCACACCCTCGCCTCCTTCGCCTCTGATAAGTGAAGCACAGTCCCTTACAAATATCAATATGATATTTAACACCCCAGAAATAACAAAACTAACAGCATCTGAAATGTTTGCATTCAGGTTGTGCATAAAATAAATTATATCATTATCACTAAATTACAGGATATTATTCATTTTAGTGACAACCAGCACCAGCTGTAAATGAAAGACTAAGAATGGAGAGGTCAGACTGGACTCACCTGAAGTCAAACTGTACTGTAAAGTCAAACTGGACTCACCTTAAGTCAAACTGGACTCACCTGATGTCAAACTGGACTCACCTGAGGTCAAACTGGACTCTCCTTAAGTCAAACTGGACTCACCTGAGGTCAAACTGGACTCTCCTTAAGTCAAACTGGACTCACATGAGGTCAAACCAGAGTCACCTTAAGTCGAACTGGACTCACCTGGGGTCAAACTGGACTGTAAAGTCAAACTGGACTCACCTTAATTCAAACTGGACTCACCTTAAGTCAGACTGGACTCACCTGAGGTCAAACTTTGCCCACCTGAGGTCAAACTGGACTCACCTGTGGTCAGACTGGACTCACCTGAGGTCAGACTGGACTCACCTGAAGTCAAACTGGACTCACCTGAGGTCAGACTGGACTCACCTGAGGTCAAACTGGACTCACCTAAAGTCAAACTGGACTCACCTGAGGTCAGATTGGACTCACCTGAGGTCAAACTGGACTCACCTAAAGTCAAACTGGACTCACCTGAGGTCAGACTGGACTCACCTGAGGTCAAACTGGACTCACCTAAAGTCAAACTGGACTCACCTGGGGTCAAACTGGACTCACCTGAGGTCAAACTGGACTCACCTGAGGTCAGACTGGACTCACCTGAAGTCAAACTGGACTCACCTGAGGTCAAACTGGACTCACCTGAGGTCAGACTGGACTCACCTGAAGTCAAACTGGACTCACCTTAAGTCAAACTGGACTCACCTGAGGTCAAACTGGACTCACCTTAAGTCAAACTGGACTCACCTAAAGTCAAATCGGACTCACCTGAAGTCAGACTGGACTCACCTGGGGTCAAACTGGACTGTAAAGTCAAACTGGACTCATCTGAGGTCAGACTGGACTCACCTGAAGTCAAACTGGACTCACCTGAAGTCAGACTGGACTCACCTGAGGTCAGACTGGACTCACCTGAGGTCAAACTGGACTCACCTAAAGTCAAATCGGACTCACCTGAGGTCAGACTGGACTCACCTGAAGTCAAACTGGACTCACCTTAAGTCAAACTGGACTCACCTGTGGTCAGACTGGACTCACCTGGGGTCAAACTGGACTGTAAAGTCAAACTGGACTCATCTGAGGTCAGACTGGACTCACCTGAAGTCAAACTGGACTCACCTGGAGTCAAACTGGACTCACCTTAAGTCAAACTGGACTCACCTGTGGTCAGACTGGACTCACCTGAAGTCAAACTGGACTCACCTGGAGTCAAACTGGACTCACCTTAAGTCAAACTGGACTCACCTGGAGTCAAACTGGACTCACCTTAAGTCAAACTGGACTCACCTGTGGTCAGACTGGACTCACCTGGGGTCAAACTGGACTGTAAAGTCAAACTGGACTCATCTGAGGTCAGACTGGACTCACCTGAAGTCAAACTGGACTCACCTTAAGTCAAACTGGACTCACCTGTGGTCAGACTGGACTCACCTGGGGTCAAACTGGACTGTAAAGTCAAACTGGACTCATCTGAGGTCAGACTGGACTCACCTGAGGTCAGACTGGACTCACCTGGAGTCAAACTGGACTCACCTGAGGTCAAACTGGACTCACCTGTGGTCAGACTGGACTCACCTGAGGTCAAACTGGACTCACCTGGGGTCAAACTGGACTCACCTTAAGTCAAACTGGACTCACCTGTGGTCAGACTGGACTCACCTGAGGTCAAACTGGACTCACCTGGGGTCAAACTGGACTCACCTTAAGTCAAACTGGACTCACCTGGGGTCAAACTGGACTCACCTTAAGTCAAACTGGACTCACCTGGGGTCAGACTGGACTCACCTGAGGTCAGAGTGGACTGTAAAGTCAAACTGGACTCACCTGAGGTCAAACCTTGCTCACCTGAGGTCTTCCTGTCAGTCTGCGCCTCCTCTCCATCCCTCCCCGGCTCTCTGTCGTCCTCTGTCGGCTGTTCTTCAGTAACTCCACCTGGTTGCAGCTTTGTTTCCGTCTTTTCCTCCTCACCTTCTTTCACCTCCTGCTCTGCATCTTCTCTTTGCTCCGACATGACCAGCTTAACGGTAACTACCCGGCTAATGCCAGGTTAGCTTGTTAGCTGCCCCGCTTTAAGTCAACTAAAGTCAACAAACGAGCTGTAAACCCGCCTGAACGCTGCGACACGGTGAGAAACAAATTCACTGACCCGCGTTTAAACTTCTTCTTTAACCCTTTATCTGCTTTATTCTCATCTTTTTGAGAATAATGAGTCTGTCTGTCTAACGTTAGCTTGGTCTCCAGGCAACGCCAGAGTGTACACGTTGCTATGGAAACCACAAGTCGCTGACAACGTAGACTTCCGTTTCCTTTGGAGTTTATAAAAATAAAAGTATATTCTTGCAAAATTAAATTGATAAAAAAAAATTATAGTTTTGTTACTGATGGCGTTTAATTGAGATGATTGTAAAACTGTTCCTAAAGGTGAAAGCTTTTCCTGTGACGTAGGACTGTTCTTTACTTATCAGAGGAGGAGGAGGAGGGTGACTGGGTGAGATTTGTTTTTATTTATTCATTTGTTTGTTTTGTTTGTTTTCTCGTGGACTCTCCCTGAAACTACAAATATTTCCAAGACTGGCAGAAAATGCACGACCCTGTTCTTTTTTCTATTTTTGGTCATTCTGTCTGTCCCACATTTTTCTGCTCACTCTATCAAATTCACACACTCTGTCTGAATACATTGCTCTTCTTAATGGGTTCACTTGACTAGTATGACAGTATGACCTGTATCCCAAACACACACCATGTGAAACTGTACAACTGTGCACTCAGCGGGTAAATTATGGACTAGTGTGAAATAAATAAATACATAAATTATGACGATGCATAAACCAACACACTGTTTGAAAAAGTCAATTAGTACAGTCACCAATTTTGTTGTTATAGCACAAAAATAAAAATCTTGTGGAGGCAAGAAGCCCCCAAACTCTACCTGAATAAAACAAACTAAAACCCTGATGGAATATTACATAGATTAATCAATAGATTCATTATTCTCAGTGTGTGGAATCATTATAATATCAGTAAAATTAAATACACATTGTACTCAGTGTTTTGCTTTTCCCTTTAAAGATGTTTGCTTTGTACTCTGATAAGAAGGAAGATGGCAGAATGTGACCAATTTTGTTGATTTATAATGTTTAAATATCAAATAAAAACTTCAATTTATGTTTGATTTTAGCTTTACATGCCAAACATACAAAGTGCGATCAACTGAACCAGTTAAGGTGACAAAATGTAATGTGAATCAAGTGTTTTGGCCTCACACAAATCTACATTTAAAATATTTGTTTTATTTAATTAAATATATGCAGATGTGATTTAGTGTTGCATTGAGTATTGTTTGACTGTTTTTTTGTTTTTGCATTGTGCGGAACCGAAATTATATTAATATACATAGAAATACTTTTACGAGCAGTAAAAGCAGTTGGTATTTGTACTTTTCATTGTGCTCACACACTTTACCTCTAACGACTACAAATACATGAACGTATGGTCAGATAAAATCTTTAAACGTTGGCTGTGTCATCGTGAGGATCAGATCCAGTGTTATTTTAGTAATGTTACAGCCTCCCTCTGTGTACAGCGACCGTATGGGAGCTTTATGTTGAGCTGCGCTGCTGCTGCTATTTCAGTCTGTGAGCCAGAGGAGGCGACATGGTGGCCCCTGTAAAGCTCCACTAATCTGCAGCTGGACATCAGCTGGCTCCCCGGAGATCATGGAGCTGGGCCCTGGTGTAAACCTGTCACACACACACACACACACACACACACACACACACACACACACACACACACACACACACACAGGTATTCATTTATCCATAGGGGTCCTGTTTGTCCTGTTAGTGAATCACAGTGTTTCCCACTGAGACACTTAAACACACATGTGGGGACATGTTAGCTAAACGATCTGGAATTTGGGAGGGGCTCTGATGCAATATGAAACTGTACAATACAAAACAAAGTGATAAGACACAAAAACATTCTACAATATAATATGATATATGATGAAGTACGACCAGTGGTGGAAAGTAACTAAGTACACTGTCTCAAACAGGCTAGATACAGTTTTGAGATATTTACTCGGATATTTTGATTTTCTGCTACTTTCTACTTCTAGGCAAAAACTTAATAACACATCATCAAAATGTCACACGAGTCTCATCCTGCTAGTTCACACTTTTTACACAGACATTAATGCGGCACAGTTACAACCTTATACTAACCTTAAACCTGATATTTCACCTACCTACCATTTGTCATCAGTTAGTCGTGTCGTATGAGCTTGAATTTGTGAAGAAAACTTTTCTTGCATGCCTTTACAGAAAATCTTGCAAACACACGTTTTCACATATAGTCCTCTTGAAGTGCACAAAAAGTGGACAAACAGAAAAGTAGCTCAGTCCTTTCTCTTCACACTATAGCCTACAGTATATATTATATTGATACAGTTTTGTTTTTACTCTGACGTGGCGCTGCAGTGCGGTTATGAAGCCCCTCTCTTTCAGATGAACTTAAAATTGGAGTGTCTGTGTCTGTGCTGTAAACTGTTGCTGTTTGATGTATTCTACGTTCCACATCTGGTGACATGCCGTACCTTCTGTGGACCAAACTACTCCTCATCCTGTGTCCTTGCAAACGTTACAGGCCGACTTGGTTTCATCTGGTTTTTTAAGCGTCCCAGTGCAACAGCATGTGATCTAGAGGGCTGAATACAACAGCAGAGAGCAAAGTGAAGCTGGAGCGCTTTGTGTTCACACAGGTATACAGGTTAAGGGCTTGTTCATACGGTTCAGTATATTTCTGAAAATCTTATCTTTGCGTTTGCACCAATCATTTTCACATAGCCGGCGTTTTTCTTGAAATAACAGAGATTTTCAAAAACGGCTTCCAAAGTGAAAGTTTTTAAAAAATATCTGTGTCTATGGAGACGTGTAAACGGGATAGACGATTTTGGAAAACAATGACGTTGCAACCCAGTCTGCGCATGCCCAGTAGGCGCCTGGGAACCACAACAACAATGGCGGATATATACCGGGTTGTTTACATTTTGTTAGCACTTGTGGGACGACTTACAAGCTTACAAATGAACTTAGCACTGCAGCATCAACATCACTGCTACATCAGCGCACAAAGACGTCTGCTGTGCCCAATATTAGTAAGTGCATAGCAGCTAACTATGCTACATAAGGTTAAAATGTAGTTTATCGTTGTTTTTATCACTAGCGCCAAGAGGAAAACAAGACACTGTGCATGCGCAGAACGTTCTTCTATGGTGTTTGACATATGGCGTCTCGGCACCTGCTGGCCTGGCATGATAACTGCAGCAAAAAGCTGCCATTTCTGCGTTTTCGTGTGAACAGGGATATCGTTTTCACAACTGATCGTGTAAACCCGGAATTTTTTTATTTGTATTGGTATCCATGTAAACAAGGCCTGAATGAACCACACTGCAGACTTAAAGTAAACCATGCTCAGACAGTCCCCTGAGGCAGTCTGAGTTTGGTTCGTTTCAGAGGGGTCAAAGTTAACTTGAAGTGTTCACACGTGCAAAAAATGCTGAGTCACTGCTCTGAAGCGTTTAGAGGCCTGGGAAGGACCAAGTGTGAAAACACCCTAAAATCTTAGTTTTTAAAACTGAACTGAAAGCTGAAGTAATCTCTGCTCTCTTCAAAGCTAAACTCCAACACTAAGGTTTTTAGTTAAAATAGAAGTACTGAGCAAATGACGGGATAATTGAGACTTGGATTATACTGCAGGACTTGTGTGACATGTTGATATAGTTTTGCTGTTGTTAAACATGGTCCACAATCAATCAATAAATCATTATGTTCACCATTTTCTGTGGAGGAATGCAAGCGAGTTTTCTTCATGAACTCAGCGTAACACAGCACGACAACGTGATGTACAGATGGTCATATTGTAAGTGAAGTGTCCTTTTAAAGGCAGAACAACTATGTCCCCCCGTCTGTGTTCACAGCAAAGACTGTAAGAATAAAACACGTAGTCACAGTGACATCACCGACTGGATTGTGGACTCCTGTTTTAAAACCTCGGGCTGAATCCAAACGTCCATCCTTTGAGCCCTTGCAGACTGCAGTCGCACACATTATGATGAGTTCACCATCATGTCGCTGATAGACAGCCCTCGAGACTGTTTTACTTGTTGCCATGGAAACGTCTGAGCGATGATTACAATTGTTGTACTGTAACTGCTGCCATATTCTGTCTGCTCATCTGTCCCTGTAGATAAATGATAAATGAATCTCATGCATACGGCTGCTCTGTGAGTGAACAAAATACATTTGTGCAGAACCTACAGACTGCAGACACACAGATACAGAGATGTTAGTGACATCAGAAGATCTTCTTTAGTTGTTTTCCAGCCACTTTTCTATCCTTCATATTTGGCATTAGCCTGCATGACGTTCAGGGTAGGCTGCAATAATACAAAGCATTCTGATTCAACTCTACAGCCTGTTTTTCTACATATGTTGTTGGATATTATTTCTGGCCCACACAAGTCAAGTGTTGTTTTAATAAGCTAATGTAACTGTTTTAAGTTTCGTTATTTATTCGACTATCTGCTGGATGTCTGTATCGCAATGCATTGTGGGCAATTAAATCTGTTTAGTCTGCTGATGTCTGCACCCCAAGTGGACTCTCTGGAAGTCTGCAGAAAGTCCGCTTTAGGCCCCTTGTGGACTGGAGGAATTGTGGATTTGGACAGCCCTAGGTACTCCCAGACTTATGTCAATGTCAGTGTCAATGTCAGCTATTTATATAGCACATTTAAAACAGCCACCGGCCAACCAAAGTGCTTTACAGTCAACATGGGCAAAAACAACAACACAGAAAAAACATTTATACAGTGAAATATAACAAAGATAAAAGACCCAGTCGAGGTGACTGTACTCAACCAAAGGCCAAGGTGAACAAGTGAGTCTTAAGCAGTGATTTAAAAGTGGAGTCCGCACAGTCAACGGTAATGCGTTCCACAGAGTGGGAGCCGCGACTGGAAAAGCTCGATCTCTAGTTTTTAAGAGTGACTGAGGAACATACAAGACCCTCTGATTCACTGATCTGAGGGCTCTGGAGGGCTGATGCACCTTAATAAGGTCAGATAGGTATTCTGGAGCCAGCCCATTCAGAGACTTAAAAACAAATAAAAGAATCTTAAAATCAAATCCTGTACCTAACCGGAAACCAGTGAAGTGAAGAGAACACCAGAGTTATATGCTCGTGTTTCTTTGTTCCAGTCAGGAGACGAGCTGCTGCATTTTGAACAAGCTGCAGGCGGTTGAGCTCTGACTGCTCAATGCCGACGTACAGGGAGGTGCAGTCATCTAAGTGAGAGGTAATACAAGCATGGGTAACTTTTTCGAGGTCTTTCTGGCTTAGATAAGGTTTGACTTTGGCTAGAAGCCTCAACTGAAAAAGCTAGACTTGACCACTGAGCTGACCTGTTTGTCTAGCTTTAAAGCACCCTCAATAATCACACCAAGATTCCTAGCGTGGGATCCCATGTGAGGTGCTGGTGGGCCCAGGGAGCTGGCAAGGACCTGAACCAGATCAGGGCGACCGAAGAGGACAACCTCTGTTTTGTTTTCATTCAATTTTAAGAAGTTTAAGTCCATCCATGTTTTAATGTCACTCACGCAGTTTAGCACAGCCTGAAGGGAATCTTTAGAAGGAATCTTTAACGGCAAATACACCCGCACGTCATCAGCAAAGCAGTGAAAGGGAATAGCATGCTTCCTAAATATTTACCCCAGAGGTAGCACATAAAGGGAGAACAATAGAGGGCCCAGAAATGACCCCTGGGGGACCCCGCAGGTCAGAGGGGCCACTGAGGAGGAAAACTGCCCCATAAGAACAGAAAAGGATCTGAGAGGTACGATTTAAACCAACTTAAAACAATGTTTTTTATACCTACACAGTGCTCTTGGCATGACAGGAGAATTGTGTGATCCACTGTGTCAAACGCAGCTGTCAGGGCAAGAAGAATTAAAATGACACAGTTACCAGAATCAAAGTTTAACAAAAGATCATTAAAAAAAAGAGCAGCTTATGAATTTATACTCCTGAAACGACGCCATACCTCTCCATCAACAAAGAACCTACGCCGTACCCTGCGCCGTAGCCTGACGTGCACCTCCCCAGAAATGTAACTACACATCGTGGCGACACAGACCTCCTGTCTATGTTTTGTAAATGAAACCATTTCCCTCAGTGGAAGCTTTTATTTACTTTAATTTCAGAGATAAGAAACAATAAATTGTGAAGACAATAAAGCCTTCAAAAAAAATTGCATTTTAAGTCTTGTGTGTGATTTATCCTGGCTTCAGATGAGCAGAGGAAATCTCTGCCTGTCGCTAGGCTAATTTATACGATGTAAAATGCCATAGACTTGTGCTAATAACGTTAGCATGTTGTATTTGTTTGGAAAACATGTTTAGTATAAGACAGTTGTTTTGTCGGTGAACCTTGTGAGCTGTAATAGAGCCAAATGTTACCTTTGTTAAATGTTGCTGTTGTCACTGGCTTCATCTGAGTAGACAGACGTCCGCTACCCGCTAGGCTAATTTATACAATGTAAAATGCCATAGGCTTGTGCTAAAAACATTAGCATGTTGTATTTGTCACTGGGAACGCACCCACAAAGTCTACGAGTCTGCAAGTGTGGTGAAGTCCGAACATTTGGATTCAGCGTTGAGTTTAGTATCTAAGCTGTCGCCATCTTGGATTTTGGAGCCATAAGTGACCAAGTTTGGACGAGAGGGTGGAGCTGTGGAGAAGCGATCTGTACTGTTATTTGCTCTTTAATGGTTTACAGTTGGAGCTGTGGAGAGATCTGTACTGTTATTGCTCTTTAATGGTTTACAGTGGTATTGAAGAAGGAGAGATTTGTCATTTCAGCGAGGTTTTTTTCGTTAAATAAAGTTTTTAAAACATCTAAGTAAAAAAGTGCTTTTCTAAGAAAAGGAAGACAGTAAGACAGAAGTGAGAATTAAGAGAAAGCAGAAAACAACCTAGATAAAGCCCTTGAAAGTCATTAAACGTCAATTAAACCGGAGGCACAAACAGCAGAAAACAAAACTGGAGCATTAAAAAACTGTTTCCTCATAAAAGCAAATTCAAAACATGGATCAAAGAGACGGCACAGAGCTCCACTGTCGCCTGGCTGCACAGTTTTCGTGCAGCTCCCACCAGTTTCACCACACATCTATCATCTCATATTTCTTCAACAAAGCAGCGGAGGAAAAAAAATAGACCCAATTGATTTTGCTTTCCATGAAACCCAACAGACGGTGAATTGGGCCGTGTGAGTCCGCAGCCTAAAGCCTCGGAGGCTTGTGGGATTTTGAATGTGGGACTCCCGCCAACGCCACAAAGACCTGGCTTAGTTCACACAATAGCACACGTAACCCGGCTATATTTAAGATTTGTGGAGCACACGCCCCACACTGTGTCTCTGCAGGCAGCATCAGTCTGGTGATTTTGAGGCATGTGAAAGCAGGTCACACCTAAATATAAAACCACTCTGTGCTGCTGGTGCAGAGTGACCGGTCAGTGTGAGCGTCAACACACAGGTGAGAGATTTTCATTTCATCTGCAGCTATTTGACTTTAAAGTTATGATTGTGGAGCTGAGTGAATTCGTCCGCGGGGGATCATGCATGAAAAGTTTAGATGTTTCCAAAGTGGGTGGACACAATAACACAAACACCTGCAGGTCTGGAATCTACGCTACGTGTTTTACTGTCATCTGTCATTGTTGGTGTTTTTTTATTTTGCACTGGCATGTAATTTTTGCTTAATTGTTGGGTTTTAAGTGAGTGTGGATCCTGAATTAGGTAATCACAGTTAAAGCTTAGAATAAGCTAACTCTACTGGGTAATGCTTTATTTGACAAGTCTGTAATTTCATGATATTTTCCTAGAAAGTTTGCTTGAAAGAAATATTGAATTTGGCACCAATTGAAGGGACAAATAGGAATATTCTTGAAAAAAAGCTCAAATAAATTTTCATTCTATACTTATTTATTATTGTAAACTTTATTCTTCATAGATGTTGAATTGTTTGCGAGCCTGTGGACGAGTTCCTCATGTGCATGCTCAGCTGACCTGCTGTGCTCCGGCTAAAAGGCTCTCTAGGGTGCATTAGCAAATAAATGGAATTTATTAATCGAAAGTTTATCAAATTAACGCCTTCTCAGTTCTATTATTAGCACCTCTTTCCAGGAAAGTTCCTGGGAAACGATCAGGAGGAGACAGCAGAACTGTAAAATGAAACGTTACCTTCTGTTTTCATTGACACAACGCACAAAAATGTGTTGGTTCAACTCCAGGGTCAGTTTTTAGGGCAATAATTTGTCAGGATGTTGTGTTGGATTGTTGTGTTTCTGTTATTTTGTCCACTCTCTTGTATCATCAGGTATTGCAACTGCATGCAGAGAAAATATTTGAGACATGCAGAGAATATTTTGTTGAAATCAACTTGCCAGAACATCTTTGAACTTTAAGATTCTGGACAGTAAAGTAAAAACCTAAAAACACAGAGAGCTGTAGAGCCTCAAGACTTGAGTCGATGGTGTTGTTGCTTGGAGCGAAGTCAGTGTAAACTGAAGGAGGAATGAAGAAAACAGTTTGTGGATTTTTAAAACTCCACTTTAGGGTTTTTTAAAGCCTGTTTTTGCTCCTAGTTTTGTGGGTTTTTTGGTGGCACATTTACTGTCGGGTTCAGTCTCATGAGGCGTTTTTGGACCAAACAGTTCTGGGGACTCCCTCCATTTTGTGGGTAAGGTATTCTTTTAAAGGCAGAACAACTGCCCCACTGTCCTTCTGCAATTCTCTTGTAAGTCGGCCCGTCCTTCACCGTCCCCGTCATCTGACGGTTAATGGCATCTTCGTTTGCGAGGACAAGGAGGGCGCGCAATTCCTTGTCTCCCCAGTTGCTCATCTTTACAGTGTCTGTCAGGTTTGTGTTTCCCTCTTGCTACTAGCTGCTCCCTAATTGTTGCTATCAGCTGTTTCCTGTTGATCATCAACAGCTCCTCCCACAAGTCTAAAACAGCTCCTCCCATTGCGGAAGGCCTTCTTGGACTGTTTAAACTAAAAGGGCTCCACCAATATGTCTACCCTACGAGGCGGGAAATTGGGCACCTCGGATCAACTTGCCAATCCGGCTCTGTGTGTCTAAATGCCAGCAAAACGGCCCAACATTCGCCGAAAATCTGGCAGCGTAAAAGGGGCTATAGACTGTAAAATAGTGGATGTAGCTACAGTGACATCACTCATTGGTTTGTAGACTCCCATTTTATAGCCTCAGTTTGGCATTTTTGGCGTTGCTATCTTGGATGTGAGGGGGAGTGTGGGGAGAATCTGACTGAGTTCTCGAGGACACTATCTGCAGAAAGTGGACGTGCACGTAATTATGCATGACTTTAATCCTTCCTGAATTTAAAAGAGTGAGTTATATGAAAATTCACCTCCCGTACAGTTGACATGGATGGCACATTGATCTAAAGAGACCAAAACATTTTTGTACCAGACTGTAAACATGTTTGTTTCTGCTGTAAAGTTGGACATTTTAACTTGGCAGGCTTTTCTCACGGCATTTGTATGTTTTCCTACAAAAGTAACACACTTAAATTCTTTTTCTTTTTTTTTTTTTTTTTTTTTAACTTTTGAGTCATTTTAAAGGAACACACAAATCCTTGCCATGTTTCTTTTCCTAAACCCAAACGCATAACTTTACGTCCAAATTCCTTTTATTTATGATGAAACATTAAAACAAAAACTAAAATCAGCAAAATTAGTTCTCAGTGCAGTAAAATTATTCATTTAATAAATAGATAGATGCATAAATTTAAAATAGTGTGGGGCAAAAGACAAAGTCAGTTCATGTGTGCGACGGTTCAACAGTCTGATCGCTGACGGAGAAAAACTGTTCCTCAGACATGTTGTCCTGCAGCGGATGCTCCTGAACCGTCTCCCTGACGACAGGAGAGAAAAGAAACTGTGGGAGGAATGAGAGGAATCCTTAATCGTGCCCTCTGGCTGTAGACATCCAACAGGGATGACGGCAGCACACCGATGATCTTCTTACGCTAATTACATAACTGTGCGTTAAGGATGTGACGTCATTCGTTGGGCGCTGATTCATAGGTTATCATATGAACTGTTGTGCATGCCTTTATTGTAAGATATCATACGAACCATTCCATGAGAATAAGTTTAACACAGGGGTCTATGGGGATCGACTGGCTTCTGGAGCCAGCCTCAAGTGGCCATTCAAGGAACTGCAGTTTTGGCACTTTTCATGACTTCATGTTTTGCAGCCCCATCATTACAAGCTGTTGTTTTGTTTGGTGTTGTCAGTTGTTTACACAGCTAACAGATTTTTAAAAATGGCAGTTGTAAGTGCTGCACTGGCTCATGTGTTCAACCAATCAGTGCAGACTTAAATCACTCAAGGTTCATCTGGTGCTGAGAGAGTACATCCATCCATCCATCCATTTTCATCCGCTTATCCGGGGCCAGGTCACGAGGGCAGCAGGCTGAGCAAAGCACCCCAGACGTCCCTCTTCCCAGCAACACTTTCCAGCTCCTCCTGGAGGACCCTGAGGTGTTCCCAGACCAGATGAGATATATAATCCCTCCAGTGTGTTTTGGCTCTGCCCCGGGGCCTCCTACCAGTTGAACATGCCCAGAACACCTCAAACAGGAGGTCCCCAGGAGGATCCTGATCAGATGCCCGAACCACCTCAACCTCACTAGTGTAGAGAGTATCTACACTAAAATAGGAACTAAAAAGTCCCTCAAAACAGTGCTCTAGAAACTACAATCATTCCTTGTTCTTATGGAGCAGGCTTTATAAAAAAAAGGGGTTCTGAGCACTATGAAAAGTTTTTACCATCCTGAAAATACCTGTTGTTACCAGCTGCAGCAGGCGGCTAATTTCATCAAACAAGCTCTGGTAAATTCATGGCACACTACCTGCCAAGATCCAAACAGCAGACGAACACAATTAGAGACAAGCCAGTGGACAATGCTGAACAATTAGCAGCTAAAGAGACGGATATGTTCCTCTGGAGTTGGTGAAAACTAAAAACAGCAAGTGACAGTTGGACTAATGTAAATCAGGTAGACACAAACATGACTGATGTGTTTTGTCTTCGGCTCGTTCTGTTGCCTCCTCGTTATTTTAAGTACTGTACAGGGGATTTTTAGTTGATGTGTTCAAAAATCACCAGTTTGGTATCAATCAGTGTGTGTCCTCCCTGCAGAGTGATGAACACTTATGAAGAATATGGTGAAGAGGAGCTCACTGACTACATCATCCAGCTCAGTATTCAAGACTCCTGCCAAGATGCCTTTCTCAAATCTGCAGCAAGGTATCAGAGCCACATCCAAGCTTTACTCTCCTCCCTAAAAATAACCAAACACATTTGTGTATTTAAACAAACCCAGCTGACTGCCCTGTGCTCCCTCTGCTCCTGGCTGTTAGTTTAGAAGAAACGACGGATGAAAATTTGAGAGTCCTGGCCGCCATCGAACAAGGTGGGTTAAACAGCATGCAGGAAATACCTTCATGATCACACACAGTGTTGTTTTTGTGTCGGGTCTGTTGGCTCTGCTCTGTGGCCGACAGCCAAAGTCACACGGCCAGCAGCTGTAGGCGGGGATCGCCAGGCATCAGGAGGCTGGCAGACGGACAGAGAGAGGGGGGGATAAACAAACAGAGAGGTGGGAGAGGGATGAAGTTGGAGAGGAAATGTGAAGTACCAGAAACTGTTGATTTGCAGAAAAGGAGAAAAGTACAGAAAACTTGTAGCTCCAGTGAGTCCTGGATGTTTCTGAGAGTTTTTTAAAAATATTGCCTTTTTTCTTTTGCTGAAATCCTGGGGCTGCTGCCTTGTTACCATGGTAACCAGGTGAGGTCTTGGTGCTCAGGGGGATGCTGAGGCACACCTTCGCCTTCAGGGAGCTGGACAGTCGCGGCTGGCTTCCCCTTCATCGAGCCGCCTCCCAGCCAGTCCCTGAGATCCTGCAGACCGTACTGACATGTGAGTACATTTGTTCCGTGGAAGGAAGTCGGTTCATAGCAACATTGTTTTAATTAATGTAGTAACACAAGTCCAGCACCTGAGGGAGCACCTGAGGCCATTTTGTCAGTAATGTACGCAGGTGTGACAAACTGTACCTGAGGCTGCAAGAGGAAAAAGAGGTCACAGATGTACGGTATGAACACTTCCTTCCTGCTAGCTAATATTTACTAGAATAACGACTTATCATTATAGATGCAAAACATTTTCTGTCATAATAAACTGCATTTATATTTTTAAAAAAATAAATAAATACAGGTGCATCTTAAAAAATTAGAATATCGTAAAAAAAAAAAAAAGGAAAAAAAGTTTAATATTTCTTGTCAGTTATTTCAGAAAGTGAAACTGTGTATATTCTGGACTCACACAGTCCTGAGAAGAGCTGCAATCAAAGGTTTCCTGAGCCTTTAATCTGTGAGTCTGGTTCAGTTCACACAACCACAATCAAGACTGCTGAATTAACAGTTGTCCAGGAGACACTCACTGACACCTGCTGCAAGGAGTGTAACCCACAGAAGGTCACTGCTCACAGGGTCGGCTGTTCACAGTGATCTCAGCGGTGAGATGTCCTCTTTTCAGATCAGAGTAAATTTTGCATTTCATTTAGACATCAAGGTCCCAGAGTCTGGAGGAAGAGCGGAGAGGCACAGAATCCAAGTTGCTTGAAGTCCAGTGCTGATTCGGGGCGCCGTGTCATCTGCCCGTGTTCGTCCACTGTGTTTTATCAAGTCCAAATTGAACACGGCCCTCTCCCAGGAGATTTCAGAGCACTTCAGGTTTCTGTCTGCTTTATCGAGATACTGATTTCATTTTCCAGCAGGATGTGGCACCTGCCCAAAGTGCCAAACCACTCGTAACTGGTTTGCAGACCATGGTGCTACTGGGCTCGAGTTTGAGCAATCAAAAAAATCAAAACAAAAAAAGGCTTGAAATATTTCACTTCATGTGTAATGAATCTAAAATATACTAAAGTCTGTAACTGATCAAAATCACTGGATCAGATATCAGAAAAAAGAAAAGTATGATCAGATATGATCCATTAGCCTAAACTATGAGGTAAATGTTAATTAAGCTGAGAGCGACAAGCCATAAAGAGACATGTCACTTGACGAGTAACACATGAGCAGAATGTATCACCTGAACAGTAGAGTCACTTCACAGCTCACACTGTCGACCCTGAGATAACTTTTCCAATGCAGCCAACTTGATATCAGGAATAATAATAGACTGTGAGTGCCCTCATATGACCCGTCTACTGTATTGTCATCCAGTGTACACTTCATACCGAAGATGCTTGTGTCTTTAGGGTTGGCACGGCGGTGCAGTGGTTAGCATTGTCACCTCACAGCAAGAGGGCACCTGGTTTGAACCCGGGGTGGGGGGCCCCTCTGAGTGGAGTTTGCATCGCCTCATTATCAGCGTGGGTTTCCTCCAGGTGCTCTGACATGTTCTCCCTGTGTCAGCGTGGGTTTCCTCCAGGTGCTCCGACATGTTCTCCCTGTGTCAGCGTGGTTTCCTCCAGGTGCTCTGACATGTTCTCCCTGTGTCAGCGTGGGTTTCCTCCAGGTGCTCTGACATGTTCTCCCTGTGTCAGCGTGGGTTTCCTCCAGGTGCTCCGACATGTTCTCCCTGTGTCAGCGTGGGTTTCCTCCAGGTGCTCCGACATGTTCTCCCTGTGTCAGCGTGGGTTTCCTCCAGGTGCTCCGACATGTTCCCCCTGTGTCAGCGTGGGTTTCCTCCAGGTGCTCCGACATGTTCCCCCTGTGTCAGCGTGGGTTTCCTCCAGGTGCTCTGACATGTTCTCCCTGTGTCAGCGTGGGTTTCCTCCAGGTGCTCCGACATGTTCTCCCTGTGTCAGCGTGGGTTTCCTCCAGGTGCTCTGACATGTTCTCCCTGTCAGCGTGGGTTTCCTCCAGGTGCTCCGACATGTTCTCCCTGTGTCAGCGTGGGTTTCCTCCAGGTGCTCTGACATGTTCTCCCTGTGTCAGCGTGGGTTTCCTCCAGGTGCTCTGACATGTTCTCCCTGTGTCAGTGTGGGTTTCCTCCAGGTGCTCTGACATGTTCTCCCTGTGTCAGCGTGGGTTTCCTCCAGGTGCTCTGACATGTTCTCCCTGTGTCAGCGTGGGTTTCTTCCAGGTGCTCTGACATGTTCTCCCTGTGTCAGCGTGGGTTTCCTCCAGGTGCTCTGACATGTTCTCCCCGTGTCAGCGTGGGTTTCTTCCAGGTGCTCTGACATGTTCTCCCTGTGTCAGATTGGTGAAAAGGTCATCATCCGTCACTGGGACTTCTGACAGCTGTCAATCAGCCGTCATCTGTTTGCGGCTCAGTCGATGTGACGTATCGTCCGCTGTGCAGAGGATTGCGGGTCAGAAAAGCCAGAAAAGCTTGCTTGTTTACTACACTGCAAAATCAGACTGGATGTAATAGAACATCCTGGTACTTTTGGCATTTGTCATCCTATGTAATGGGACACACTTGCAGTGCGTTCCAACACCCACACTACCATGCTCTATAATACGCCAGAAAAATATTTAATTAATCCCAACACATAGTATGACAGTGCATTCAAGTGGATGAGTTTTAATAACAAGAATATAAATTGTTTATTATTAATTATTAATATTACAAACAATAGCACATAACTATAAAATTAAGAATGACAGAGAACTTCTAATATAATATGTTAGAAATGCAGCTAAAGTGATGTGCGAAAAAGAAAATAAATATAATAAATAACAGAAAATAAATCAAAGAAAAGCTGCAGCATTGCATAACCAAATATTTGTTCCACTGTTTGAGCGTGACGTTTTCTAGATGGCTTGTTTGAGGCCTTTATTTGACAGGACAGAACTGAGCATGAACGGGGGAAAGAGAGGGGCGATGACATGCAGCAGACGGCTGGAGGCTGGAATTGAACACACAGATGCTGCAGCAAAGATATTTCCTCTCTACATGACATGCCTGCTCTAATCACTGAGCGAGCAGGGGCTCCAGCATTGTAGTTGTTTAAAGGGATAGTGCACCCAAAAATGTAAATTCAGTCATTATCTACTCAGCCATATGTCGAGGGAGGCTCAGGTGAAGTTTTAGAGTCCTCACGTCACTTGCAGAGATCCAAGGGGAGAGGAGGTAGCAACACAACTCCACCTAATGGAGGCTGACGGCGCCCCAGATTCAAACGTCCAAAAACACATAATTGAAACCACAAAATATCTCCATACTGCTCGTCCGTAGTGATCCAAGTGTCCTGAAGCCCCGACATAAAAAGCTGTTTGGAAAAACGTCACTTGAACTCTGTTTTTAGCCTCATTGTAGCCTGTAGCTCTAATGTCGGGGCTTCAGGACACCTTATTGTAAAACAAGGCGATATTCAAAATCTTTTATTCTCTCTGCAATTTGTTTTTTACATTTTCTGTAAATATTTGTGTTTATAGTTTTTTTTAAATCCATTTCATGATAATCTGTCTAAACTTTTATTATTCATAGACTGCCTCTATCCACTGAACTCCTTGGCATAGTTTAATTTCTGTTTTTTATTTACGTGTCTACGTGTCACTGTATGTAAGTTGACTGAATCTGAATCATAACTTTATCAAAAAACAGATAAGTAAAGGTTTATTTAAGGTTTTCAGAGTGTAATAAATGTACAGTATTATCGTGCAGTATTTCTCTGGAACATAACTTCACTGCTGAGCTGGTGCAGCTGCAGTTCATATGAAGCACACAGATGTGTTTAAAACCCCCGAATGTTTCTGTTCAGCAGCCAAGCTAGTGAGATGCCAAGTGACTGTGGAGAAAATATAACCTCCTCCCACCTTTAACTGGTGGAGTTGACACCAATAAATAAATAAATGAAGTTGACAAGTGAAGATGAAGCGTCAGGTCACATCAGGTTGGCTGCAGCCGAGATGACAGGCCTGGTGGGTGGCTTCATCAGAATAATGGCTGCCTGAGATAATATTAATCCACAGAGTGCTTCAGTGACAGATGACAACTGATGTCAACAGTCCTCTGGGTCTGAAATAACCTGTGATGTCGCTCCCTGCTCACTCAGCCTGGAGGTCAGCCAGCAGCAGCAGCAGCAGCAGCAAGGTGTCACCTGCTGGTCGTCCCATGTGAACTCCACGCTGACCTGTCTGTGTTGTGTTTGTGCCAGTGGCAGCTCAGGGGCTCAGCCTGGAGGAGAGGACGGCCGTGGGTGGAGAGACTCCGCTGACACTGGCAGTCAAAGCCGGACTGGTGCAGAATGTGAAGAGCCTGCTGGAGCACGGCGCCTCGCCTCACAACACCAACAGCAAGAACGAGTCGCCGCTGCTGCTGGGTAACACAGAGCAGAGAGGAGGCGGTGATTAACAACACTAACAAGGTCCTGTGAGACGGTGCTGATCAATACACACACAGTGGAGAGACATCTGCAAACATCCTGTAGAGTTTGTCCTGAGGGTGGCGCCAGAGTAACAGCCATGTTAAAAATATGACAGAAAAAAATAGAAAGTAAATGGGACTAAAATATGAAGCCCATTTCTTTCAGTGTGATGAGAGATCATGTTCACTCATTAGAATCAGAAACTTTTTCTAAATAATGACTTCATATCTCAAAAAACTGACTTAGTATTTAAAAATAATGCCTTTAGTGCTGTTTCTCATTATTTTCAGATACTAAGTCATGGAGAGAAACTAAGTCATTATTTGAATTACTAAGTCATTATTTTGAGAAGTTTTCTCATTTTTTGGATATTAAGTCATTGTTTTGAAATACTAAATCATTCTTTTGGGACAATGGCTACTTATTTTGAGATATTAACAGTATTGTTTTAGATAAAATGTCATTATCTCAAGACACCAACTCATTATTTTTAGACGTTTTCTCATTATTTTTGAGATATTAAGTCATTATTTTGAGACACCAACAATTTTTTTGAGATATTTACTCTTTTTTGAAGTGTTTTCTCATGATTTTGAGATACTAAATCATTCTTTTGAGACAACAGCTAATTATTTGAGATATTAAGTCATTATTGTGAGATATTAACTCATTATTTTGAGACGTTTTCTCATTATTTTTGAGATATTAAGTCATTATTGTGGGATATTCAGTCATTTTTTTAGGTGTTTACTCATTATTTTGAGATATTAAATCATTATTTTGAGACACCAACTCATTTTTTGAGATATTAACTCATGATATTGAAATACTAAATCATTTTTTTTGGTACAATGGCTACTTATTTTGAGATATTAACAGTATTTTCGAGATAATAATATTTTAAGACACCAACTCATTATTTTGAGTCTCATGATTTTTAGATACTTCATCATTCTTTTGAGACAACAGCAAATTATTTTGAGATATGAAGTCTTTTTTGAGGTGTTTTCTCATTATTTTGAGATACTAAATTGTTCTTTTGGGACAACAGCTACTTATTTTGAGATAATATGTCATTATTTTAAGACACCAACTCATTATTTCAAGAAATTATAATGACTTGCATAAACTTTGGCAGAAAAGGGCTTCTATAGAACAGCTCCACAGAGCTGCAGCACAGAACGTACTGTATATAAAGATGGATGACATATCAACGCCCCAAAAGTGAAGCCAAAACATCTGGATCGCCCCCTGGTGGCTGGCTGCAGTACAGGTCATAAAGCCCGCCCCCTCCATGTTAGTGGGTGAGACATGGGCCAAACGGAAAACTCAAAGTACACATCAAATACATTTTTCCCAAAGATAGTTTCTGTCATGTACGGTAGTTTTTATCACGCTGCTGTTTGTTTTCCTGACAAGTTTGATTTCAATTAGTTATTTATTCCATAAAACAGGGAGCTTTGTGAGCCAATCAGTGGGCTCGCACTTGGCGCTGCTCATGAGTGGTCAGACAGGTGTATGGGCGCGAAACTTGAGGTCACTTGAGCAGGCGACCCTCCGGTTCCCAACCCAAGTCCCTATGGACTGAACTACTGCCGCCCCGTCCAGTCTGTGAGCTGCAGAGTTGGTGACAATTCTCTGAGTATTCACAGCTACACGGGGACACTTTACATTACACACAGTCATCAGATTCATTGTTAAAATAATAAGCTGGGACCAGGACACGCACTACACTCTCATTAGAGGTTTACGCCTCTTTAGATGTTTATCATCGATATATCCAGAATTCACTGCTGATTAAAACACTCTTTTCTCACCTTGCAGCGGTGAAGGCCGGCTCTTATGAGATGACGTGCACGCTGGTCGCTCACGACGCCTGGGTCGATCAGGTTTGCAGGAAGAAATGGACGGCGATGCACGAGGCAGCCAAGGTCGGCAACGTGGACATCCTGATGCTGCTGCTGAGGAACGGCGGCCGAGTGAACCAGAGGGACGTGACGGGGGTGACGCCGCTCGCTGTGGCCGCAGAGCACGGACACTCCCACGTCACCGAGATCCTGCTGAACTGCGGTCAGTCTGAAGATAAACCTGCAGGTTTAGATAATGTGGAGATACACACTCACGACAAGGAGAGAAATTATGTAAAGTGTGATGAATTTGTAAGATTGGTGAAAAGAAATTCAAATAATAAATTATTTGCCTTTAATTGTATATTTTGTATTAACGTCCTCTCTATTTTAGGTGCACAGGTCCAATCTTGTTTCTTCCTTCTCCTCCCTGCTCAGGTAGCAAAGTGAACTCTCAGGCCTTCAATGGTGAAAGTGTCCTGATGGACGCGGCTGCATCAGGAAACACCGCCTGCATTCAGCTGCTGCTGGACAATGGAGCCAACCCCAACCTGCCCAGCGTCACCGGACACCTGCCCATCCATAAGACAGCATACGCCGGACACTACGAGTGAGCTCCGTCTGTCCAACACTGTAGCAGCTTGTAGTGACTCCAGTGGAGCTTAATGGCATAATGTGGCAAACAAGTTGATATCTAGTAGACAGATATGTGCACGTACGCAGGCTTCTGTTTAGTATTGGAAGCGTTCTGGTTTCAAACTGTAGTGCAAGTAGTACTGACTGTGTGGAGAGGCAGGACGCATTGGCGGATATGCAATCTCAGAACCCCTCAGCTATTGTCTGACAATGACTTAGCTTTATTTAGCTCCCTTAAAATGTATCTGCATTTGTACGCCCAGTATATCTGTTTATAAAGCAGAGGAAGTCTTGGCCTGGATATCCGTTAGCGACACTGGATCCCCAGACTTATTGCCCATTGTCCCCTGAAGCTGAAGTCAAACCGATAGTTCTCTCGTGCGCTCACATCAGTGCAATGTGAGCCCGAAACCGGATCAAATGTAGACAGTGGAACACAAAGGCAAACCTTGGTTCAGATTTCAGGTGTAAAAAGGCCCTTCGAAGTGTTTTTCAACTCTTGGTTCTCATCAGCTGATGGACCCTTGTTTCTGTTCCCACAGCGCTCTGAAGATGCTGCTACCTCTGACCACCAAGAAGGCCATCAAAGAGGCGGGACAGAGCCCGGTCCACTCTGCAGCGGAGGGAGGCCAGTGCCGCTGCCTGAAGTTCCTGTTGGCCTGCGGCTTTGACGTCAACTACCGCATGAACACCAGAAACTCTGAAAACTACCGGGACATGAGGAGGAGCGCCTTGTACTTCGCTGTCTCCAACGGGGACGTGGAATGCACCAAACTCCTGCTGGCGGCCGGAGCGAAGACGGACCTGGACCCGCTGTGCTGCCTGCTGGTGGCGGTCAGGTCGGGGCGCTATGAGATCGTGAAGCTGCTGCTGGCGGCCAAAGCAGACGTGAACTGTTACTTCACAGTGGTCAGTGACACAGTGTTCCCCACAGCGCTGCAGTACTGCCTCAAGGACGAGGTGATGATGAGGCTGCTGCTCAACAACGGCTACAAGGTGGAGAGATGCTTTCAGTGTCACCATGACAACGCATCTGATGCTGCGAATGAGGGGGAAAGGAAAATTCCAGTGAGTGACAGCTGTTTTCCCTTTTTTGTTTTCCTTAAAGAAATACTTGGATATTTTGGTACATACGCTTTCTTCAGCAGCTTTGTCAGCAGCCTGTTTGCTTCAGTGTAAATTTCTTTAACAAAAACTATGACAAAAATATTTCGGCAACGACCTTTTTTCCATCACGAAAACAGGACGATGAGCTAAAAATAGATCTTGAAAATAAAAACTACAATGAAATCGATGCTTGATTTTCATTGACAGGACGTGACGAAAATGTTTGTGGACTATTGGACATTTAAAGCTGAGAACAGCGATGCTTATGATTATCTTTAAATGCCGCAAGAGAGACAGGCTGGTAAACTCCAGTAAATGGTCGGCACCAGAATGTCAGCCGTGTGTGTCTGCCTGTGGATGGTGGAGCTGCTGAGTGGATTTGTGGAGTTAATTTATACAAAACTAAAGTTTAAAAACATTAGTTCAGAGTGTTACAGCGGGACATGTGCAGGTTGGACTATTTCTTGGTGTTAAGCAGTTTCTAGGCAACCAGCAAAACTCCAAGAACTGTTCCCAGGCAACTCCTCATCCATGAAATCCATTTTCCATCAGTATGAATGTGAAACATTGATTGAAGGATGATAGTCTGTATTAAACAGCATTTCTAAAATGGCTCTGGTAGACTTGTTGATTCTGTTTCTGTTATTTACCGACAAAAATCACAAGTTGAGCCTCGTCTTCAAAGAAAGTGAGCACAGCTTCTTGGAAGAAAAATGCTGCATTTATCATGAAGGAAGATAGAAAAGCTTCAACGTAGACACACAAGAGGAGAAAGAAAAAACATCAGAATCAGTAGCTGAAAGTTTCTGTTTTAATGATACATTTGTTTTACATGTGTTCGCATTTACACACAGGCATATAAAGTAAACATCAATGACCTTGTGAATGTCTGTCCTCTCTCCAGTTCTGTGAGTTCATGAACCTCTGCTGCATCATGGATCTGTCCGGGAGGGTCGTCCGGATTCTGCTGGACTACGTCAACCACGTCCACATCTGCCCCAAACTCAGACTCCTCCTGGAGACACAGAGAGAGTGGCCCGAAATATGCGACATCCTCAGTGAGTTTATTCATGATTATTGTACGAGGTTTTATAGCAGAGGTGCATAAAGACTGCCTCCACTAACACCTGAGGAAATGATCACACTTCAGAAACATCATGAAATCAAGTCATGTCACGTCTTGCACTGATCATCATGTTAACTCCCAGGGTTTCCCATGGATGTATAATGTGAACTGGATACGGACGTGGGCCCCAGTCTTTCCTGTAAAAAGTGCTCAGTGATGCGTGAAGCCAACAAGTTGAACATTTCTGGGTATCTTCAGCGCTGTGTGGCTCATAGAGAAAGCACATGAGGCCGAGCAGCTGACTTCTGGTTAAGCCCTCCGCTAACTTGAATGGTGATGAAATAATCATGCAGCTCTTCTTGATTTCTGAAATGTTATCTGACCAAATGGATCAAATCATTTCACAGGGTTGTGATGCTTAAAAATAATGTATCCACAAATTTACAGACATCTCTTTCACAATGAAAGTTTACGGGTGCTTGTCTGGTGCTTGTCTTTGTGTGTTTCCACCCGATGAATCTAGTTCTGTTATTCTCTCATTTTAAGCTCTGTTTTCAGTCTCCACCAACTCCTGAGGAAAATCTTTGTCTCTTTAGCTGCTAAACACTCCACTGTGTTCACCAGCTAGTGGTGCTTTCAGTCTCAGTGTCTCCGACCAGATCAAATGCCTTGTGTGAGAAAGCTGCTCTTGATTTGTCAGAATTTCCATGTGGGAAAAATCCAGGAAGTAAAGCAAACGTTGAAGAAGAGAACACTTACAGGTTCAGGTGTTTAATGACTCCCTGATGCTTCCTCTAGTGTTTCCCAAAGCAAAAACTTTATATTTTACTTTTTTAGAAGCTTCAATACTGGTGCGACTCTTAAGATCATGATTTTGTCATTTGACCCGTCCAGCGCTTTACCAGTGTGTCTGTAATGAACACTGCAGCCTCATGGGGGCGCTAGCTGTGCTGTAGGCCTTTTAGTTTTGTCTCTTCCCTGCACAAAGTCTGCACATTTTAATCCTCTTAGTTCTGTCTTTCATCACAGTATGAAATAATAAAGTAATTTTTTTTTACCTTGCTCTCCAGACAGTCCTCGCTCCCTCAGACACCTCTGCCGACTGGAGATCAGGAAGCGTCTGACCCTGAAGAAACTCAACAACCCTGAAATCATGAACTCGCATGTTTTCCCTCCCAGACTGAAGAGCTTCATACTGTACCAGGAGCTGGACCTCTACAGCCAGGACCCTGAATGCATCATGTGAACATATGTGGATTGTTTCCGGTTGTTTTGAAAGGATGTAATTATTTTTTAAATCTTTGTTTCTCTGGTTTTGACATGCACAACACTGTATAAACAAACTTCATTGTTATTATTTTTTAAGCACTTTTTTGATAAAAGATGGTGTTTTTATCCACATTTTAGCCCAGTTACTTCAACTTTAAAGTACTCCACATCCCTGCTTTTTTTAAATTATATTTTATTTTTTGGTGTTTTTTTATGTTGTGGCAGTCGAGGCTGACAGTTTACTTGGTGTGTCGGGGCCCTGAGCTCTGTGGGCTGAAAGTTGGAGACTGAGTGATGAATGTCATAATATTATTGCTTAAAACTGTTTGGCACTAGCTCATGTAAGCCCCAAAGACTGTATAGAAAGATACACAATGCGTCTCCTCTTCCTGCCACTGTACGAAAATAAAGACAAAATATGAATATGGCCACTGCCATATTTTACCGGTGATGTCATTTGAAGCCAGAGTCTGCTCTGTAGCCATCTCTAGCAGCTCCACTGATCTGGAGCACAGCGACTGACAAACCCAGCTGTCCATCATGACGTCAAACTTTAGTGTCACTTCAGCTTGATACCTGAAATGACACTAACCATCTTTGGGAAACATTCACTTTATGTGTACTTTGAGTTTTATGCCACGAGGAGCAATAGAGATGATTCGGTTTCACTTTTGGGAAGCTGTCGTGACGTCCATCTTTATTTACACACAATGGTGAGCATGTGATATTATGTTTCACAGAGAGAAATCATGATTTGATTTTGATGTAGGAACACTTGAAGAATTTTTGCACTGGTGATATAGACTTTAACAATGACTGCTGATGTGAGGTAGAGGCAGAACGATCCTGACATCTCACATAAAATAATAAGAATAAGTGAAAAGAATTGAAATTTCCTCTGCAGTGTAAGTTCATTCTTTTCTTCTTTAACACACAGTTTGAAAGAAAACTTAAGATTCAGTCACATGTTGTGTCATGTTTTTTTCTCACCAATAAAAAAGTACAATTCAGGCTGTATACTGTAGTTTTTCTGCAGCGTTGTAATTAAAACTGCCAAATATACAGGATGTCCTTCATTTTGAACTGTGTATAGAAGAAGGAAAACATTTACAATACCTCAAATTAATAGTATGTTATTTGTGTTTGTAGTTAACAGAGAAAAATATGCAAAGCTGTTCAGACTTAAGTGCAAACTTTACGGTGACAGTCTCACTTTCACAGATTTTAATGGTCAGCAGCAGACAAAAGGTCACTTCACTCTGCAAGTCTCTTCATATTTCAGCAGGTTCTCATCTATATGTCTTCTAACAGTGTCTGAGTGCACGGCGGACGGATCTCTTCTGTTGCAAAAAGGCTGTCACTGTCTGATGAATCATAATGACACAATAAATATTCATACAACAGGCAGCTTCATTATTGTTTGTCATTAGACGAGGAAAATGTGCAGCAGAGTGACATTACACTCCATTAGGGGCTGTGGACCGGCCTGCATGTTAAATACACTGGAACAGGTGACACCTATAAATAGCGTGGTGGAGTGTGTGTGTGTGTGTGTGTGTGTGTGTGTGTGTGTGTGTGTGTGCAGAGGGGGAGGGCCATCAGCCATGAAACAAACACTGTGCTGCTGCCGCTTCGTCCTATGACTCCAACACTGACACATTTATCAGGTGAGAATGACTCGATGCAGGTTTTATCACGTTACAGACGTATTGTGCGAGTTCTCCTGTTCAGATTGATGCAACGTTGATACGTTTGTGTTCTTGCTGGTGTTTCTGGATCAGCAGTTTAATATCTGATCGACAGAAAGGAGGTCAGGGGTCAAAGTGACCTGAAAAACTGAGCTGATAGCAAAACAATGAAGAGCTCAAGAAAGACAGAGCGTGTTTATTAAATGTAAGCTTGGCAGTATTACAAACTAAATGTTGGAGTGAACTGAATGTATCTGTGATCAAACACGAGTATGAGACTGGAGAGCTGTGTCACGGTTTCATAATAACTGCTGAAGGTCTCGTCAGACAAACTTTTATAACAGCAAGATTTTGGATCAATTCATTTTGAGTTGAAACGAATTCAGGCAGAACTTTTGCATCAAATCTAGAGACAGTTTATTATCAATAACACATTATTACATCTTTAGATTTTAGGTTTATTTTAGCTGTAATTATTTCTTACTGATGAATTGTGTCGTGTGAAGCCGTAACTTTGTGTGTCTGTACCTGTTTGACGTCACAAGGATGGATTCAGCTGACGATTTGGACGAAGACGAACTTCTGGACTTCAACGTTCAGATGAGCATTCAGGAGTCGTGTCATCTAATGGGATCAGGGAGGTACAGTGACGTGAAACAATGTCATCAGCCGTATAATAAAGTCTGACATGTTGCAGTTTTCTAACTGTCCTGTTCTTGTTTGTACATTTAGGAGTGAAGCTTTGAAGCTTGCGTTGGCCATCAAACAAGGTAAAGAGTCAAATGCTTGTGTGGTTAGAAATCCAAACAGGTCACAGTGTTAACATCGATAAACCGTTTTCCTCAAAACATTTTCGTCTGTTGCTTCAGAGATGGTCTTCTGCAGACCTTGGTTGGAACCAGTGCTTATTTGACTTCCTGTTGCCTTTCTATCATCTTGAACCAGTCTGGCCATTCTCCTCTGACCTCTGGCATCAACAAGGCATTTTGGCTCACTGGATATTTGCTCTTTTTGGGACCATCCTCTGTAAACCCTAGAGATGGTTGTGCTGAAAATCCCAGTAAATACACAAGTTCAAACACGTTCAAAGTCACTTCAATCACCTTTCTTCATCATTCTGATGCTGCGTTTGAACTTCAGCAGCTCGTCTTGATCATGTCTACATGACTAACTGTATTGAGTTGCTGCCACATGATTGGCTGATTAGCTATTTTTGTTAACAAGCAGCTGAGCAGGTGTATCTAATGAAGTGGCTGGTGAGTGTATATTAAAGCATCTGTTTACAAACTCTCACACAACTTGTGCAGTATATTCCAAGCCTCATTTATACAGTCATGTCCTCCAAATACATGCGTTATCGTTAAAACCGTTACCTTCGTTAAAACACTTCCACATAACCAGCACAGACACACACTCATCTGTGTGTGAGGAAGTGTTTTAACTATTATGCTTTTAGACTACTGGTCTAACACATGAAAACATCCCAATGACATTAAGGTAAAAGCTCCTCACTGAGACTGTTTCTGCAGGTGACATGGTGGCACTGCAGAAGCTCTGTGATTTCCCAGCAGCCTTCAGTCAGGTGGACAAGCAGGGCTGGTATCCACTGCACAGGGCGGCAGTCCAACCTCTGGTCCAGGTGCTGGAGACGGTGCTGTACGGTGGGTAAGAGGTACACACTTTTATCTCACATGACGTAAACAGAGCAGCTGTTGGTGATGGATGTTTTCATTGGATCTTAAAAGTTTTGTTTCAGTACGTGAAGTGAATGATGGAAGAAAGGAAGGAGGGATGGGGGACATTTTTCTCCATGCATGCTCTTCAAGCATTATTCGTAACTTTGAACTCAAAGCATGGGTTGATGTGATGATGTCACCAGGTGTCAGCATGTGCAGTGTCTGCCTCAGTATTCAACTTCTTTTAACAACTCTCCATCAGTACGAGTCCTTTTACAGCTGAATTCAGTGAAATAATGTTGAGCTTTCGTTGTGTGTTTCAGCATCTTTCAGTCTGACTCTGGAGGAAAAGACTTCGGGGGGTGAGACTTTCCTGACTTTAGCAGTAAAAGCTGGTTTGGTGGAAAACGTGACGATGCTGCTGGACCATGGAGCTTCTCCTCACACGACCAACAGCAAGAATGAATCCCCTCTTCTTTTAGGTCGCGACACTGCCTCTCAATCATTGCATCCCTTCTTGGTATATTCTGTCCTTTACAGCACACATGTAGAGGGAAAACCTTTGGAAAGTTTTGTCCATCTCACGGTCTGTTCCTCCTGTCTGCAGCGGTCAGAGGCGGATCCTATCAGATGGTTTCCAATCTGATCGCTGGAGGAGCTCGGGTCGGACAGGTGTGTCTGAAGAAGTGGACGGCCGTGCACGAGGCCTCCAGGGCCGGCTGTGTTCGTGTCATGGAGCTCCTGCTGCAGAACGGAGGTCAGGTCTCAGAGACAGACCAGTACGGAGTGACACCTCTGGGCATCGCTGCAGAGTACAGCCACTCTGAAGTCCTGGAGCTCCTCATCAAACATGGTGAACCAATAATGCTGCACTGATTTAATTTCAAACTGTCTCTGTGCTCCTGATCTAAAATTCCATGTTTCTATTGTTATATCAAAAGGTGCTGATGTAAATGCCCAGGCGCCAAATGGCGACAGCGTCCTGTACGATGCTGCAGGTTCGGGGAATCCAGACTGTATCGACATCTTGCTGCAGCACGGAGCAAATCCAAACATCCACAACCTGAGCTCCCAGCTGCCCATCCACCACGCTGCATATGAGGGACACTATCTGTGAGTGGGTCCATGTTATAGAGGTGCTGACGCTCTGATCAGCAGGGCTTCTTTGTTAAGAAAAAGAAAAGTTGACCTAGTGTTGGTCTGAGCCAAAGAAGCCTCTGAACATCTGTAACTGGTCGAAAACAGACGCAGCGGCAGCGACGACAGATTCATTTGTAAATGGATCTTTTCTTTAAATTCACGCAGCAGAATCTGAGACACTTTGTATCATAAATGAATGATCTACTTCTTTTCTCCATCAGAGCTTTGAGGATTTTGATCCCCATCACCACCAGACGGGCCCTGCGGCTGTCGGCCACAGCCCCGTCCACTCTGCCGCTGACGGAGGCCACACTCACTGCCTGGAGCTCCTGCTGCAGAAAGGCTTCGACGTCAATGTGCAGTTGGCCCCTCACATCACTGAAAACTACGGCGACATGAGGAGGACCCCGCTGTACTTCGCTGTCTCCAACGGAGACGCGACCTGCGCAGAGATTCTACTGAGGTCGGGTGCCAAACCAGACCTGGACCCGCTGCGCTGCCTCCTAGTGGCAGTCAGGTCGGGCCGCTACGAGATTGTGAAGCTGCTGCTGGCGGCCAAAGCAGACGTGAACTGTTACTTCACAGTGGTGAATGACACGGTGTTCCCCACGGCGCTGCTGTACTGTCTGAAGGATGAGGTGATGATGAGGCTGCTGCTCAACAACGGCTACGATGCAGAGAAGTGTTTCTGTTGTAACCATGACGACGAATGGGACGACCTGAGCGAGACTAGTTACTCACAAGATCAGGAGGAAAAAGTTGCTGTAAGTTGTTTTCTCACTGTAGAAATACAATGATGTCTCAGGTGCTTTCAGACCTAGAGTCGTCTTGCTTTGGTCCGAATCACAGACTAGTTTTGGTACAAAGTTGTATAATCGCCTGGAGTTCGGTTCCTTGTGCAAGAAAGCTGCTCCACCTCCATGTTGCAAAAAGCGCAGCATGTGCACGGCCTCTAAAGCACACGCCTCCTCTCCTTCTCTATAGAGAGTCTTCTGCTCCATCAGATCAGTGTCAGTGCCAGATCTGTGTCTAGGATTTAGCCAAGTTTCAGTGAAGCAGAGGATATTACAGTTCCTGATATCACGTTGGAAACTGATGCGGCACCAACATCATCCAGTATTTTCCAGTTTTCCATTTTCCTGTACAATGGCTAATAGCATGCTGGTTCAGTTTGTACCCATTCTTCTCCATCTTATTTTGACGTTTACTGATATTAACATTGAAAACCTCGACCTGGCGAGCGAGCAGAAGTCCGCAAAAGGAAAGTTTACAGACAGCTTTCCTCATTCCGATGAATGACTCACAGCCAGACGCCGCCACCACCGTCCAAAGCTAACCACAAAAGCACCACCAACACTTGTGAAATTAGACATAAAAGGATAAATCAAGCACAAACTTAGCACAAATTTGGTGGAGCTGGCACAGTGGTGATTGGAAACATGTATACGCCTACATCATCTTCTTTAACTCTTTGAAACCTGAACACTTTTGGTGTGCTGCTTTCATACGCCTTCGCAAGAATTTCAGGGCTTCCTGGTCACATAAAATCACAAGTACATTATAGATATTTTTGGAACGTATTTGTTTAATAGGTGTGAATTATGACATGGAAAATGAGGCTGCTTTAATTGCTCTCATGAGTCTGAAAGACATACAGCTGACTCTAAACGGTAAACCTGCCTGTCTGAATCCTGTGAATGTTGTTCTGTCGTCCAGTTTTGTGATTTCGTCAGTGTCTCCTGGCTGGTGAACCTTGTGGGCCGAGTCGTGTCGATCCTCTTGGAATACGTTGGTCAGGTTTCTCTCTGTGGCAAGCTGAGAAAGATCCTGGAGAAACACAAGGAGTGGCCTCACATTCACAGGACCATACGTGAGTTAACAGTGTGGCGAAAACAATTAAATAGCTGCTGCTGTATATGAGAACCAGGGGGCGTACCTCCTGTTCCTGTCGGGTATGACATGATTCCTGTCACTTTGGCACAAACTGCTCCTCTGTGCTCTCCAGGTAACCCTCGCTCTCTGTCTCACCTGAGCAGAGTGGTGATCAGGAAACACCTGAGCTGCAGCAGTCTGATGTGCGTCCACCTGCCCAACAGGCTGAAGGACTACCTGTTGTTCAAAGAGAACGACCTGTACGCCAAAATCATCTGCAGGGAGGAGTGAAGGGACGATTTCCATCTTGTAAACTGAGTCTTAAATTTGGTAATGAGTTTGTTTTTTTTTCTTTCCTTTTATGTAACAGGGCCTGTATTTATCAACCATCTATGAATTACACCTAAGAATGATGCAGAGCAGTGGTTCCCAACGAGTGGGTCACACTCCAAAAGTGGGTTGCGGGCCCATTTTACCACCACAGAAGCCCCGCCTCTCAAATCATCTGATTGGACAATGGGAAAAAAAGATGATGAAACAGATGATGTGGGTTGCTTTTCTGCTTTGAGATGAGTTGAAGTTCTTTCAACTCGAGGAGTTCAGAGCACTCCAGCAAAAACGCCAGGTGCCGAGCGCAGCAAAGCAAAAACAGCGAGCAAAAAGCTTCATTCGCATTAACACTATTTCATAAAGGCACCTCCAGCTGCTGAAACGCTTTCTGTGTGAGTAAGGCCTAAATGGACTGCAAGAGACTTGGGAACATGTCAAGTTTGTAAAAAATGCACGTTATTTTGAAGTACAGAAAATTTTTGGCACAGGCTTTTATTTTGTAGTGCTGTTTCCTGTTAACGGACAGATACTTAACAGAGACAAACTAGCTCGATGACATGGCCAAACACAAGTGCTGAATGTATTAAACTTTGTGGATCTTGAACTAATGACTAAGGAGAAATCTGGACCCCATGTGTGGACCAGTTGGGAACTGCTGCTCTGGAGCTCACCTAAAAAGTGTCAGCAATGAGACTGTATTACTGTAAATGATTTTTTTTCTAAAGGGCATTAATGAAGATTATTATCACTGTATTGTGTGAGGTGACTCAGATTTCTGGGACTCAGGTGTTGGATGAAGGAGCCTGTTAACTGTGTATCTGTTTTTTTGCTGGGGGGATATAACAGAGACTGTGATGATCAGACTATTATGTAACCAAAGCAGGGAGGGCTCTTACACACTGTAAATTGTCAAATAAAAAGGTACATCTGAATAATGTCACAGGATCAAAGTATTTTTTAAGGTGCTGTTGCCGTTAGTAACACTAAGGATCCTCTCAGTCCTAGAGTGTCTCCTCTGGTCTGAATCAGGGACTCATGTTGTTCCAAAGTTGTATAATTGCCTAGAGTTGGTTCGTGTTCTCACGGCAGCATTTACAAGAGGACCAGATCAAATGCCTTGTGTGAGAAAGCTGTTTATTTATTAACTTTCCAGAGGGAAGTTGGGTTTCCCCCATCTAGTGGTCATTAGAGAAATTGCAGCTGAACAAACTGAGCCATAGCACTGTTGGATCATGCTGACAGTGAACACAGTGAGGAGGTGTGAGCTGCTTCCTCTGGCTGACAGACAGACAGTGAAAGCAGACCGACTCTAAATTTAACCTCCTGACCTGCCGAAACAACAACAACAACAATGTGGCTGCACATTCTGGCAGGTCAGCCGAGAACCTGATAACAGACAGAGGTCACATTGCTTTGAACGACCTCCAAACTGTTGACACGCGCCGGAGGTTGAGTCAGATGTGTAAAGCAGCAGGTGTGTTAATGTGCTAAAGCACAGCACGTACAGATTAAAGCGAGACAATAAAACAAGGTGTATGTGACATATCACAGGATTTTCAGGTGGCATTACACTTCATCCATCAGCCGAACTCTGCAATGTCAGCAGCTGGCCGTGTTTATGTCTGTCTGAACAAAATTAAACTCAAGTGAAAAGCAAGTTACAGTTTGAGGTTTGGGCCACTGGGGGCAGCAGAACAAGCTGAAAGCAAGCCGAACATAATATCACTCTGTAAAGTAGCTGTGCAGCTGCCAGTGGTGAAGCTGTCGAGTATCAAGTGTCTCAGAGGAAATAAATGAAAAGAGCGTCCAAAATGTTTGCTTTGACGTTTGGGACTTATGCCGAAGAATCACAGAGATGTGTCATGAACACATAGATACATTTTGTGATGGATTATCTCTCTGCAAGTTGATTTTTGTAGAAATGAAGTGAAACCAACGGCTGCCTGGCAGGAGGGGAATGAATCTAAAACGTTAGCAGGAAATGACACAGTTTGGGATTTAATGGAGTGAAACATGCAGGAAACACCAGCTGGGTCCTTTGTATTGCAACTGAACGTGTTTCCATTCTCATTCCAGGCCGCACAGCTGGATGACTGATGCTTATCAGCAATAATCCAGGTCAAAGGTCACATTTACGACAGCTTTAGGATGAGAGCGGCGTTATGTCACTCAAAGTCTTTTCACTTCAGACATGTAACACGAAACGACTTCCAAGCAGCTTGTTAAACATTCATCAGTGACGGCTGCATGTTGACGCTGAGCTCTGATGGTTGTCTTGGCAACAAAACAACAAAACTATTTAAAGGAGCAGTGTGTCGGATTAAGAGGCGTCTACTTTAAATATGAAAAGGCTTATGGTTAGATCTATTTGATATATAAATAGAATATTTACATCTATGTTTTTATTGGTGTAGAATATACCTTTGTACTGTTGGCAAACAGTATCAAGTTTTTTTGGTGGGTGGGGCTTAGCTGGATGCAAAACAATTCTCCACAGACACTAGCAACGTTTGTTGGCTTGTTTTCAACAGTGGAGGAAGATGATGTGAGTGGTGCATTCAGAGATACTCATTCAGAGCACTGTGTGAATGTAGCGTTGGGTTATCCAGAGCAGCGCACTCTCAGAGTGGCAGAGCGCACTCTGGACACTGTGTCTGTGGAGACGGAGCAGCAGAGCGCCGAGCGCAGTGACTGTGTGATTAACTTAACCGTTGGTTCATTCATGTAGAAATATAAGGCTGCGTTTCTTCCACCAACAGGGCTCTCATTTTAGTGTAGAGCGTCAGACTGAATTTACCAACGCACCATGTCAGGTCACTCACTCTCCGGGACGCCAGTGTTACTTGAATAAGTAAACACTGAGCAACGGGACCAGATTGGCCGACCCGTATGCTCTCACTCAGTGGATGGATGATGTCACAGGAAGCCAATCTTGAACACACTTGAACAGTTGCCTCCAGTTTGTTTTGATATCGAAACTAACATTACGTAATGTGCTAGAAAGTTAGCGTTACGGAGAAATTAATATTCCTATGCAGAACCTTTTTTTGCACCAGGCTGTAAACATGTTTATTTCTGCTGTGAAGTTGAGCATTTTAACATGAGGGTCTTTGGGTAATTGACTCGCTCTAGAGGAACTGCAGTTTCTGACACTTTGCATTGGCTCATTTTTTAGCCCCAGAGGTTTGCACTTGGGCCTTTTGTGTTTTTTAGGTCACTTGAAGGCCATCGTAGGTTCACAAAAGGGAGGGGCTGCAGAGGGGCATTCAGTTAGTTGCAATTTGCAACCTCAACACTAGATGGCACTAAATCCTACACACTGATTCTTTAAAGACTTTCCCTTCACGTTGGCTTATTATTTCAGTTTCAAAGATTATTATGAATGAATAACAACTAAACAGATTTTGAGGTGTCTTGTGCTTCAGTTTGTATCTCGGCTGCACCGAGACAAATTCCTTTAACCTTTCCTGATCGACACTGCAATCATTTTTTAACTTGACACGGCAGATTTTGGAGATCAAACCAGTCACTCCTTTGCTTTTGTTCCACCGAATGTTAAAAAGAAAGTTGAGGATTATTTGAAAGCGTCCGATAACTCCGTCTGTGCTGACTTGATGTTGTTTGTGTTCTGGTGTAAACAGCATGAGGGTCCAACATCAGTCCTCCTCAATGCCAGCCAGAGCTGCTCTGTACATAATCCCACCATCCTCAGGGAGAACAAGTGTTTCCCTGACAACACCACAACCACGGCGTGTTTCTGTGTCCCGACACATTACGTAATGCCGCAGAGCTACATCTCCGATGTCTCCCCACGGCGTTTTGTTCCCTTCGTTTCTTTCGAGGCACGAGTCGCTGATGAGCTTTCAGCACAGGCCACTCAGAGGGCTCACATTCCAGCAGTAAGCCTATCTCATTGACCCCCCCACCCAACACCCTAAAAAAAGACAGGACCATCAGCGGATGACGGCCCTCCCCTTTCTCCCTGTCAGGCTCCTCTGGCAGCTGGGACCAGTAGATGAACAAGGACTCTGTGATTTGCCACCAGTCGTCCACAGCATCCCTGATGTGAAGGAACCTGATGGAGGACAAGTCAGCGTCAGGATTCAAGCAGGAAAACAACTAAAGGAAGATTCAAGGACACAAAGAGATAAAAGTACAAGGAGAAGATCCAGAGATTGAGGTGTTTGAGGAATCTTTAAACAAGAGCAGAATCATGAGTACCTTTGGGTACCGCAGGGAGCTGAAGAAGTACGAGGAGGTGGACGAAGACGAGCTGCTGGCCACTCTGTCCTCGGAGGAGCTGCAGGAGCTGGAGAGGGAGCTGGCCGACCTCGATGACAACATCCCCATCGGCCTGAGGCAGAAAGACCAGACCGCCAAAACCCCAACTGGGAACTTTGACAGAGATGCTTTGCTGAAATACTGGGAGGACGAGAACAAGAAGCTGATGGAGGACAAGAAGATAGAGTCCAATGGAGGACAGGTGAGAGGTCCCTTCTTGCACCTGCATCACATGATGATCTGAAACTCTGACAGAAATAAAAAGTTGACCAAATGTTAAATGTGATAGACTGTGTCTTCCCAGTAGGGATTATCACAATATGATAACTGTTTCATAAAATACTGCAGTTTCATGGTATCATGGAAATAAACGATTATTAGTTTTCAATCAGAATGAACTTTAAAGGAATGAAACTGAAGGGTCATTTTGTGTTAAATAAAAAAATTTATTACTATAATTGAAACCATTTTCTTTCATGGAAATATGGGTAAACAGTCTCCCTTTCTGCAAATAATTAAAATAAAGTTACAATTCTCCATCCATTTGCATTGTTTCTTCAATATATAGATAAGCAACTTTCATGTCACAGTCTACCTTAAAACCGGCACACCGCTACAACTCTACTGCTCCGCAAGTTTAAAGTTACTGCAGGTTGATTTTAACAGAAATGAACTGAAGCCTGGAACAAAATCAATCGGAGAACTTGTAGAAACATGTAGAAATACTCTGAAAAAGAACAGGAGCATTAAAATATACTCAAAGTACCAAAGGCAACAGTGTTTGTGCAGAATGGCCCAATTCAGAATATTTATATTATATTACAGGATTGACATTGATGGATAAATGTGTTCATCACATAAATGTTACAGCTAATGAAGGTGGAGTGCATTTAAATTACTTAAATTTAATTCTTAAAAATACATCGTAGTTTATTTGTAGACTATATTTTGTATTAATAATCTGAGTCTGTCGATATTAAAGGCTCAGTCAGCAGCTTTTATGAAAATGACTTTCACTGTTTCCCGACAGTCGTACATGAGACAGATTATCTGTGAAACAATCAGGTTCCTCCGACTCCTCCAAGTGCTCCTAATGGTATTTTCAAGAATCCACCATGCCTGAACGAGAACAACCAATCAGAGCAGGGAGGAGTCTCCAACGCAGTGTCAATCACTGCTCGTGCACATGCAGTGCAGCTCTCCTCCCCCATGTAAGTCTCACTCAGTCAAGTTTAACACAGTGGCGGAGAAACAACCACCAGCAATAAAAAAACTGCTCATTCCTCCTTTGCCAACACCAGCGTACACAACAAGTAAACACATCAAGACTGACGACTGACGTCTCTCTTCTTCTGAAAGTATAACTTGTTTTAATCACAGGACTATTATGACGTGCAAAATTCAGATGGAGGGCAGGAGGATCCATGCAAACAATGAAAAGTGTAATTTTTTCCACAACCTGACTGATTTGTTTGGTGTTGTTACAAACGACCTCATCTTCCAGACATCCTAACTTTACTTGCATTACCCAGCGAGCAGATAAAAGTGTACAAGAGTCTAGTAGACTGTAACTATTTTGTGTGCAGTCTGGTCGATGACTGAAACAACTACGGTCTTTATTTCGGCCGGGTGAGTAAATGTGCTGAAGTGTACCTGTCTTTTGTGTTTCCACTCTGTACATGCTCCGCTGTCAGGCTACATCACTAGCTCACGTTAACTTCAGTTAATGTTTTTGGCCAACTAAGTCAACTCTTCCAGAGGTCTGGTGAAAGTCCATAAAAATCTGGGTTGTTTCCAAAAACAAAGAGAAATTGTCACAGCACACTGTAATGCACCTGTTTATATCTGACTTTGAAATTAGTTGACTCCGACTCAGACGAAACATGGAGGTTTGACGACGTTTGCCGCTCTTTCTTAGTGCCTTTTTAATTTTTTAAGTTTCTCCCCTTTACGTCCTGCTATTTTTCTGGACTTAAAGTGGCCTTTGTTTTTTTTTTCCAGTTTGACAGGAACACCTGTAAACAACACAAATCAGAGGCATTTGTGCAATGTTGGTCGTCTCAGCTCTCCATCTGGACAGCGCATATGCAAAGACGTGATGTCACATACAAAGAAGCGAGTGAGAGCATGCGCAGGAAATAGGACTGCCTTAGAGACTCCTCCTCATTACATGCATACAGTCTTTTTCAAAATAAATGCAGGTGAAACATTGTTTGGTTTTGATTCCTTCAGTTTAGGCAACAAAACGTGGTTGGGTTTAGAAAAAAAAACATCATAGTTTGGCTTAAAATTCACACAGGAACTGATGAACCACGTTTGACCCACGTGCAGTATTTTAAGTAATGAATCAATCAGTGACGAGACAAGACAGCCTCAGTCTGACAAAGTAAGACTTGTCTGGATCAACACCCTGACAGCAGGTTTGGAAAAAAAAAAAATCAGAAAACAGATTCAGTTTCGGTTTGGGATTAAAGGAGCACTCTAACAATTTTACACATGATGATCAGTTTACCCATCACGTTGAGTCCTGCTTAGCCTGTGAAAACATTTGTTTGGTGTCTTCTGTGGCCCTGCAGCAGAAAATAACCCAGACGACCTTGCAGTGATGTCATCAGCTTTGGCCTGTAGAATACAAATGTGTAATAGAAAGTCTGCGTCACAAACTGGAGGTGTGAGTTTGATTCACAGTTGAAAGATTTTGTCCAGTTGCATTGTTGGAAATGTAGGATTCAGTGTTTCTGGAGCTTGGCCCATACTATGGACTAAAAGTGACAAATATTTGGGTCTCCGTTGCCTCAATTCTTTCTGAAATTTGAATTTTTTGTCTCTCAAAAGTCCTTCACCTTAATGAAAGTTCAATAATATCACTGCAATACAAATGTAATGCTAGAAATGAAGTCATACTGTATTTGTGCATGTTTGACCACAATGAGATGTGTTTTTGATGTGAAGCCTTTTGCTTTGAGACCAAAATGTCCTGACATATTGTGTTGTCCAGATGCATGCTCAGTGTGTGTTCAGACGTGAACTCACTGCTGTGATATATATAATGATGCAGAAAGTGTCACATGTATCCAGTTCACGAAAATGTGTTGGTGGAAAACAGTCTAAAAATACAGACTGTCGGAGAAATGCCAGCTCTAATGACTGTCTGCCAGCGTTGGAGAGGGTTCCTAATTAAAAGTCGGAGGCTGGAGAATGTCAGGGTTCGACCTAATTTTCTGTCCTGTTGTCGTGTGCAGGAAGGACGTCAAGATAAGAGCAGAGGGGAGCGAGTGACAGTGACCACCAGCGATGCCAGTAAGACTGCGGACAGCGACAGGAGGAAGATTTCACAGAAGGGGAAGAAAGTTCAGAGTGTCTACAGCAAAAGTGACGCAAAGGAAGATGAGGCGGAAAAGAAAGATGAGTGTAAAAAGGAGGCTCTGATCAGGATTAAATGTCCTCAGAAAAACGGTCTGTCAAAAGGCACGAGGAGTGAATCGAGGAGGAGTGAAATGACAGAACAAAACCTGAATGCAGCCTCTGACAGAGCAAGCGGGAACCCGATCGTAATTGATGAAACTCTGGAGCAGATCCGGAGTGACGATCCCACCATGAGAGAAGTCAACCTTAACAACATCGAAGACATTTCCCAAGAAACCTTGCTTCGTTTTGCCGAGGCCTTGTGCACAAACACTCACGTCCACATGTTCAGCCTCGCCAACACCCACGCCGACGATCGGGTTGCCTTCGCCATCTCTAAGATGCTCCGTGAGAACCGCTTCATCAGGAACCTGAACATTGAGTCTAACTTTGTGTCTGGTCAGGGTATCCTGGCTCTGCTGGCGGCGCTTCAGCATAACAGGACGCTGGTGGAGCTTCGCTTCCACAACCAGAGGCACATTTGTGGGGGTAAGGTAGAGATGGAGATGGTCCAGCTGCTGAGGGAGAACACAACTTTGCTCAAGCTTGGTTACCAGTTCGACCTCCCGGGTCCGAGAATGACAGCGACCAGCATCCTGACACGCAACCAGGACCAAGAACGACAGAGGAGGCTCCAACAGAGAAAGGAGCAGAGTCCCTCAGAGGTGTCAGGGCAAGGTCCTGGTTCATCTGCAGAAAACAGACCACAGAAGAAGCCCTCACAATCTTCTAAGACTATTGAAAATCAGATCAGAAATCCCCCTGCTCCTCCTCCTCCTCACCCTCCTCCATCTTTAAATCCACCGACGAGGAAGATCTCTGAAATGGTCAAACAGCACGAAAGTTCAAACAGCACGAACATTCAGTCAAACCAAAAAAAGCCAAAGTCAAAGAAGCTCAAGAACGGGGCCAATGAAAAGGAGAGCGCAGATATTCTCAAAGACCTGAAGAACGCCTTGAAGCCGTCGCTGCAGAAGAGACGAGACGAGCCGTCACGTCTCCCGCCACCACAGAGGTCAAGCCGCGATGACCTGATGGCGGCAATTCGTGGGAGCAGCATCGGGTCCTTAAAAAGGGTAAGACTTCCTGTGAGCAGAACTTAAGACTTGAGTGAGGAATTTTGTTTTTCTTGAGTGAAAGCGTCACAGACATAATTTAGCCTCCAAAAGCTATTAGACCCCCTCAGCGTGAACGCCCGCTGTCACCAGATGACAGCCTCTGTCATTCCTCGACTCTCTGACAGGTTATAAATAGTTTGACTTCTTCACTGCTGTTTGATAAGACTGATGGCTGCTGGGAGGAGAGCAGATGAGAGTGTTGTTCAGAGCTTTGAACACAATGTCGTAGCTCCAACATGCTTTTAAAGGACAGAGAGGTACAAACAGCACAAATAGCACGAAACTGGGAGGAAATTAGTTTCATGAGTAGCTTTCATGAAGTTAATCTGGACAGCAAACAACCAAAGTCAAATAAAATGATCTGATCACACCAACACAATGTGACTTCCAGCAGGTATAGTGCCATGAAAAGAAGCTGTTTTTAATAAAGACATTGCTGCTTTCCACCAGGGATAGTCTCATGAAAAGCAGTTATTTTTTTTACCAAGACACTGATGCTTCTCTGCTGGGATCGTGCCACCACACCGGGTGTTCAAAGCTAAAAAATCATGTCGTAATTTTTGTGCCTAAACATAATCACACATTAACTGCAATGTTGAGATGTAAAGTTGCAACGTATCTTCTACATAAAAACAAAACAAAAATGAATGTAACGTATCCATGGATTGCAGAAACATACAATGCCAACATTTAACCTGGAGACAAGGTTGCCAGATTAAGTTGGGGTTTTTTTAGCCCCTAATAGTTTGCAGTCACCAGTTGTTTTCTTTAATAAAAGGAAAGACAAAAGACAAGTGCGCTCAGTCCTGTCAGACTTGAGACTGCTTTTTAAACATTCAGTCTTAAATTGCAACTCAACGTGTGATGTCTGTCGTTTCAGGTGGATCTGTCAGAGGCCTGAACTCACCTGCTGATCACACCTCAACTTTTCTCACTTTGTATTGAAACATTTAATTTTTATTTAACACTAAAAATGTCACTTTGTAACAGTACCTTATTTAAATTGTCACACGGCGTAGCAGCAGACTGCATTTCTGTGTGTTTCATACATTGTTGTTGTTGTATTTTGTTACTGTGTGAAACTGACTGTGAATACTGATGTGTAGAGAAATAAAGTTCATGTTCTGACTCTGCTTACGTTTATGTTATAAAAACATATGAAAGGATTTTTAACAGCTCTTTACTGATCACATAAGTGTCTATTCTTCAGATTTATTTGGACTCAGGATCAGAATAACACACTTAAAGATGTGGCCTTCAGGTCCTCCTGGGACATTTGTACACTGATACCACATGCACTCTTTTTGTTTTTCGCCCAATGCATTGGTCCACAACGGGTTGTTTTTTCCAAATCACTGTCTGATTTTTTTTTTTTGTTGAAACATCCAATTACTTGCTAAGCTGGGTTTATGGAGATTAGTAATTAAGTTGTTCCCTTTAGATTTCTGTTACTAAACTGATGGTCATATATATTAGGCAATATTTACTATTAGTTTTGTTTTTCTTTGGTCATGCAGGCTGCTTTCTTGATTCATTTCTCGATTGAGTTGTCTTAGTTATACCCGTAACACATTATCAGGTGGAGCCCTCACAGTCCGCTCTGTTTCATAGATTCTTGAAATCCAGTGATATATTAATTTACACAAAGAAGCCTTGTTTTCTTCGCAGCTGTTTCAACTGCTTTGAAGTGGAACTTGTGAGTCTAGATTTTTTGCTTGCGTCTTTGATTTTGTGACAGCAGAGGAACAGACAGGAGGCGAGGACGATTGTGCACACTTGCCAATCAGGAGGCCTCGTTCAGAGAGCTTCTTACAAACAGTCTTTTTGTAACACGTGACTTTTTTTTTTTTTAAAAGACATCATTACAGGTCACACAACAGGTTCATACTGTATGTTGGGCGTCCTGAGAGGAGGATCAGCTCTTGGTGTTCAGTAATACAGACCACTCACAGAGGGATTAAACTCCACACACTCACACAGAGAGATGTTATGTGAGCTGACTGCAGCAGCTGCAGCTCACTGTCAACACGCACGCACGCACGCACGCACGCACGCACGCACGCACACACACACACACACACACACACACACACACACACACACACACACACACACACACACACACACACACACACACACACACACACACTTATACTACAGATGATTTTTTTCAGGTATGGCAAAAGGCAAACAGAAGTTTCCATAAAATGAAAAGTCAAAAGCCGCACTCGTCCAGCTCCTCTGCTGTCACTGCATACTTCTAAATCTAATGAGAACTTGTTTGCAGTCATACGACTATTATGACTGTCTGATGAAATTCAGATCGGGGGCAGAAGGTGATGAATCCACATAGAGGAAAGTGACATAAACAGGCTGAATGAACCTGCAGGCAGCACAGAGGCGTTTCCTGGGCTTAAGGACATACAGGGCTTCTCCTGGACCTCTGTCGGGGGTCCACAGGGTACATGCAGTGCCGCCCGTGGTAAGGCCGGCGTCATCCACAGGGGGCGCCACGGACGGGGGAAGAAAAAGGAATCAAAATGTTTATCTTTTACTATTTTTACTAAAACTACTACTACTGTTATTTTGAAATATGACATAAGGCCACGACAACATAACTTTTAAAAAAGGTGAAGTCCGCACACTGTTATAGCTCCTCAAATGTTTATTGTAAGGATCAACGTTTCGATCTTCGTCTTCCTGACGAAGATCTATGTTGATCGAAACGTTGATTAACTCCGAGAAGAGTTTAATAGAAGTTTCCAGTTCTAACATTAGCTTGACTCTTAGCATAATGTCTTGTACTTGTAGTCAAGTTATGACTGTTGCTTTGTCAATGTATACATGCTAGTACGGTGACTAATATAACGTTTAGTATTTAATAATGGCTTGTGACTGTATTTAACTCTGAATACAAATGTAGGAAAAGTTCAATAGCAGTTCTCTAGTTGTAACGTTAGCCTGACTAATAATGCATAGCGTAGCATAATGTCTTGTACTAGTAGTCACGTTATGACTGTTGTTTTGCTTTGTTGCTTTGGTATAATAGCTAATAAACATACTGTTCATGAAGAAGGATCCAGGAGGTTGCTGAGCAGCAGTGAGCCACATTACCTCTTCACCCTGGAAACCTGGGAAGGAGACACAAACACACAAAGAGCAAAACTCACCAGTCCAACAGGCAGGATAAAATAACACACAGTGTGTGATCCAGACATCGTGGGCTGTGGGCCAAGACAGCTTCAGGGCTCTGTGACATGAACTCAGAGGTTGGACATGAGAAAGTGTTGCCACCAACGCAAACAACATCTTTATCTGGCAGTTAGTTGGAATATTTATCACAGGTAGTGACTGCACAATAACGGCTCACTGGAAGGATATTAAAAACAGGTCTGAAGTAATCAAAGACGAGGCGTCTAAGATGAAGAGATGAGTTTCCAATTTAGATTCAAAGGTCGCAACAGAGTGATATCAAATGGGAGGTTACTCCAGAGAAAGTGGGGGCATGATGGGGAGAGGCCTGCTGGCTGCTCTGTGACTCCTGGGACACACAGGAGCATCTTATTCTTGCACGTAATGAAACTAAAAATAACTATTTTCTTTTATATTCAGAGAAATTTATTTTTTCCACCTTTTTTAGCAGTGAGCAGAAGTTTTGTGATCACCTCTGTCTGTTCTTCTGTTTGTCCATCCATCCATCCATCCATCATCCATCATCCATCATCCATCCATCCACGTCCAGCTGTGTCTAGTGTTTGTTTGCTAACATATCTCAGAATAATAACTGGACTGGCTCATAATTTAGTGCACACATTTATGCTACAGGGAGAAAAAAACACATTAATTTCATTGAATATAAAGCTTTTCTGTTAGCATCACCAAACTCTGATTTGTTTACACCACACATATGACATGAGCAGTTTCTCACCACGAGTGTGACGGGAGTGACACCAAGGAAAGACAGCTGTGAAGAAGCAGACAGTGACAGACCACTGTTTGTTTCCAGCTGTGTTGGCAGCTACAAAAGCAGGTATTTTTTACAAGAGTCCGGCTGTATTGCAGTGACAAAAGTGTTGTTTTGTTGTTTTCTCTTACCAAGACTTTGGGCCATTTCTTGCCATGTTTGCAGCAAAATTGGGTATTTTTAATTAGAGTTTGGGATGATTCCAGCTTTGTCGGCAGCAACAAAAGCAGGTATTTTTTTAGCGTGATGTGTGATTTGATCCGATATCAGCTGGCAGAGAATCAGTAGCGCTTTAGATCTGTCCGTCTATGAATCACTTTCTAATCTGGTCACACACACACACAGTCACTGAAGTTCACCAAACAGCTGCTCAAAGTAAATACGGACTCTCCTCAGGGGACAGTGTAACTGTGTGACCTCTCATTACAACACTAAACATCTTTAACAAAATGCCACCTAAATGTTAGACTCAAGTTTAATTGGAGGAAAATTGTCCACTTGTGAAGTGTTGAGAGACACTGCAGCGTGTCTGTCTGAGGACACGGCCCTCACTGTACTCACTGTATCACTCATTACAACACGAGTCCTTCCAACATACATTCGTCCTGCTGAAGCGCTCTGTGTGCAGAGCTGGGGAACAGTTGTTTGTCTTCTGTCTGAATCCTGAATAAAGACTGACGACGAGGAGCTACAGTCACGTTAGCAGCTGTGTGAGGACATGCTGATGTCTGGCAAAGTGTTTACCATGTTATGACACCTGCACACTGTAAAGTTTTTAAAGTCATCAGACTGCTGTAACTGATCACATGACGCAAGTGTCTCATAATGGGGTGTCCTGGAGAAGCACATGAATTTGCATGTCACAAGTGATTGGCAACGAGGGGTCACACGTGCAACTGATCCAAGTTTGTGCACTGATTTGCAATGAAAAACTAACTAAGAAAAACACTGTTACAGGTGTCATGACTCCTCCCTCTGACACTGGCTTAATGTTGTTGCTGCTGTCATGGCAGTCAAAACAAATTTTACACTACAGGATTTGGACTCGCAGGCTGGTCCAGAAATTTAACCTCCTTAATATCTTTTGGGGGTCTGCAACTCATCAGACATCCCTCAGATTATCCATTGATTAATTATCCATAACTGCTTCTTCTAATCAGGGTCGCGAGGGTAGAGCCGACCCCAGCTGACACTGGGCGAGAGGTGGGATACATCAAATTGGTTCTTGACTGAGCTTTAAATATAAATATGTTACCCAAGCAGTACATTATTAGGGTTCAATATCTTCAGATATGTAACTCTAAGAGCTTTTAAATCAGACAAAATGTCGTACAACAGATCCAAATGATCGAAAAGCATCAGCAGATGAGAAATGTTATGGCTGTAGGGGCAACATGTGTAGAAGTTATAGAACACTTAAATGGCTTCCTGTCAGATGTTTTTTAAGGTGCAAACATGACACAATTCTCAAAAATCTAAAATCTAACTTGACACAGAGCAACCCTGTGATTATCTGTCTGAAGCTTCACTACAGGTCGTTCGCCAAACCTGAAGTGCTGGCTCACTGTTTCCATGAGGACTTAAATAAAAAATACAAATAAACTCTTGAATCTCAAACCAAACAGTTTGATGAAGGACTGAGTTTAACGTCTCTGAAGCACCAGACGCAGAAACACTGACAAAAAACACAGGAGCCAAAATTCTCTGTAAATATTAACATTTATTTAAGTATACAATTTAGTATTCTCATCACCCCCCCACCCCTCCCAACCCTTTTCACAGGTTCGCTGTCAGTATCTCGGCTTCTCGGTGCAGCATTAAGCCTCGCTGGAGGACGGTAAAAACTCTTTAACATCAACAGTTAAAACGAGCGTCGGTTATTTCTTTATCTCCGCGTACGGACGGAGGATCACAGGCATCGCCAAACCCACAAGCTGCTTGCAAATGCCACATTTGGTTCATTATTTGCTTTTTTCATTATTATTCTCCATGAGGAGACATTTACAGTCGCATTGCATAAAATTATAGTTTGTTAACTAGTGGACGGAAGAGGATGAGTGATGTCTTTATCTTTTCTCTGTGCATGATGTGATATTTGAAATACCGAGCGGAGCGCTGCTGCTGATTCCTCCTGCAGGAAATAACGGAATGATGTCACAACAAAAACAACCAACCAGACATTAAGAACAAAACCATCATTTCACAAATGCCACAGTGTGTGTGTGTGTGTGTGTGCGCAGACATGTTTCTGTATTAAGCCAAAGAAAGTGAAACATCGTCAGTCATGCTTTGAATTTCCATTTAAAAAGGTCACAACATTGCAGAACCTTTTCAAAGTGTCGGTTGTCACTGTGACCTGCCTGAAAACAAAATAAAAATGTACTCGACAAACGCACACCTGAAAAACACAAAACTGAACTATCGTATAAACCGTGTGTGCAAATAAACGGCTTTAACTTCATAAAAAATAAAAGTCGAGAATCAACGTGAGGCGACCTGAGCTGCCGCATTTTGGTCAAAAAGATTTATGAAAAAATAACACGACTAAACTACAATTTATTAGGAAACTCGAGAGGTACGAAAAAAGAAGCACGGTAAGAAAATAGTGTTATCTGGCGTTTAGAGCGACCGCTGTCAAACACAAAGAGGATCCTGCCTGTTTGGTCGCACGTACGTCTCCCTTTTCCCGAGGAATGAAAACACAAAGAAATGAACACATAACAATATTTCCCACGGAGCACATGAAGTTCAGATTCTTTAGTGGAGCAGCCTAGTGTTTATATTATTGATTATTGATATGAAATGTATCCGGATGTGTCTCCACATAGTGCTGATGGCTAAGTGCTTTCTAATGACAGGAAATCCCGGGGAAAGAGTCTTTAACGATGAGGATGTGTGACGAATGTAACAGATTTAACAGATGAGGTATTGCACAGATTAATTATAATTATCATTAAAAAAAAAACAAAGCAAAAAAAGGCAAAAATAAATATACAGCCAATTCTTACAACATTTACATTACAATTTTAGTCAGATGCTGGAAGATTTTTAGAGGATATTTTAGTGTCAGCGGTAGGTGCAGGTGGGGGTGAGGGTGGGGTCAAGGGGAGATCTTCACTAGTCGTCCCACTCGTCATCGTCTTCGAAGTCCTCGTCTTCGTCGTCATCCTCGTCTTCGTCTGGAAAACAAAAACACATTTTAAGAGAAATCCAGAGAATAAATCTTTTCATGCATTAACTCACGAGTCTGAAGCTACAGGGTGAATGTAAAAGACTGAAGAACAGGAGTTTGATGCTTCTCAGAGTTAGCAGAGAGGGTTGATAACACTCACGTCTGTCAGTTGAACATGAAGCTACAGCCGGCAGCTCGCTAACTTAGCTTAGCACAAAGATGAGGAACAGGCTGAAAAAGCCCGACTCTGTCCAAACTTTACACAATTAACCAAACGCACCTCAAAGGCAAAAACAACTATTTGCCATTTCACCGGCCGTTATAAGTCTGACCATTTTTTGGATTTAAGCAGTTGCCAGGCAACAAGCAGAGACAGAGGAAGTTACTGCTTGAATGACAAATATAAGGACAGTCCTGACAGTCACAGCTCTCCATCAGAAGGTGATGCACTTCCTCAGTTGATGCATATTTCTTTAATCTCCAGACTCCATTTAACTATACAGTAATTTAAGGCCTAGTCCACACGAGCACGGGTATTTTTAAAACTGAACTTTTTTGGCCTCCAGTTTTTAAAAAATCTGCATCCATACGAGCGGTGTAATAAAAATACCTCCATGTGACACCACAAATTCCACTATCAATGGAATTATGGAAATAATCATAATCACGATTATTTTGGTCAAAATCAAAATCACGATTATGTGGCGCACGTGATGACTTACATTGTTTACAGGATGGCGTCGCATACTTACAATTCCCCTCTGCTCTCTGTATCGCACACGGCAGAGTTTGGCCCCAATGCGCGCACACACACATAGACACATGCACACACACCCACCAACCTCTCTCACTCTCCCTCTGCCATTTTCCACACGCTGTTGTGCGCTTGATTTGCAACACGAGACAACGACAGTAAACTGACAAGAAGCGCATTATCGTTTTATGTCGATTATTTTGTTTTCATAATCATTGAAAGTCATAATCTACATTAAAATTCAATTAATCGAGCAGCCCTAGTGGAAAGGCAAACCAAGATGGTTTCTGTGAGTTTTATTTTGTTTCTATTGACTTTGGAAAGTGTGTTTTATGATGATAAAATTACTGTTTATTTAAATGGAGTCTGGTGGGTTTGGTCAAAGTGATTTTGGGGTTGTCTCTGGTGAAACCAAAAGGATCTGATTCTTCAACACAGAGGTTGTTCTCTGTAGGGATCCTTTCCATAATGATGTCAGACATTTGTAACAACAGTCTGAGCCTGTCAGTGGCAAAAACAAACACTGTAAGTGGACGGAAATTGACAGTGCTCATGCCACATGTAAGTTAGTTACCTGAGGAATGGATGGCTTTGCTCCTCTTCTGCATCACTTCCATGAGAGCGCCGACAATGCCCGCGGTGGGAGCTGACGTTGGAGGGCCAGACTCTGGATGATCCGGCACCTAAAGACACACAAACAGATCCGCTCCAGTTTAATAAAAGGTACAAATCAGATGTTTCTTTGATCATACAAATGAACATTATTGTGTGATTTTTTGTGACGGCAATAATAAAACATTTTGCTGCCTTAAATTCTATTGATCTGATTTTAGATAATGTTTTAGATAAATAAATGTTGCAGGGAGCGCCTTATTTCTTTGAGCTTGAAGGGGATTTATGAATATTAATCTTTAATGGACATCAGAGGTATTTCTATCACAGAAAACTGTACGTCACACTGAATCTAAAAATATGAGTATCGTGTCTGTGTGATTAGATTTGACCGAGTTATGACTCAAAGAAAGGAGCGATGTGATTGTCGTACGGTCTTGAGCTGGATTCCCTGTCGGATCTGGTCCAGCAGGGCGTCTCGTCCCACGCCGGAGGACGGCGCTCGGTTGTTCTGCTCCACCTTCTTCAGCTGAGTTCCTCCTCTGATCTGCTCCAGCAGCGCCGACTTCCCACCGGGGCTCGGCGAGTGAGGAGAGTCTCCGCCTCCACCGACACCGTCCAGCTCTGGAGGGGGAGGGGGGCCTGGAGGAGGAGGTGGAGGAGGCGGAGGAGGAGGTGGCGCAGGGGCCGAGCTGCCACCACCACTGACTGGAGACTGCTGGGCCAATGGAGGAGGTGGAGGCGGCGGGGCCTGGGGGGAGGCAGAGGAGTGCGAGGAAGGTGGAGGAGGAGGAGGGGGAGGCTGGTGGTGGTGGTGATGGTGGGGAGGAGGAGGGGGCTGGTGACCTCCTCTGGTGGGAGGAGGTGGAGGAGGTGGTGCACCCAGAGTTCCTGGTCTGGAGGGAGGCGGAGGAGGAGGAGCTGAGGCGGGGGCTCTGGACGGAGGAGGGGGAGGCGGGGCTCCACGGCCGCCTCTGGACGGGGGAGGAGGAGGAGGTGGAGCAGAATTGTGTGGGGGCGGAGGAGGAGGAGGGGGGCCGCCACGGGAAGGAGGTGGAGGGGGGGCTGCAGGGGGGAGAGAAAAGACACGAGATCAGGTTGTATCACCACACATGAAGATGACATCACAGAGACGTGTTAGGCCCAATCCCAATACCCCCCTCGTCCAGTAACCCCTAGACCTTGTCCACTAGACCTTGGTCTGGAAAATGAAGCAACGAGGGGTAGGGGTTGAAATCTTTCCCTACGAACTGGGACACCACTCACTACGTCACCGTGTTGTTTACGTTCACGAATACTTAACTATTTTAAACAGGAAGCTGCGAGCCATCTACATTTCCAACCGGCACCTACAATGGAGTCTCCAGTTGAGTTCATCCTACCGATTGCGTTTGCTAAATTCATCATGCTTCATTTGACGAACGACAGATGACTTCTGCTAGCTCGCTAACAGGCTAACATTACGAGGCAGCATAGTAATGCTAGCTGGCGTGTTATCGTAATGTGAAGATCTACAAAAACAGAATGAACCAATTTATTACAGTTTTTGCACTAAACAACATGTTTTCTATAAATGTTGAGTAACAGGCTTTGTGGTGCGTCTTTGGACGCCGCTGCACAAGGCAGTACATTTATTTTTGTTTTGCGCTGGCACTATGGAAAGGTTAATAAAAGTTGCGAGCACATGAGTCTGGGTGAGAGCATGCGCCTTCTCTGTGAGCTGTAAGCAGCTGATGGACGCAACTAACAAAACTTGAATCAATGCAGCCGTCTTAAGGAGAAATGTGCTGATGTTTTTATGGCAATTAATTACATGTACGTTTATTTGAAATAGATATTTGAGAGGGAATCATGATGTTTACATCAAGGTTACACGTAACATCAAAGGTTGTTTCATTAATCTGTATGACTGAATTTGTGCTTACTTAGGGTCTAACAGCTCAGTTATGTTTTTTTTATAACAAAGATTTTTCTTTTTCTGTCACAAAAGGGAGAATAAATAACAACAAAAACAGAATAAACAACAATATAAAAACATCAGTATTTGTATCGGTATCGGTATCGGCCCAGAGTTTCACAATAGGAGAGTAAACTCGGCGGCCAGGGCGGTGACCGAAACACTGAGCGTATTTTGTAGCTTTAAACATGTATTTAAGTCGATTTCATCGAGCTCCAGGAGTTCTTAGAGAAGAACTCAAGGAATAGTCTCTACAGCCTGGAGAAAAATTCAATCAAAGAAAACTTGAAGAGAAACAAAATCGTAAACAACCATTGAAAAAGATAATATTTCAATACTGATCACACACAGATTGATTTTTAAATCACTGGGACCACATGAGAAGACCCTCCATCCATCATCGACACCACAATCTAAATCTGACCAGTGGTGACACACACACACACCACACACACACACACACACACACACACACACACACCCTTAAATTCAGATTCAGATCACTCCCCACTCCTCTCTCCAGGTTAACATGAATAAAACATGGAGAAGAAGACTCTGTCACAAAGAATAAAAGTATCTGACACAGGATAACGTTTCATCTGCACCTCAAACAGACTGTCTGATAGAAAAATACTGCAGAAAGGAAGGAAATGATACTTCAAGATAAAACTGAGAGGATTTTAAATCAGTTCATGAAAAAGTTATTTTGCTTCTATTTGAAATGATGAATACGCAGAAAAGCAAAACTGTCACACCTGCAGGAATAATACTTCTTTTACGTTTGTTGTGTTTCTGTATTTGTACATCACTTTTCCAGGTGTTAAAAGCTTTTTACGTAAATTGAATGGATCAATCCTTAACGTTTGTCTGTGAGAAGACTAGAAGATATAAATCTAATTGTTTCTTCTTCGTTGGTGTTTAACTTTTAACTTTAAAGGGACTCTTTTCCCACGAGAGTTTAAAGACATAGTTTTACAGCTGGGGAAATGCGCCTGTTCACATTCTGGTGTAGAGTTGGATGAAAAGATCAATACCACCTTCATATTTGTCCTTTGGGCAGAAACTTCCTCCATCCCCGCTTGTTGCCTGGCAACCACTCAAATCCAAGTATTAGTCTGGCTCATAACTATCCTTAAAATGACAAATAGTTGTTTTTACACTTTGGTTTTTGTACAGATTAAACAAAGGTGATGGAATGTGTCAGTGACGGAGCTTTAGAGGTGCCGCTGGGTGGATTTTGTGACAGTTGCACAAAGTCAGGTCACATGTTACAGTCTTCGTGCTAAGCTAAGCTAACAGGCTGCAGATATCAGTGGGGTAATAATCTTCTCTCATCTAAGCCTACTTTTCAATTTTGTCAAAGTGTTTGAATGGATAAACTGTAAAAAACAGAATATATTTCAACATTATTAAACCAGATCAATAAAAATCACATGCAACATCACCTGCATTTAAACATCCATCTAAAGTAAGCAGAGCCCTACAGAGACAACTACTTGCAATGTGCCGTCCTGCAACGTTCTAAAATGGTTTTGTCTTTGGTCTGAAGACATTTTTAGGAGGTATGCAGACAAAGAGGGGTGATGCTGATGGCTTGGTTATTTATTCATTTGGCTCTGGGTGTTACTTGGGATGTAAATGAAGTTGAGATGAGGTTTGTAAATTTACACTTCTTTCGTCTACACTTCTTTCTCCTTTTTGAGCACGTTTGTTAATGTTTTGCTTTTATTTTTTGTTTCGCTCTCAGGTAAGTTTTTCACAACACATCAAATAATGTTTCTACATTTCTAAATCGAATTTAATTTCTAATTCCCTCCGAACAATGTCGACCTCTGAGACGCTGTCGTGCTTGAAAGTTCTGTTTTGCAGCAGAATCCTGGTGGAACGGATCAACTGTTGCAGCACCTCATTATTATTTAGGATCAGTCTGACACATCAAAGGCAGGTACCTCTGACTGTGTGTGTGTGTGTGTGTTTTCTCACCCTGCCTCCTCAGCTCGTTCTTAACGGCCTCCACCCCTCCCTTCTTCTCGATGAAGTCGTAGATGACCTTGGACGTCTCCCGGTCCTTCAGCTGAGCCTCAGAGATGCCACACATGTCAAACAGGTTCTTGAGTTCAGGGTCCAGGTTGTTCAGCTGCAACATCAACAACACAGACAACATTTTAAAAAACACACACAAGACTTACAGTGTGTGTTGAGGACAAACTTAAGATGATTTGTCAGCTAAAAATACTGTTAAGTGATGACTCCTGGTGGTCAAACCTCATTTGAGTATACAACAGCCTCAATGAAGTGTGACAGCTGCAACTGAAATTGCTTAGTATCAACAATCTTTGAGCCACAAGTGATCACAATTCTTGCTCACTATTTCTAGGTAAGTCTGAGTGAAAGGTCAAAAAGATGGCTGCAAAAAAGTGCGTTTGTCCCTGGGGATGGATCATTGACTCTTTAAGTACGCACATGGAAGACAACTTTTTTTGGCTGTCATTCGTTCAGCCTCTGTTGAAGTCTATTTGTCATGATATGGTTTCATGTCTCAGGCTCTCTGCTCTCAATAACGCCATTAGATAGAAATATTTTGTCCACAGTACAGAAGCAGTGATTCGACTTCCTCTGCGGTGAAGATGAACTGCACAGCTTTCAGTCACAGTGTCAGTGCGACACCTGGTGGCCAACAGGAAGAACTGCAAACTACCTGACTCAAACCACTCAGCTGCTTTCCATCAAATCATTAACCTGCAGCTCATTCACACCTCTGGTTCCTGTCATGCTGCAGTGCATTCTGGGACTGTCTGCTGTGTGACTGACAAGTTTCCAGGCTCATTCAGCATGCTCGCTCAGTCGGGCACACGGGCACAATAACGAGGCGGCGAATGGAGAGCAGTCACCCTTCTGCTCGTTAGTCCCATCAGTCTGAACACAACATTCGTTAGCGGACAAACTCAGCGATGACACGAACCAGCTGCTACGAGAAACCAGTCGGGGTCCTGGAAACATTAGTCCAAACTAAATGAGAAAATCGCAACCAGCAGGACTGTGTATATTTGGTTGAAGTATTTTGCTGGTTGAAGTAACGATTTGTTCATGAGGTAAATGAAGGGCTCTCTTGATCAAATATTTAAGGCTATTTTTCAAAATGCTTCAACGCATTCACAAAACTCTTCTCCAGTAAAATGTGCTTCGAGTTTCTCATCAACAGCCTCAGACACCACCCCGATGAAACCAAGATGATGCACTGAAGCAAACACTTCTCCGCACCTCGCTGTGTGTGCACTTTAAAATGAGGAAAAAGCTATTCTGTCTTTTCAAACGTCTGACTCCTTTGCAGTGTTAATCAGAGTAAACAAAAACTGCAGAACTTCCATTACTCTTACTGTACTTGTGGTGCTGTTACAGCACCCACTGAGGTCATATTAGGGGGATTTATTTTCTGCTGTGGCACCAGATCACATAACGAGGTTTCCCTTTTAGTCTGAACAAAATGATGAGAGCTAAAATACAAAGAGGAGCTTCTTGGCAGCCAGAGCTCCCTTTGTGACAGGAATAGTTCTGGTTGGGGACCACACAGTCGTGAGTGTGTTTGTGAGTTTAAAGCCTGATAAATAAAGGCAGATCAACTTTATTCATACAACATAAGGTAGGTGGGAAGTGGGGACAGAACTGTATCTTTTGTGCCACAACACGACACTGCAGCTTTTATTTTAGTGCCACGATTATTAATTAAATTAGGGCTTTTTATATTTGTGGAGGAAGAAAAGAGGCGGTCTTTTAATGCATTTATATTTAAAATCTGTTTGTTTCCTTCAGAAAGCAGTGAACACTCAGACGACCGGATGAGGCTGCAGCCTGGAACATTCTGCAGCTTCTGAGACGCAGCGAGATGTTTGTGAATATGAGCAGGAAGCAAAAAGAGCCTATTGTGTGATTTCATCATGCAGCCACCACACAGGTCACTATTGTGCTCCTGTGTGTGCGCGCATGTGTGTGTGTGTGTGTGCGCATGTGTGTGTGTGTCTGTGTCTGTGTTAGAAGGGGGTACTCACATCAAAACCTGTGTTCGGATCCCAGCCCACGTGACCGATGTGCCTGAGGAAGATGGGACAGATATGTGGTGAGATCACACACATAAAATATACAGAAGTACAGTAACTATTTAACATATGCACGTGGGCGACCATGTGCACATGCTAAATAGTGAGCCCACACACACACACACACTCACATCAGTGAGAGTGACATCAGTCAGAGAGACAGTGTGGTCATTGAGCGCTCTCAGACCTCAACGCAACATGTTTACTGTTTCAATGAAGCTGAGTGTTGCTGCTGGATCAGACGGCACAGTGCAGGTCTATGACTGCACACACGCACCCACACACACACACACACACACACACACACACACACACACACACACACACACACACACATGCAACTAAAAGTCAGGATTTTACAATATGTTGAAACAATTACTCGACTGACAAATTAGTCAAAAGACAGAGTTAACTTATTTTTATGACTGATTCATTGCTTGAGTCATTTTTTAAACAAAAAATGCCAACGTTTGTCTGTTTCCTGTTTCTTTCATTTTTCCGATCACTGTTAAGAGAATATCTTCGGTTTTTGGAGTTTTATTCAGACAAAACAAAACATTTAAAGACAAGTGTGACTCACTGGAAGTTGCTGGGCGTGCCGATGTCGGCCTTGGTCAGCTTCTTCTTCTTGCCTTTGGTCTTCTTGTCCTTCCTGTTGAGCCCGCTGTGGCTCAGCATGTTGTTGAGGTGGTACGGCTGCTGGTGGCTGTGGGAGTTGTGGAATCGGACATTGTTGATCTCCGGGTTCTTGATGTCCACTGTGGCCATGTGCAGAGCTGGACCTGCACACACGGGGGGGAGGGAGACGGAGGTCAGGATGAAAACTTCAGGAGCTGTGGTCCATTTGAAACAGAAGAATTACACCACTGGTGCATCACAAGTATTATAAAGTGATAAGCAGACTGCTAAGAAATGGTCTGCTCCTGTTTAAATGCTCTGATTACAACATATTGTTTTTGTGGCGTCCATGTTATTTCTACATGACAAGCTTATGAACACAGTGACGTTGGAAGAACGACACCCAACTCAGGAAACTCGATCACCTGAGGAGCATGCGAATTCACCATCAAGACCCGCAGACACCCTGATAGCTGTAATGAAGGCTGCATCCTACAGGGGATGCTGGCAGGACTTCAGGCTGATAAACTGGTTTATTCTGTGGTATGTAACTGCCCCCTCCTGACCCTCACACACTGTCATCAATATTCCCTCAGTAATCCAGGTACCTGAGGGATCAATATGGCTGCTGTAAACTCTGTCACTGAGCTTTCATAATCCATCTTTTCCAATATAAAAATGCAGCAGCTGAGCCTCTCCCGATGGTCCGAACCGCTCCAAATAACTCGTAATCTCCACAAACCACAGCAGCATTTGACATAAACCACTAATCCGCTGCTAATCCCAGTCCAAATCCCTGGACTCCCCATGAATGCTGGATGTCTATGACCACCAGGACCAACAGGCTCGCCTCAAATCTGCCGTCTACAGAGAACCAGGACTGACACGGTGGGCGTTTCCCCGGCCAGAGCTACACTGGAAGGTTCTGTGTCGGCCTGGGCATCAGAGTTGAGTACTTTTATGGTTCAGACTAGGGCTGCAACTAAAGATTATTTTTGTTGTCGACTAATCTGTCGATTATTTCTTCGATTAGTCAACTAATTATTTCATCCGAAAATGTGTTAAAATGTTGAAAAATTCCGGTCTGTCTCGCCCAAACTTGTTTCGTACTCACGCTAAAGGGTTGTAGTTCACCGTCATGGGAGAGTGTGTAAAGCTGCCAATATTTGAACATAAGAAGCTGCAATAAAGAGTATTTTGGGCACTTTTATAGCACTTTTTTATGGAAGACGAGTCAAACCAATTAGTTGCCTACTAAAATAGTCACGGATTATTTTAATAGTCTATTAGTCATTGATTAGTCGACTACAGCCCTAGTACAGACTGAAAATCTTCTGTACTAAAACTAATGCAGAATCATTTGGGACAAAGTTTTGATACCTATCTATGGACACTTTGCGGCCTTACTTACCACCTCCTCCTAACATACAGTAAGTGAACTCTGGCAACAACATTTAAGAAGCCCTGAGCAAGTCTACGCAACATCTTGCTGATGATCTGATCGGAAAATAGGTTGGAGGTGTTGAAAACAGAGCCAGGGCGAGCATTTTAAATAAGCTACATGTCGCTTAGCTTGCTGAAGCCCGGAGTAGGTTAGGATATCCTGACTGGAAAACACTGAAACAATCTGATGTTCGCTCGCTCGCTTGATTGTTCACATCAAATCAAATTAGAAAATGTGTTATTCATTCATCCATAAATTTACTGTGGCAAGCGACAGAGAGCGAGCTGTACCCAGCATGCTGTTAATAGTTTATAGGGGTCCCCTTTCTATACACTACAGTGGGTACAAAACACACTACTAATAAATTTGTTCTGGAGATCTCATAGCTCGCACTCTACACTGCACTTCCACAGGTCCGCAGCAGTACGCCCACCAGGTCGATTGTAAAAACAGTTGTCAAGAAAATGGAAGGACAGACATACATGCAAACAGACAGACCCCTTGCATTTTAGTTGTTTAGTTGGTCTCCTGATCGGTTTGCCAAGAAAAACATGCGTTCCTGCCAAGAACACTCGGATGAAGAACATTCAAACTCAGATGTGAACTTGCCAGACTCGACTGACAAAGGTCAGGCGCACTCTCAATAAGCAAAGCTGCCAGACTCGCTGCCAAGACTCTGGATTCTTTTCCAAAACAGACGTGACCAACAACACTTCCATTCAAGCCCACTGCATTCAGTCTGTCAATGAACAGCATATGTAGAAGAGCTTGAGCTGGATATGAGAGTTCACATCAGGTAACAAGAGAGTCAGAACCGAGCCATCAACATTCCCAAACGCTGTGGGTTATCCCTGAAGTACCAACGCGAGCAGATTCCTCACAACAAAAGCGTTTTTTTGAGGTTCTCACAATGAGGACAAGAACAAACATACATCTCCCAAACAGAGTCCAACCCAGAGCAACAACGTCCCTCTGTTAGTCTCATGTTTCACAACTGAAATGTCAGAATGAATCTGCACCACCAGAGACGAACTTCAATGAAAGAACGATCTCAGGCACAAATCCACGGAGCTGACTGAAGACACGCCTGATTTGTTCAGTGTATGTTAATCCTGCTCTTTGCGGCGTCAGTGTTTGCCAACAGTCAGAGGGCTTAATGAAAGTAAACAGTCTGTTGGGATGACACGCAGACACAGCTGCAGAGGAGGAGAGCTAAATTAAAGCTCTGATGCACTGGGGCCGTTTCTCACAACTTTGTTTACACCTGAACGACATCATCAACAAAGGCTGTAAGATAATGTTTGAGTTTTGCAGAGCTATGTGGAGGGAGACGTGTGCTGCTCAGACATTTTTACCCCCAGAACCTGTCAAGTTACCATGTTTACTTCTACCTCTCAAACCACAATGCATCAGACGCCATAACATCCCAGAAATTTTGAGATATAGCAAATTCCCATCTCAGGTACTTTACCTGAGGCCATATAAAGCCGAATAAATCCTCAACACATCTTTTGCTCTTAGTTCTGGCCTTCTGTCCACAAGGTGGTGCCAAAAAGATACCGAAGCTGGTGGGCTTTTTAGAAACTGCCTCAGGAGCAGGACCCGAGGACATGCGTCAGGCTTTGACACCCATTTCCTCAGTGGTCAAACAATGGAAATACATCCTTCACTTGATGCTATGTGGCCCAAAGTGACTTTTCCCCCCATAGACTATGGAAGGAGAACATTTTCAGCCAATTCCAGGCTGGTGTCGGCACCTTGAAGGAGATCAAATGTCAGTATAGCTGGGAAGGGGATGAGCGGCTCACACTATGTTTGTTTACTCAATCTGTGTTTTTTGGGGTGACGAGAAGAGACATGACAAAGTTAGTCTCTCATGAAAACTAAAACTGCACCAATATGACATCATTTTGGATTTAAAGCTGGTGTAAGAGACGTCCTAACAGGCTGCAGGTGCTGTTTTCAGCTGAACTTTGGTCACAAATTGTGTCGCTGGTTATATTATATGTAATCTCCAGTCAATGCTACAATATAAAACACGTGTTTTCTGTTTAAAAAAGTAGTTTAATGGAGTAATTTGGCAGCGATGGTGAGTGGTGCCGTCATATCCAGCTCTGTCGATATATCCATGTTCCCACTGCTCAGCACATGTTGGAGACCTTTTATCTGTTTATCAATGGATTTAAATATCTGTTTATAATGTCTTTCTTTTGCACTTTGTATTGATTCTTTTGATGTATTATGTAAAGCACTTTGAACTGAACTGATATTTTGTAAATATCAATGCTGAAATGTGAAATTAATTCTAATAAAAAAACATGAATCAAGGATCAATTACATGAACAAAACAAATGTTCAGCAGCAGTAACTGTGGGGATTACAGATTAGGCCTCGTGTGCATCTCAACAGGGTTTAAAGGGGACGACAACACAGACCATGTGGTCTCCATATGGCACAGATGGGCTTCCTGCTGACCAGATTAACCTGCGGCAGACTCCACTCTGTGTCAGTGTGTGAGTCACACTGTCTCTGAAACAACGCCGCCAACGTGTCAGGAAACGCCACAACTCTCCAACACTTAAGTCTGCTGGCATTTGTCATCCAGTCACGCAACAACATCTATTTCTGTCGGAGACGTGCAACGAGCATGAACACTGTTTTCAATCAGCTTCTTTATTAATAAACCCTACTCCAGGGTTTTCTAATCTGGACTATGTTTCAGCCACGTGTCTGTTTCAGTCCCTGAACACCACATACAACACAATGAGCTTCCAAACTGACCCCAGATCAAAGTCAGAGGATGTTTTGTTGCCACTGAAGGGCCACAACAGTAGAAATAAAATCTGCATTATCAATATTAGGAGTTCAACGTACCATTTTTAGGGTCACCTCTCTTCTCTGCAAAAGAAAAATCAACACAATTATAGTTTCAGAACAAAATCAACACATAAAATGGAAGATATTTAGTTTTTAAGAGGCGAGAGAAGAGGGTGAGCTGTTCAAGAGTCAGAAAGCGTGCTGAAGTTCAGTTAGTTGCGGCCAGAGGGAAGACGACAGTTTTAAAGCCTGCAGGTGTCAAAGCTGTCAGAGAAAACATGCTGCCTCACGTCTTCAACGCCGTGGGCAAAACAGTCTGAGAGACAGTTCAGGAAGTCTTCGACATGAGCAAAAGGAGACAAGCAAAAGCTTTGAGAGCTCAGATGTGTTTGATAAAAAACTCCCCCCTCTAAAAAAAAAAAAAAAACCTTCTGTGTCACAGCTCTGTGAGCCTTTGGACCCTCAGTCATCATCACAGTTTGAGTGGTGCACTTCAAAAAGCTGGCGTGCTGAGAGGAGCTGGAGGGGAGCCAAGAGGACCCTTGATGCAGAGATGTTTACGACACAGAGACACACCGACAGTTTTACGACAGCAGCGAGAATACAATGAGCTCACAGCAGCAGAGGAAAGAAGCAAACTGTCCCAAACCTTCACTCGTGTCCTCATCTGGGAAAACATTTTTACAGATTTCATTTTGGGTACTTCCATTCATCGCTTCACACACAACAGACACTGAGTCAAGTTCGAACTAACGTGTAGTTAGTTGGAATTAATTTGAAAGCAACCCATATACCGCAACGTATGACCTCGCACACAGCGACATCCATCAATCGGCGGTGAGGCGGAGTCTCTTGTGGTGTCATACAGCAGCACTATCTGTCTTAAAATTGGAGTTTAATATTGTAGCTTTCGTAGATTTTTCCATTATTATCCTCACAACCTTCTCCTGAAGCAACAGCAATGTACTGAATATACTTGCATATAAATCTTGCTATCATATCATTGATGACCATTTTGCAAGATTCTGGGATGACTGTGGTGAAAAGTAGTCAGACGAGGTTGCTCCTCTCACTTCTGGTGCCTCTGCTGTCTCACTTGGGAGACAAGCTGGCAGCTGACTGCTCAGATTTATGGAAGTAGAGTAAAGCAGCTGCTTCAATACACTGCAAAGATTGAGGAGACTGAAGTCCGTCGTCCTCTCACATCTAAAGACAATCTGAGTTTTTAGTCAAACACTACATTTTATTTGCAAAGACTGGGGATTTTGCAGGGTCACTATTTTTAAGACTACTATTAGATTCCTTATTTGATTATCTCCCATCCTGCTCCTGGTGGAAAATAATATGCCAAACTCCCTTTAAACCATATGACGTATTAAATATTCCTTACATGTCCGCAAAAACACAACTCTAGACACACAAATAAAGGTATTCCTGTTAATTCAGCATCAATATGATTCATAAAGATAAACTGCATGTGCATATAAACGTTATATGTTGTCGGCTTCAACTTGCCACCAGCCTCTGATGGTCAGCTGTGTTGTTTTAGTGGGAGGGCATCATGGGAAAGAGAGGCCAACTGTTTCAAAGATTAAGATTTCTCACTGAAGTAAGTGCTGGTTGGTGGATCAGATACAAATTAAACACTCTAGTTCACGCCACAGCTCCACCAGTTTCCAGCTCAGTTTTTTGACCACCTCACACCAAACAATTGAGACCATAGTAGCACCAGTGGACGTACAACTTTTCTGATTTTATTCTGCCTTTGGAAATTTGTCTGCGACGGTGAGATCGCTTGAAAAGTCGCATGTTGCAGGGCTGGTTGTTGTAATCTTCGATGGTAATTTTGCTATCTACGGTGTAGGACCTAAAATACTTTCACGCTCTACTTCTCAGATGCTTCAATGTTTAGCTTTGTTATCTTAGTTTATTGACAGGTCAATAGGACATGCAATAAGTCAAGCTGACAGGAAGTTTTAAAACAACCTCTGCTGGACCACAAGGAACAACTACACCAAAGGTCTGTTAAATTTAACATCAAAAGTCCGACAGTGTGTGGGATTCTTGGGTTTCTTCAAAATCCCCCTTTCTACCTTTATGAGCTATTTCAAAAATCCATTCAACTCTCACAGCAGCAGCAGCAACACCCTGAATCCTCCATGCTTGCTCTTCTTGAGATGCAGACACACAAATTAACTCCAGGAACTGTTCCTCCCTGAGTCTACTTCCTCAGCCCTGCACATCTCCCTGATGCAGCTGGACATGAGCCAGGCACACAGGTTTGGGACTGAGGTTGAGGTCTTGTTAGCAGAAGAGGTGGTTAAGTGTTCTGGAGCCTGAGCCCAGGTGTGAAAGGTGAAAGGTCACACACACACACACACACACACACACACCACACACACACACACAGGTTGAGGAAGCGAGGAAAGAGGACAAGCTGAAACAGTAGAAACGTACCTGTTTTGCGCTGTCGTCGGTTGAGCAGGTCATTGATTGCAGCTCTGAATCTTTTGGCCTCTTCTTCGCTGGCAAAGTTCAGACCGATCTGACAGGTCTGAGAGGAAGAAGAGGAAGAGCCACACATTATTAAAATGGCATCTATCTTTAAATAAAAAGTGTTCAACAGCAGAGATTACAGAGCATTAAGTCTGAACACCTTGAATAAGAATGTGTGGATCAGAATTGAAGCGTTAACTTCTAAACCTGAATTTAAATTTCGAAAAAACGGTCAAATAAAAACACTGATAACAGGTTATTTCCAAAATTATCCTCAGATAAAATGTCTGGATTTACTCATGCTGGTGATTCACTTACAGGTGCATCAAAAATACACCTATTCATCTCTGGTCTCCTCTTATTTAATAAACATTCTGGATTTATTGGAAGTGCATCCTCTGAAGAATCTGTCAGTAAAGTACAGACATCTACAGCTCAGGGCATCCTGCAGCGTTTTATACCTGGGACAGTCCACCTCGCTGGACATCAGAATTATATTTGAGGGACGAGATGTGCCCCGATCTCTTTGACTCTGATCAAAACCCAAACAATCATTGAGGTCAACCTTAAATTGAACACCATCTAACTCAAATCCAGGCAGCACTGCAAACAAAAACGAACAAAACCACGAACTGCGAACTGCAGATGAAGCCAAAATTAACACAAGATTCCTCGTGGGGTAGCTGTTTAACAAGCCCCGTTTACACTGTGTGTTCAGGGCGGGAACATTGTACAGTTGAAGCCGCAGAGCGGTCTCGCCTTTAGTCTGCAACAGGAGGTAGTTACAGTGCCAAAACAGTGCCTGCATAAACAGGACAGCCACAGGGATCATGGGCAGCATGGGTGTGACGTTTTGACAACGTGTGTGCAACCCACCACTGGACCTTTAAAAAAGTAGCTGATAGCAGTTAGCAGCTAACTCAAAGAAGAAGAACAGCATCCGAAAATGTCCACAAACACTCCTAACCCTCCGAACAAAGGACGAGATCAGCCGCCACATAACAGGGTGGGTAAGTGATTCTTACTGGCATGTTATGTGATTGCTATTGTTTCTAAGGTGCTGCTGACGTGTATGTTACATGTCACACTAGCAGCCAGTGCTAATGTGTGACATGTCACACCCATTAGGCCTCCTCTGATTCCATTATGTCAGCTTGCTGTCTAAAAATCACACACTGAAGCAGTGTCATGCCGCCATCCTTTGGTTCTGTGTAAAAATGCAAAGGCAGCATAAAGGCAGGACTTTGTAGCGGCTCTGTAGCGCCATCTCTGTGCAAAATGGGCTGCAGGGATGTCCAAACTATGGCTCACAGGTGGTGTGTGGCCCCGAATATTAACGCACATGGCTCATGGGTGATTATAAAATTGACATATTTGGCTTGGTGACGACATTTCAATCCAGTGCCTATTGTGACTGCTGGGTGTCACGATCACAGTCTGGAAATATCAGACACAGGAAGCGGAAATGTGGCTGCTCACAGCCTTGTTGAACTGAGCCACACTGAATGGCTGGCAGAGAGCTGGCACGGGAAGATGGACTTTCAATGCAAATGCTTACACACATGAAATCATTTGTTGCAGAGCTTGGACTTTTTTAAAGGCTAACCAGTGACAGCACATCCAAACGATCTCTGGTTTCCCAACACCAACATTTCTGTGGGAACGGGGGAAATATGTGACTAATAATAGAATCTAACCGGCACTGTCAAGATCTCACTGCCTGACGTGAGAAGGACATTATCTTGTTCATGGACAGTTTCTCTGATGATATGGAAGGAGTACAGCAGGCATTTGGAGCTTATTGAAATGGAAAGTGATGACACAAGGCTAATGGCCCAGAACTATATGCATTCATCTCTATATGGACCCTGACATGAAAAGTTTGGATGCGTGTTGTTGGCTCTTAATAAAATCACAGTAATGCTGTTCAGTGGCTTATGTTTATGATTTTAGATGAATCATTTTATTATCTTTATAAAAGCAACAGTTCTGTCCATCCGTCTGCTCCTTCACAACACTCCACAGCTGAAGTCACCATGCATCACACAGACAGAATATATATAAGACCAGACCATTTTAGTTCAAGCCAGAATCCATTGAGAAAGGAGCTGTTGGTCTACTGTTGCCTCCATCAGTGGGTTTGTTTGTCTTATTGTGTGCCTCTGGCGTATAAAACAATTAGTTTGAATTCACCAAAGTCACACAATAACACAAACAGAACTCACTGAGGCATCCGAAGACCAACATCCACAGAGTTCAGCATGCTAAAAATACTGATTTTGTCAAAGGAGTCTGGTGGCTTTGACGAAAGCAAAGATGGGGAACTGAAGCCCGTAACGACTTCCCCAACTAAATGGGCTGAATGTGGCAAAGTAAAGTGGTAAATCCATTCCCATACAGCCATACAATTTAACAGTTCTGGTGGCTAAAATATGTGTTGCTGCTGCCTCTGTCCACAGCAGCATAATGTCTGGCGTCCAAGTGCTACTCCTGCCTGTTTCTCCAAACCGATCTCCTGTCGATCGCTATGTACAGCGTGTGATACACTGACTATGACTTACCTCATACAATCCCACTTCTAAAGACCCAAACTATCCCTTTAAGATGAGCACAGTCAGTCATGTAATCCAGTACTTCCAATAGCATTACATTTCTACTGTTGATTTATAGATAACAAAACATTTATCTGAGATTTAGGCAAAAAAAGTCTATAAAAATCTGATTACGCACATGGTCACATCTAAAATGTATTTTGGCCAGGACTCCCTGAAGAAGGGATCTTGTTGTGGCTGAATAAAGGATAAATAAAAATGTTTTGCAGATAAAATGCTGCAGCAGTGATCTTTGTAAAGAGAAATAAGAAGTGCATTTTTGTTTCCAACCCACACTCAGCTTAGTTCAGCTACCGTGTTGTGTTTCTGTTCTTTTCTTTTATAAAACCTGATCCTTTCTCAACTTCCAGAAGCCCTCAGCTCAGAAACAACAGCGACATGTTAACGAGCAGACACTTCCTGGAGGCCTGTGGCTGCTCCACATTACTGTTGAGCGAGCAGACCCTGATGTGAACACTTGACTGAGCGTAAACACATTCAGTGATTATCACACCTTAAACAGAGTGGAACCTGATCAGTGAGACCAGGCTGTGGTCCTGAGGTAATCACAAAGAGCCGCACACTTACGTCTCCTGTGAATGAGATGAAGTAGGACCTGGCGCTGCTGATGGAGAAGTTGTGGTACAGTTCCTGCTCAAACATGGTTTTCCCTTCCTGCAAAAACACAAGACAGAGAGGGAGAAATATGAGAGTTTAGAGGGACCACATGTGTGAATCAGCAGATTTTCATCCACTGAATACAAATCAACTGCACATTAAAGTCATACTCTTCATTTAAAGATTGATTTCCTTCCCTCCACAGTCTCAACTGCTCTCAGTTCATTTCTCTGAAAATCAATGTTCTGACATCTGAGGTTTATGAGTCAGCTGTTTTTTAATGCAGGAAAAAACAAACTCAACCACATCATCAAAAAGGGAACTTACTATGCAGATTTTCAGGCCCATACTTGTGTTAATGGTCTCTAATACAAAATGTTCACATGCTTCAATGTTCAACCTAGATTCCTACCTCTGCCTTCGCGAACCAGTCAAGCTGCAGTTACACCCATGTCTGTCCAGACTCATATGTTGCCACGACAGAAGACAACTGTTCAAATATGGATGTTGCTGCAAAGCTACAAATTCTAAAACATGGATGCTTCATACTTGTCTTACACCCAGCAGCACAGAGGATCTACACAATCAGCATGGTTTCAAGGTGAACAGCCAAGATTAGAGTCACCAGCATCCAACCATATGTCTCCCCTTCTGTTCCAGCTCCAAAAATAGTTATGATGTTGAATAATGGCCAGAAAAGTGTTTAAGCAGAACATTATGATGTTACGATGAAGTTGACCTTTGACCTTTTGGATCTAAAATGCAACCACTTCATTATTATAGCCCATTGGGCATTTGAGTGAAACTGTGTCATAATTAGCCAATGAATTCTTAAGTTATGTTTTGTGAGGTCACACTGACCTTTGACAACCAAAATCTCATCAGTTCATCAATGAGTCCAAGCCGATGTTTGTGCTAAATTTGAAGAAATTCCCTCAAAGAATTGCGTTCACGAGAATGAGGCAGACAGACGACAACAAAACATAAAATCAAAAATCAAGTTTGTAAGTTAAAAACGTGATCATTGTGCTTGAATCAGTCCTCTTTGCTTGCGAGTTTAAGTTTTGCTTGCAAGTTCAACTGCACTTAATGGGCGGGGCCTACATTGATGGACGAGAGAGAAGTTTTTATTGGTGTGTTTGATGTGGCTCCACCCACAATTCCCTCTCTCCCACTGGAAACGTTCGACAGTCGGCATTACTGCTACACCCTGGGGCATCGACGGTACTGACCGTTACACCATCAAATAGTTCTGCCCTGGCTAAAAAAAAGCAATCTACATGCACCAGATCATATAAAACATTCTTGCTATTATTAAGCCTGGTCCACACGGACCCGTGTACTTCTGAAACTGTGTATTATTCTATGTGATTTGGCTGTTTGGCCACACGCAACTGTACTTTTGGGCCCCCGAAACCGCGTTTCTTTGAAACCGGAGTCCAGGGTGAAGTTTTTGGAAGATTCCGGTGCCAGCGGTTGCGTGTAAACAGGATAACCGCAGTGTTTTATTACCTGTCTCCATTGTTTGACGTCAGAGCGACGGTAAATAGCTCTTTTCTAAAAGTTTACTAACTGCTAAAATCCCACATTCTGTGGGATTTTATCTCAAAACTTTATCTCGAATTTATCTCAAAACTTTTTGACTTGCAAACGAAAAAAAAATGACTCGCAAACAAAACTTTAGGATTTTAATCAATAATTTTTTACTTGCAATAAAACATATTTTGATTGCAATATTGATACTTTTGCTCTCAAATCTTTTTTGATTGCAAAACCTACTCTGTTTGATTGAATAATACAGAAACAAATGTAGCTCCATACACTACAGTCACCTAAAGATTCAGTGAACATCAACAAAAACTGTAATGCATCTGCAGCAAGTTTTAAGTCTCTGCAGGTTTGTTTTTAACAGAGATAAAGTTAATTCAACAGTATATTTTATGCACCGACTCTTTAATAGCCAGATTGATTTTGGAGCCTGAACGAGTCAGACAGTAAACACACATCAGTGGCTGGTAATTCACTCTGATCCATTAGGGTTGCACCATTGATTCCACATCGTCTTTAAAGCACCGTATTAATTTATTCAATGATTACTGAGAGTGTATAAACGCAGCCTGGCCACAGTCCACAGACTGCAGAGGCAGTGTAAAAAACAAAGGCGAGAGCTAAGAGAAAAATGTGAACAGATTTAACAGACAAACCTGATTTTCACCAAAGACAGACATTTAAATTCCCAGCGCACAATTCTTGTACAGATGAAATGAGATACATCTAACGCTTGAACAAATCCTTTGAGACGCTTCATTCAACCGTCCTTTTTGGGTTGAAGCTTCACAGATGTTACTTCAACAGGATGGTCTCACTCACCTTGATGTCAAACACTCTGATGAAGTAGGACCTCTGTGGGTTGTCTTTGACCAAACAGGCCACCCCACAGCACCTCTTCACCCAGCAGCAGTTCCGGTCTGAGCCGTACACCTGGACCACCGCTGAACACAGAGTCTGAACACACAGAGGACAAAGGACAGAGCTGTGAGTATTGTGTGTAGCAAAATAAAAACATTTGATATTCTATGTATTTATATTTCATAAACTAAATACACTTAAAATCTGCAGTATGTGACACTGCTCAGTTGCTGCATGCGTGTCACAAAGCAGGAACAGAGCAGCCAACGTGGAAGTGGAAATCTCCATGATGCAAAACATTTAAACAGTGATAACGACCACATGGAGCACAAACACCTGCTGCACCAGGTGAGAAACAAAGAGCAGGTCACTGAGGCGACACTGAGACCTTTTACAATCAGATTATGAGTTACACATGCAAATATCTTAACAATGGATTCTCAAATGTGCCGAATAAAATGGAGAAATTACGTTACACATTATCTTGACTTTTCAGGCCTCAGTGTGCAGCAACTGAAGAGCTTCCCGGATAGTTAAATCATGTCTCAATCAGCTCCCCCAACACTTTTCTGACACTGGCATTAGGGGACTGCAAGACACAATTTATCTTTCTAAAAGTAATTGGTTTGTTGAAGTGAAAGCAGCCAGTTTATGGGTTAGGGCCTCCTTTTTGTATTTATTTTATGTGAAGAAATGAAATACAAAACCCTGAATTTATCTGAGTAAAGACTATTTAAAAGTGTGAGCTATAATCCCCATAATTTGTCAATTCATCACATCTCACTACTGTCTATGGCAGTTTGATTTCACCCACTCTCCCACTGTAGACATTCAAAACAAGTGACACACTTCTGACGTATGACATGAAATACAAACTCGTGCTTTCTGAGTTAGGAATGTCAAGCAAACCAATACTTTGGCACCAAGTCGATGCCAAAATTCTGAGAAATGTGACTGTACTTGATTTTCTTGAGTGCTGTAAGTACTGAGGATGTAGTTCGTCTGACTGGGCAGCACATACACCTACAAGTGTTCTCGTCTGCTGTTAAATACCAAATTAAATATGAGAACACCAACCAACGCAAACTAACAGCAGCAAAACGTGGACCATGGCAACAAGTGCAACTGCAGTGACAGCTCTGCCTCAACTCTTGGGTAAAACACTCCACTTGTCCCTGTCACTTTTTAACCTGTCGTCCAATCACAGTGAAGGAGGGGAGGGACAAATAGCCTTCCACAAAGGCCAGCCGTCAGATCATGACATGAGCAGACGCTGAACAACAACACCAGGGAGGTTAAATATGCAGGGTAGCAGAACACCAAGTGCAGTGAAAGTGAAAATTAACCCTCAGTGCGCTGGATCTAAAGTTTGATTTCACTCAAAAACAGCTGCTGTTGATTAAGTCAACTGATGGGTTACCCACCCCATGACTCAAAACCACACAAACTGCTGCTGAGGGAAAAAAGAGGAGTTCTACCTGAGCTGTGTTCTTGAATTGTGGCTTTATGGGAGCTGGACTGTTCATTAGCAGTGCTAATGGAATACATACCATTTGGTTATCCATTGTACCGGGACTGCAGAGCGTGTTCTGGGCACAATCGGAGCAGCAGAACGACATACACAGTAAAGGCAAAACTTTGCTTTCACTCACTGACAGCTGCTCCTGTCATCTATCGATCTGATCTTATCAGCCTGTGCTGCATTCACAGACCCGCAAAAACATCAGTTCAGAGAAGGGACACAGAATGATACAAAGGGACACACACTTTCGAAAAAAAGGAAAGTTTGCCTGTCTGTACGTTTACAATCACTGCTGTGGTGTGTCGCCCTAAAACTGGAGGCCTGTGCATTTAAAAGTCCTCAACTGTTAGGGCAACATGAACACCATTAAATAAAGGTTGAACGTCAGCTCTCTGACCTTCCAGTGATTGTTTCATTTCATATCTGTCACTTCTCAGCACTGTTTAACCTTCACTTCTGCAGGACAGGAAACAGAGCCCAGCTGCTGTCCTCAGCACCGTCCCATCCTCGGACTGCTCTAGTTTGTGGTTTTTGCGGTTGCTGCATCAGTCACACTGCGTTAAATCCTCTGCCAGGATTCCTCCCTCTGCAGCAGAGAGTAACCCCGGCCGCCGGGGGAGAAAGAGGAAATGCCACTGGGCCGGTTTCCTCCTCTGTGATTTATGAGTGCAGGTCGGAAGAGCAGCAGGAAACACTTTTCTCCATGAAATCACCGCTCAGCATCACACAGGAAAGGTTAAAGGTCGGCCGTTAAAAGCCTCATTTAGGCTTTGTAAATTCTCACCAAGGGAAAGTATGCAGCAGTAAACACAGACAGGGACAGTGCAGACACACACACACACACACACACACACACACACTCTGCAGTTACATCAGCTCACACACAATACCAGCTCATTCACTACATCACTGATGATCAGCAATTTTTAGATTGATTTTTACCTTCAGGACATTATTATCCACAATAAATTGATTTTTGTGACCAATTACCTGTTTAAGTCTCCTGTCTAACCAAAACACCAATCATCCCCTGGTTCCAGCTTCTCCAATGTGTGGATTTGCTGGTTTTTCCTGTTTTAAAACATTTAAAAGTGAACATCATTGGCTGTTTGACGTGTGAAGACATCACTGTGGACTCTGGGAAGAAAAAATTATAAAATCTATTAACTGATGACGACAATAATCATTAGTTGCAGCTCTGGTTTAATTCATTTCAATCCACTTAATAATCGTTTTTAAGTTCTGGAACATCCAGGGCTGACATTATCTGAATGATGCTGCATTCAAGAACAAGAGTAACCAATGTCAGATTTGAGCGCTGGTTACAAACAGCTGTTTCCATGCTAAAAAAAAAAAATTCACATCCTCTTCACAGCAAATGCTTGTTTGTCCTCTGGCCTTGATTTTCTGACCTCATGGCTCATGGATACAATGAGTTTTGGCAAAGGACCACAGACTGTCTGGTGTCAAAATATCCTTCAAAGCATCACCAAGATGATGAAAAAGCAATCTCACCACACGGTCGACTCAGTCTCTCTTCTGGAGCTCTGCATTTGCACAGCTGTCATGGAATGTAAAGGTTAAAATTTGCATCTTTCAGAGCACTTCAAGGACTTCTCATGCAAGTACGGTTAAAAGTCGAATTTCAGGCCCTGTCTACATGGATATTTTTGAAAACAATTATTTTTCCCTCTGTTTAAAAGAGGAAAAACAAATCCAAATACTCGTCTCTGCCAGTAGTTGGCAATAAAGGCTGTGTCACTATACGTCAAATACCAGAGAAGAATGATCCAAAACCATTGTTTCTGGAGGACTTCAAACTGCAGAGAGTCAGACCAAATAACACTGGACATTGTTCATCTGTGAAGAGCTGCAACGAACTAGTCATTAGACCAAGCAGTGCTAACAAAATGAAAACAAACCAGTAGGCCTGCCCCCAACGAGGAATTTCCCTTGTCAACCAACCGTGAAATTATTCAAGGCCAATTCCTTCCTGTGGTATCGATTATTGAATATTTATATTCTTTAAGGTATTGTATCAAAACTAGAGACTCTAATATTGTGACAACATTAAGCTACACAACACAAGAGCCAAACACTTTAAAAGAACAACCCTAATTAAAGCTGCGAAGCAGCGTTGATCGGGACCTCGACCCCTCGCCGTCGTCCTCCAGCTCACGACGACGGTGCGACAGAGAGAGATGCAGGACAGACGATAACGACAGTAGCTTACAACAACATTAATGAAAGTAATAATATTATAATTATAATTCTGGCAGAGAGAGGGGGGGACAGGGAGTGGAGTGTGTGTGTGTCTGTGTGTGTCTGTCTGTGTGTGCCATACTTCTACTGTTATTATACACACATGATTATTGTCACATATGTATACTATCAGATATTAATATATACTTCCCACATGTTGTACCACAATAGCCAGAATCATAAGTCAAACTCAATGTTAAAAACTGTAAAGGCTTCGTATGAAGGTGGTTTGAGCTTATATTTTGAAAGTTGTAGACATAAGCCATGTCACCTCATGAAACTTTGACATGTGTGATGATCAAACAACACGTCCACATTCATGTCCATAGTTAATGTCAGTGGAGAAACTGAGCAGGACTACATGTATTCCAATTCTTCATGAGGTTAAAAGGTTTCACCAGGACATCTTGTATTCACAGGTTTTTGGTATCAGGCGTGTTTTTCAAAGTTTTTGGAATGAGCACCATGAGCTGGACAGTTTGGTAAATGTTATACTTTCATGTGTGTGAGACCAAACACACACACACACACACACACACACTCTGACACAGACTGCCAGGGTGAAGCTTTTGTTATGCTAATTAAGAACTGCATGTGGCTGACAGGCAGACAGCAGAATGGATTGAAAATGTCCCGAACTAGTCCTTTTAGATGCCAAACCGTGAGTCACATTTTCAATCTGAAAGCATCACCAGATAGATAATTTTGTTCTGAACGCAGTGATATAAAGCTTGTATGTTTATGGAATAAAAAAAGGTGCCTTAGTCACAAGTTTACGATGTGTTGTCACTCATCTTTTTTTACAGAGATCATCATGAGGAGTTGTGCTCTGCACCTTCTAACGCTTGTGAAATCCAACCCGTTCAAGTTAGGACAAAATCCTTCACAAGTAATGTTCACCAGGGGTAGATCTGTAATTTGTGCAAGTTTAAAGCAGTTATGATGAACGGTATAGGAGCAAATAATTTTTGAGTGACAGCATTTGTCAAAAACGTCATTTTTCATTTAAACAACAGTGCGCTTCCTGTTGGAGTTAGGTCAGGGGTTGCAGCACGACATTTGTAGATCTTTATGAGACGAACGTGACAGTTTTGGTTTGGTCTTTCTAAGTGGTTCCTACCCGTCGCACCGGGCATTTTTATGTGCCTAGGTGGCACAACAAGTCGTCAGTAGGTAAAGGGAGCACATCACATGGAAGAGGCCAGTGAATCCAAACCATTCAAATGGTTAATAAGTGATGGACCATAATTGACAAGGACAGGTTGATGGATAATGTGTGCGAGTTTGAGGCCGATACGATAAACGGTTTGGGACTTATAGATTTTTTAAGGAATTTCTTGTTTTTGAGGAAAACTCTTACTTTGAAAGGGAAATACCTCACTTCCTGTTGGATTTAGGTCATGGGCGCGAGCACGTGATTTGTAGGTCTTGATGAAACGAATACGGCTGTTTTGGTTTGGTCTTCCTACGACATTCCTACTGGCAGCAGTGGCCATTTTAGTGATTCAGTTATTCTAAGTGGCGCTACAGAGCCATTTTTGCACTTTTTGAATTTATTTTTTCATTGCATAAAATTTTTCACCAGTCCTGACATACGTGCCAATTTTGGTGAGTTTTGGAGCATGTTTAGGGGGTCAGTTTAAAGTCGCGGCGGAAGAAAGAAATAATAATAATAATAATAATAATAATAATAATAATAATAAACGGAGCAAAAACAATAGGGTCCTCGTCCTTCATTCGAGGTCCCTAATTAGCTTTCCAGCTAAAGTCTCCTCCTTATCTAAATAACAAACATGAACACACCTTTTGTCCTGCTCCTTAGTTTGTTCAACGAGTCACCAAACAAACGCTCACCTGGGAAACGTGCACTTCTAATTTCAGTTTGTTGGTCAGATAACTAATTAGCTCAACAGCTGCAGCACATCAAACAGAATGTAAATGCACCTGCAAAAGTCACTTTGGACCTGTCAGATGGTGACGTGGTCCTAAACTCTTCAACACCACGAACAACACACTGTCTGCACGACATGGAGCTACAGAGCACGTTTGCTTTCATGCTGCTGTTAAATCCCTTCAGTGAAACACTGGCACACTCCCTCAACATGACAAAATTACAGTTAAGACTATCATGCGAAGTGAACGCCATATATCAACATCATCCAGAGACTCCGCCACCTCTCTGAGCCCGAGCTCACCTGAGACGGACTGACAGTGAGAGTGGAAAAGTGTGCCGTGGTCTGACGAGTCCATCATGGACGTTGTGTCCTCTGGTCCGAAGAGGAAAAGGACATCCAGATAGTTAGCAACTCAAAGTTCTTTCGCACTGGTGAAGGTTCCATTAATTACTAATAATAATAATAATAATAATAATTAAGTACAGGTTTTGGAGCAACATTAATTATCTTGTCTTCAACTGTATTCAATTAAATATAGGTCAAAAAGGATTTTCATATCATTGCATTCTGTTTTTATTTATGCTTTACACAGCGTCAACATTTTTTGGACAGTAAACATCCAAACTACCTAATTCAGTGCTTCTCCAAACTTTTCATATAATCTGCCTCCAGATAAATCCACCACAGAGCCGTTTAAAGAGCAGAGGGGCTCTCCACAAAGCCGGATTAGCAAATTAGCCACATCACTGTAGTACGCTTCGATCGGACTTTTTCTAAAATTGTGTTTTTTCTTTGAAGAGTTCCTCATCTTGCACAACTGACTCCTAACACCAAATGTAAATAATATTCCAGATCTGATTTACAGATGCAAATCTGTATAACCAGATTTAGATTTACTCACAGATATCTGTCTAACTTTCTAATCCTGCTTTGTGAACCCCCCCTCGGACAACCCTCCATCTGTGTGTTTGTGTGGAAAAGAAGATGGAGTCTGACCACAAGTAAATGCTGCTCTTTAACTGAGAGCAACTCCAGTGATCAAAACAATACTACAGTTAAGTTACACTTCACTTGTAACAGCTGGAATTTATCCTGAGTGCAACAACAAACTTTTAAGATACATTTGTCATCAATTTTTGGTGGTAGAAAAAGGGAACTACTGTAAATAAGGGTGAATTTAATCACTTTAAGGTGTAAGTGTTCAGAAGACTGGAGTCGGGCGTGAGAACGAGACAGCTGTGGTAATAATTCTCTCATGAATTTTGTTTGCTTGAGTATGACAGGTGGTGGTGACCTATAATAAAGCAATTAACAAAAGAACAATACAACAATCGACAAAGAGGCAGAGGAAGGTAACAGCGGGGCACTTACAAGAACCCCAAATTTAGTGACAGTGATGGAAATGGTTTCATTTTATAACAGATTTCAAACAAGCCGCTGTCTTCAGTGCATGTTAATGTTTGATGTAAGACTGAGGTTCCCTAATATAAGCCTACACTGGTCAGTTATGCTGGTTATAGTTTTACATTTTATGATACTAGTGCCGGCACAATAAAGAAATCATACTTTTGTGACACCTTACTTTGAGGAATATGAATGTTTTTATACAAAACAGGACATTTTTCTATTGAACAAAAGAAGCTATGTTAGATGTTGTTTAAACACAAGGAGCCATAAAGAAACTTGTTGAGAGAAAGAAATCTAAAAATGGAAAAAAAAAATAGGTTTTAAATCAGGAACTATCTGATCAAACTACAAATCAACAAGATTAAAATACATATTATGATACTCTGAGTTACCGTCACATTTCAATCACTACAATAAGTGTTCAGGAGCCATATCCAGCCCTACTGCTCAGTGCAAATCAACCTGTCCAGTCTTGGTTTAATTTACCGTTCTGACCTCTGAGCTCAGGTGTTTCACCCTGCATGCAGCCGCCTCATACAGTTGACCCTGTAGGCTCAGCTCCAGTTCAGCCTCCGACATTAAAACCTGAGCTGCCCAGCAACTGTCATCTCATTACATCACCCCCAAAAAGATCAGATAAACAACAGACTCAGATTTCATGACTCTGTTCTGATCGGTGAGGATGGTTATGATTTGGTGTACAAGTGCAGAAAGGAACCAAGAACCATGTTCAGCGGCACGGCATCTAGTCCAGGTGTTGCTGGGTTTCACATTAAAAGTCTCTCTAATTAGAAGAGCTTACAGCTGATTGAAGTGGCCCTGAAGTGCAGAAGTGGCATCCATTGTAACAGTTGGTTGAATCTGATAAATGTAAAGTACAGTTGTTTCACAGCTTCCTCTCCCATCTCTCCGAGTTCCCGAAACATGACACCATCCTTCATGAAGTGAAAGGAAATGCTGCAACTCAACAACGCCTCCAGCAACATTTGGGTATCTCTGACAGGAGAGTCTCTCATGTTTTACATCAAGATCTAGAGTTTTAAACAACTAACGACAACAAGAGCAATCTGCCAGATGTTAGATTGTCAAACCAAATTTAAGTTTGCTGGTCGGGTTTAAAATTGTATCCAAAAAGCCTCAAGCAGATTCAGCAGCTTCACATACTTAATGACACCTGCCAGCGACCCAGTTCTTTCCCATCCTGTCACCATGACAACCTCTACTCACATAAAAAATGTTCAAATAAAATGAAGTTACACTGATGATGTGACTGGCGTACCACCTGGTGCCCAGCTGGGGACTCCTATAGTTCTATGTCTCAACATAAAAATCTGACACGCATCAGGATCAAAAACTAAAAACAGACTGATAGTTTGACCAAATATCGACAAGTAACGTGTTGAAGTGTTAAAGTCAGAAATTTGGACTATTACAGCTTTGGCTAAGGATTCTTTTTTAGTAATAACCAATCTTACAAATATTGTCCAAAAACAAACGATAACCTGCTTTGTTTACAACTAAATATAACAGATGAGCAGCAAACACTTACATTGGAGAAGTTTGACTAATCAATTAAACATGTTTCTAATCAGAGATACAAATATATGGGGCCATATGAAAACACTGGCCTATGTCTGCGTTTGAATGTTCAATTTGTAGTTTTTTTTTTAAACTACTGAAAGTATTTATAATCATGTTAACTGAAAACATGGCTGCCACTGAAAGTAATTTCCATTTCTAATTATTATCTTGATCAATCAATTGGTTTGATCTATAAAATGGCCATCACAAATCCCAAAACACAAAGTTACAAGGGAACACAGCCTAAATCAAGAACTCCCATATATTACTTCCATGGCCGAGGGACGTTCAGTCAGTATTTCTGAACATGAGCGACTCTCTTACAGCCAGAAGCCAGTAGTTCACAAACTTTAGATGTCATTGGGTACACAGTCTGGAGCTGCTCCATGACAGCGGGAAGTGGATATATCGATATCGGTCTCTGCCAAATAATATCAGCGTATCGGATGCCTGTATTTGCTTATATGTTTGGACTGTCTTTGACGATATGAACAGCATGTTTGAATTTTGAAAATGGCTTTAGTTTCCCTTTAAGTCCACAATACAAGAGTTATTCAGTAAACTATCATAATGGGCTGAGAAAACCAGCAAATATGCACATTTGAGGAGCTAAAACCGGTTGATTTAGCCATTTTTGCTTCAGAAATATTACCTGCACATGTGATCAGTTACCATTTGTGTTTGTCAAATGTCCATAATTGCAAGAAATATAAACAAATACATAGTTTAACAGAGACATAATCACAAATTATTCTTATAGATGTATAAATAATATATATTAGTGTTGTTCATGTTCAGATTCAGTTGCCTGTCCCTGTATTTAAAAGCCTAAATATCACATTTACACTGAAAGCAGCTTCACAGTTTGGACTTTCTGGGCTGGAGGTTATCAGGCCCATATCTGGTTCACCCTTTGAACTAAGGTTATGCAACTGAAAGCAACTCACAGGCCAAATAAAGATGGGGTCACCGTATCTTTACACACTGAAGTATCAAGTATGTGGAGCAAACAGTAACAACGTCAAGGAGTCTGAAGGGTCACCGGTTTCGTGTCAACACCGGGCCCCGGTTTGGACGCCACAGCGCTGTTTGAACGCGTCTCTGCTGCTGCTGCTGCTGCTGTGTGTCGGCTCAGAGTTTGACGTTTCTTTCTGACATGTGGGTGAATGTAGCTGCGCATTACCGGAGCCTGCAGGTGGTAAACAAACGGGACAACTTACGGCGCATTTCCTGCCCAGGTAGCCGAACAGACAGTCGTTCTCCTGCGGGGTGAGGAGGATGGAGCCCACGTTCACAGCCCTGCGGGGCGGCGGGTGGCTGTTCATGGCTCCGAAATCTTCTAGTTAACCCCCGAAACGATGCGGTTCCCTCCGGACGGACTCAGCAAAACACTGCTAATTACAGAAAATCCATGCGGGCTCCGGTTGCTGTGGCCTGCAACCGGATCATCTCCGCTGAGTCCGACTCCGGGCTGGAGGGCGGAGGAGGAGGAGCAGGAGGACCGGGGGTGTTTTCCAGGCTTGCTCCTGCTTCACAAACAAACTCAACCTCTCTGTTTAGTGTTAAAATGAAAAATAAGGAGTCGCTGTGAGTCTGAACGCGGTTAAACGCTCAACTTTCATTCGGAAACTCCCGCAGCTGCAGCGGCGATGCGTACATCCAACATGGCAGCAAGACGGAGCGCACCACTTACCGGGAAGGAGAGGGGTGTGTTTGGACAAACTCTACAGCTGTCCACTGTAACGTGGACAATACGGTGGCGTTAGTGGACACTCACACACAGGACGCTGTCACTTAATGTTTGTCAGGACTTTAAACTGTGCGGAAAGTGTGTTTTGGGGCCACCGTGAAGCCAAAGTGTTGTTGCTAAGAGGAAATGGTTCAGTCCGTGTGGCAGCAGGAATGCAGCTCTGCGGAGGGAGAAGGAGGGGGCGGGGCCAGCGCGTGGAGCGGGATGGAGCGTGACGTAGCGCGGGGGAGGAGCCAGACGCTGGACGTAAAAAATGTAAATAAGACGCATTTCGTCAGAAAATATTTTTAAAATGTTGAATAATTTTACTCATCAAAAAATAAAAAAAATTGTGCTTATGACGCCTTCTGTAAGAAAATACAATATTCTAATTTCGCACCACATTATGCAGCAGTGCTACATTTTTTGTCGGAGAAAATGTGCTAACACACGGAAGCGTATTGCATTCACCTGACAAATAAAGAAAAAAAATCTGCTTTATTGAGTAATTTTTCATTTTTCTGTTTTTCATGGTATTTTTTTCTGTTTTCCTGAGTATTTTTTAATTTAATAGAACAACAGATGCTTTCATTCCTTTCTTGAGAGCTCGATATAATGGAAGCAAACATGACTCGCTTGTTTAGTTTAGTTTTAGTTTAGTTTTTGGGTTTGAGACACTGAGAGATACTCGTGTCTTTAAGTCATATAAATGGTGTTATCATTAGTTTGTCGACTTTACGCAGGCACCGGTCACTTGCAGGTGCCAGGTGGGAGCTTCTCACGAGATTTTGAAGTATCTCGTCTCCTCGTTCGGGAATAAAAAATTACCACGAAAAACAGAAAAAAAATTACCACAAAAAAAAAGCAAACTGAAAAAATAAAAATAAAAAAATACCCCGAAAAAACAGAAAAAATTAAAGCTGCGAGCAGCGTTGAACGGGGCCTCGACCCACGCCATCTCGGGGTCCGGCGTACGTCGAAAGCGAGCGTCGCGTTCTGTTATGTCAATAGAACGCAAGGTCATTTTTGTACAATGAACCCATGACATGGGAGTAGAACTTTGATGGCTTCTGAAAACCAAACTACTGATGAGGACATCAATCAGTCAGTCAGTCAGTCAATCAATCAAGCAATCAATATCACAAATCACAATTTGCCTCACAGGGCTTTACAGTATACAACATCCCTCTGTTCTGCAGACCCAATGAAACAGAAGGGGAGACAGAGAGAGATGTAGGACAGATGGTCATGACAGTAGCTTACAACAACATTAATAAAAGCAATAATATGATCATTTCAATTCTGCTTATTGTGGTACAATTTGTTGAAAGTGTATATTAATATCTAATGGTTTACATATGTGACAATAATCAAATGTGTATAATGAGAGTATAAGTGTGACACACACACACACACACACACACACACACACACAGACACACACATACACAGACAGACAAACACACACACAAACACACTCACATGTATCTGTCAGAGTGGAGCTATTGTTATGCTAATTAAGAACCATGTAGTTGGGTGACAGCCCAGGCACTCAAGATGAGTTGACTAACGACTAATGATAACTAAATCAGCAGGTGGCATTTGACACCACAGCTATAGCACGACATCACGTCACACTATCCAAGCAGTGCTGTGGTAGAAGTTAACCTGTGAGGTAGTAGAGCACAAAGACTGTGGAGAAGAGGTTGAGTTTCTGACATGCAGTCAGCCGAGTTAGTGACATGCACTAACAGGACACGAGAGAGAGAGAGAGAGAGAGAAAGGGGACAGGGATTGGAGTGTGTGTTTTGGTGTGTCTGTATCTGAAAATTAGAAATCACACACACACACATACACACGTATCTGTGAAGCCATTTTTATGCTAATTAATGACCATGTACTCAAGATGAGTTGACTATAACTAATGATAACAAAATCAGCTGGAGGCATTTGACAGCTTACAATGACACTACTGAAAGTACTAAAATTAAAGAAGAATTTTAAAAAGTTTACAGCGGAGTTACATTTTAGGAAATTGATTAATTTTGAGATATTCAAGTATACACAACAAAGTTATAAACATTTATGATCAAGGCTTAATATGAATTGGCTGTGGAACATGTGTATTGATATAGCTTTGTCAATAATGGAACTGTATTTTCCCTAATAATGTTGATTTCATAAGGAAACATAACAAAGTTTCATTGCATACAGGCATTGCAACACTGTATTTTTCATAAATAGTGAGTAAATGATGTTTTACATGTAGAGTTTTGTGATAAAATATGTTTAAGATGAACACACGTGTTGTGTGCTCTTGGTGATTGATTCCTGTTTACACAAAGACAGTATGATCTGCAGCACAGATGTAGCTACAGATTTGATTCCAATTGTTAATGAGGCAAAAAAGTTACACCAGGGAATGTTGTATTTACAAATTTTTTACTATCAGGCATTTATTTAGGAAAATTAGGAATGACACACACACACACACACACACACACACACACACACACACACACTTCAGCTTTTGTTATGCTAATGAAGGACTGCATGTGGCTGCAGGCAGACAGCAGAATGGGCTGAAAATCTCACAAACTAGTCCTTTTAGATGCCAAACTGTGAGTCACATTTTCAATCTGAAAGCATCACCAGATAGATAATTTTGTTCTGAACGCAGTGATATCAAGCTTGTATGTTTATGGAATAAAAAAATGTGCCTTAGTCACAAGTTTAGGATGTGTTGTCACCCATCTTTTCTTACAGAGATCATCATGAGGAGTTGTGCTCTGCACCTGCAAACGCTTGTACGATCCAAACCGTTCAAGTCAGGACAAAATCCTTCGCAAGTAATGTTCACCAGGGTAGATCTGTAATTTGTGAAACTTTGAAGGAGATCTGATAAACGGTGTAGGAGCAAAAAATCTTTGAGCGACAGAATTTGTCAAAAACGCCATCTTACATTCAAACAACAACAGTGCGCTTCCTGTTGGAGTTAGGTCAGGGGTTGCAGTGCGACATTTGTAGGTCTTTATGAGACGAACGCGACAGTTTTGGTTTGGTCTTTCTAAGTGGTTCCTACCCGTCGCACCGGGCATTTTGTGTGCCTAGGTGGCACAACAAGTCGTCAGGAGGTAAAGGGAGCACATCACACAAAAGAGGCCAGTAAATCCAAACGCTTCAAATGGTTAATAATTCACGCAGAATAATTGACAAGGACCAATAGATCGATAATGTGTGCGAATTTGAGGCCGATACGATAAACGGTTTAGGAGTAGTTCGATTTTTAAGGAATTTCTTGTTTTTGAGGAAAATTTTACTTTGAAAGGGAAATACCTCACTTCCTGTTGGATTTAGGTCATTGGTGCGAGCACGTGATTTGTAGGTCTTGATGAAACGAACACACCTGTTTTGGTTTGGTCTTCCTACGACATTCCTACTGGCAGCAGCGGCCATTTTAGTGATTCAGTCATTCTAGGTGGCGCTACAGAGCCATTTTTGCACTTTTTGAATTAATTTCTTCATTAGATAAAATTTTTCACCAGTCCTGACATACGTGCCAATTTTGGTGAGTTTTGAAGCATGTTTAGGGGGTCAAAATCCACTTTAAAGTCGCGGCGGAAGAAAGAAATAATAATAATAATAATAATAATAATAATAATAATAATAATAATAAACGCTACAAGAACAAGAGGGGACCCTCGTCCTTCGTTCGAGGCCCCTAATTACCCAAAAAAACAGGGCTTTTTTTATTTGTCAAGTGAATGCAAAACGCTTCCGTACTAACAGGCTAAATGTATCTGAAATAAATATTTTGTATCACAGATATGCAAGAAATAAAGCATAAAACAAAAAAGTTACTTAATAAGATATCATCACTGTAAACAGTGTGTAGCATAATGCACATTTGTATTTCTATTTTTTGTTAATTTTATTACCTTATATTTACATACCTCTATTTAATACTCTTTTTCTTACTTCTTATAATTCTGTATTCTTAACATTGGAGCGACTGCAAAGAATCACAGTTTCCCCTTGGGGATCAGTAAGGTATTTCTGATTCTAATTTTGATTCTATATTTGTCATGTATTTGGTCAAATCTGCTTAAATGACTTATAAAATAATCTAATATAATAAGAATCTTTACCTATAAATCACAGCAGTGTTCCAAAGTGCTTCACAAGGCAGCAAAATAAAACATAAAAGCCCTAAAATCAACAGGTTTAAAAGAAAACAAACAAACAAAAAACAGGAGGAAACAAGGAAATAAAAGACAGTTGAAAGGAAATGAGAGTTCAAGTAAAATCAGTGAGGCTCTCCAAACATAAAGTATGTTTTAAGGAGGAGCTTGAAGCGATCACTGACTTGGTGGACCTGAATCATTTGGGGCAAATTGTTTCAGAGCATTAGGGCCCTGACTGCAAACGCTCTGCCCCTTTAAGTTACAGCCAGACTTCTGGAACAGACAAAGAACCTAACACAGTGTACAGTTCTGAGAAAAAGAGATATATAGCTGGGAGAGAGACAAGAGCCTTAAAAGTGATCAGTAAAATCTTCACACTGGGAGCCAGTGTGACGAGGCTAAAACGTCTGAAGTTTTGACAATATGTTATGTGTGTATCCCACCGATTTAAAACAGAGCTGTTAGCAGTTAGTGGCTAACTCAAAGATAGCTGTCAGAAATGTCTGCACACTGGAAAAAGAACAATTGACAGACAAGTTAGCTACGGTTAGCTAGCAGCTAACTGCTACCATGGTGGACTCTGTACATTCAGTCCGTCCAAAAAGTCACGGCTCTGGATGTAGATCTCTCAGTGTTGTTACCGGCTTCTTCTTCTCTTACACATTTAACGCTACTGACATCAGGATCAAATCCCTGGGTGGAAACTGTGGAGCATGCTCAGAGCGCCTCGGCCAGTTTGGGTCTGATTGACTGTATACATGCAGGAGTCACGTGATCTGGGTGTGTTAGTCCCACTTTGAGAAATTTGATTTAGAAGTTCAGTTTTAGTCAAACTAACACAATAAATCGATTTTCTATCATGTCATGTTAACGTACTTAGTGAGACAAGACCTGGATGCTTAACTGTATATTTGTAAAACTCTTTTCTAAAAATATCCTGTATATCTTGCATCACTTCTGCAGTTTACAGTTTACATAAAACTCATAGCTTCACAAGCTAGCATAATAATCTCATTCAGGAAGTTCCTAAATTCAAAACAGAACATAAAACAAAAAGTAAAAAGCGAAAAAAAAAAAAAACAACTAATTTTGTAGTCATACGTACGTTAAGGAATGAGCTCCTGCTCTGACTTTACAGTAGGTAAAAGTCACGACTAATTAGTTTTAATTAGCTTGTTAGGTAAAAGTCTGGACACTCTTTCATCAAGACAAACACAATCAGGAGGAGGGTTGTGGAGGCGCTGGTGGCAGATGGATAGATATCGGCGTCCCGCACGTCCCGCCCGCCTGCAGCAGGGTTAAAGCCCGTCAGCAGTATTAACACCAGCACTAATCTGCAGACCAGCTGCTTCCACACTCTGCTGTATAAAACACTGAGCAGAGGCCAAACAAGAGGAGTCACAGAGCCATTCACAACTGTCACAGAACCTGCTCTGTAACAAGAGTGACGTCCTGCTCGTGTCCCACAGAGGCTGCAGTGTTCATCACAGACAATCTGAACATCCTGCTGATTTATCTTTTCTAGAGCCTGACACGCAGTGAAGATGAGAATGTAGAGACTGTCTTGAGTGTGGCATTAAGGGAAAGGTTAAGGGGTCATTAAAATTCAAAGGGTTTATCGTTTGGAGAGCAGGACTGGAATCAGGACATGTCATGAGAATCTGATCAGTAGGTGCTGAGTTATCTTTAGCCATTAGCTGCATCCGTCCATCTGTCTGTCTGTCTGTCTGTCTGTCTCTCTGTCTCTCTGTCCCTCACTTTGGTCCAGAATGAAATATCTCAAGAACTTTAAAAGGTTGCCATGTCTGTTGAAACCAGCATTGATTCCTCCCTTTACTTTCCTTCAGTCTAACTCATCTTCATCAGCTTCATCAGCTTCAGCTGGCTGATTTCAGCATTTTCCAGAACTCTTTTCAACACCTCCAAAACAAAGTCTCAGAGAAGGATTACATACAAGTAGAAGTGTGGACTTTAGACTTGACAAAATCAAAGAAGACTTGCAATTTGAACTGACGTGACATTACTGAGCTCCGGTTAGAAAAGTGATGCCAAAGGTTATTTTGTTTGCATAAAACACATCAGCAGCAGCCAACAAAAAACTAATTGCAATATGTGAATGTGTCAGTCGAAACACAACAACTTCCAACAAACTTGTTTTAAGAATTAAATACATTTAAAAAACACATGAATGATTTTTGTACATTTAAATAATATGACTCTGTTATTAAAATGACATTATATTTGATGAAGAGCTCATAAGGACTTGTGTAGAACTCAAAAAAACAAAGTTTAGGACTTGAGTACCAAGACTTGAGACTTGCAAAACAATGACTTGGTCCCACATCTGATAACAAGAGAGTCGCTTCTTTCGCAAAGTCTAAAACTTTTGTTGCTGCATTTTAATTCTGGTCTATTTTCTGCTTCTGTGGGTGCAGACGAGATCATAAACTATACGGGAAAGAAATCTTTAAAATATATTTCAAATTTATTTGTCAGTTGTTGCATTTTTAAAGAAAACAAAACCTCAGTTATTTCAGTTGAAAGGGCGTTAAATTGATTGTAAAGTTGGTAAAGACGTGTGACTGGAGCAATTTGAGGTGCAGCGTCTGTGTATCTTCATGTATTTCAGTGATTGCACCACTAGGTGGCGTCAGACACTTGGCTGTCCAACCTCACAGCTCTGAATTTAAACAAACTGCACATGGACCAGGAGGATGACTGAATCCCACCGATACAGGAAGGACATGGTTTGTGCACAGTCTGCATGTTTATTTGTCCATATTCTAAGATTCAATATTTCCCCTTCCAGTATGTTCACGTGTACGGCCTCACCTGAGACGCTGCTGTCTGTATGTGTTTTGGAATATTTTTTATTCCTTCGCTTTACATGATGAAGATCTAAAGACTGAAATATATTGAAATAAAGTTGTTGTGCAAATAATAGGACAGTGTGTGGGGATTCTGTTCTCTCACCTGTTGGACATTTTCCTGCTACACGCCTGTCTGCAGGTTACCGAGGGTGCAAATGAGCCTCCACGTTCTGATCTCTATCATCAGGTGAACGTAAAATACTCTCTGCTCCCTTATCAACCTCTGTTTGCATGCTGTGGAACAGAGCACCTGTGCATCATTACAGCTTTAAAGGATCTGAGGCAAATGAGGAGTCATGATATATGCAGGGACTTTGTCATCCTGTTTCCGTCTTTGATAAATGACCATCAGCAGGGTTGCATGATGCGTCTGACTGCTCAGACCGGCCGCACGTCACATAAATAATCCACACTGCACACACACATGAATACAGTATTTGAAAATATATTAGGACTTAAGGAAAATGATGTGAAGATAATATAATAATGCTGTTTTACTTTACATCTTGTTGACATGTTTAGTTCAATAAATGATGTGTTGACATCTTCTACATCACCAAAAAGGACTAAATTTATTCACCAGTTACAAATGTGAGGAGCTTCTGTAATGATGTTCTCTTCCCAGAATTCTCGTCTGTGGCCCAGACGTAACCTGGCCTCTTCGCTCTCAGTCTGCCAGCATAATCTAATCAAAACTGCTGCAGAGCGGCATGATGGGAGTCATCATGTCTGTCTGTGTTGTTTCCTGTCCACAAGTTCAATCACAGACCAGACAATCTGACAATCAGGGCCACTTTACAAAGTGATTGGTCAGACGTGTGGAGGTGAGGAAGTAAGCAGGGCTTGAAGTCAAGACTTAGTTTTCATTCTGAGCACAACTTGATGTCACTTTCGGGGCCTACAAATCAATGCAACACTGACACTGTCTGAACATATGCTCCAAAATCACCATATTTAAACAATATTTTGTCTCCCTCCTCCCTGACAGCTGGCTTTAAACCTTCGAGTGTTCGAGGTCGTTTAGAATAATTAAGCACAGCTGACTCCCAGCGTGGTCGAGTGACAGGTTGCATGAACTAGGTCTTTTCCAGCATAATTGAACCATAAAAGTCGACAGCACGTTCATCCATCAGAGAGTGTGAATGACATAAACTCATCTGTTGAGATATTTCGGACAAAGTGGCTGGCTCACAGTTAGTGGTGGTTGTTGGGTAACATGTATGTTGATGTCGGTCAATATCAAATCTCTGTTTAATTATGTAACGAGACGGCACAATTCACAGCAGCTAGTTCAGGTGCAAAACCTCCCAAGACTAACAAGCTGGGCACATTTGCAAGCTGATATCCACCTTATTCCTGAGGGCGCGACTGAAGGAATGATAATGGGTGCGACTTCTGGACAGAGAGAAGAAGTGGCAGCAAATGATTTAATCACATTGACTGTTTCACTTCACCTTTAGCATAGCAAACATTGCTTTGTTTTAACAGATATTTAATAACATTAAATTAGAATTTTTTAAAGTGTCCCTGTGGAGCTCTGGTAGCTGTTGTTCTGTCCACGTCTGGAATATTACTACCAACCAGACGAAGCTAAATATTTGGCCTCAACAACAACATGAGTGTTGAACACGCACTCGAAAACACAGTGATTGTTACTGGCTAGATTGCCACCCATTCTGTATAACCTTAATATCAGATTGTTCAGTTTAAAAACATAAAAAGCACTTTCCCTCACTGAATCAATACGGGATGTGGTTTGTCCTGTATTTTCATACACACACTACATTTCGATATGATTGGAATGACATAATGAATAATAAAATCAAAAGAGTGTGGAGAAGTATTAAATCAGAATTTGTGGAGGAGACTGACACGTGGAATGACAGGTCTGTCCGTCAACGTCAGCGCGTGATCTCCCGTATTCCTGTCTGACGTCGTTCTCAACCTACAGTAGAGATCGCTCCTTATAAAACAAACACTTGAATCTTGAATTGTGTTTAACATTGATCATCTGGGCGCAGAACATGTTACTGATGTGCAACACTTTCATATCTACGGAAGCGTATTGCATTCACTTGACAAATAAAAAAAGCCCTTTTTTTCTGAGTAAATTTTTCTGTTTTTCTAAGTTATTTATTTATTTGTCTGTTTTTTGGTGTATTTTTTTCTGTTTTTCTGAGTAATTTTTTTCCTGTTTGTCTGAGTAATATTTTCTGTTTTTCGAAGTAATTTATTTATTTGTCTGTTTTTCAGGGTATTTTTTCTCTGTTTTTCGCGATAATTTTTTTTTCCCCTAACGAGGAGACGAGATACTTCAAAATCTCGCGAGAAGCTCCCATCTGGCACCTGCATGTGACCCCTGCATCCATGGAGACTCCTGCTCCTGGATGTATTTTGTAAGGTGCTTGCGTAAAGTCGACAAACTAATGATAACACCATCTATATGACTTAAAGACACGAGTATCTCCCAGTGTCTCAAAACCAAAACAAAGTAGAACTGGATTAAACTAAACAAGTGGGTCATGTTTGCTTCCATTATATCGAGCTCTCAAGAAAGGAATGAAAGCGTCTGTTGTTCTATTGCTCTCTGAACTGAAAACAGAAAAAATTACCCTGAAAAACAAAACAAAATTACTCAATAAAACAGATTTTTTTTATTTGTCAAGTGAATGCAATATGCTTAAAGACGCATCATATAAAATGAATATCTAAAATTAGTTATTTAACTTCTTTCTATCACTGATATTACTGAAGTCTGCAGCTGAATTCAGCGTCATGTTTCACTCAGTAGAACTGATTTATTACATCAGCAAGTGCGTTGTTAATGCAGATGAGCAGAGTGTTAGCTGGGAAACATCACGTTGATTCACTTTACATGAAGCTAAAATCAATACAGTGTTTTATTAAATGTTCACTAAACGAGTTAGTGTCTGTTTACGAGTCATAAGAAATCAAACAAGATCTTTTAGAAGGAGTAAATGTTTACTGTGAAATAGTTCAAACCGTGCTGTGTTAACATGTTGTTAACACAGCACGGCAAGCTGATCGTTTCAAGGCAGAAGTTGCCAGATGATGACCAATGCTGTGGTTGTGTGTGTGCTTAGTAACTAGGGCGCACTAGGGCCCGTCATGATAGCGTGCACAGGGGCCCATCGTGACTGTCTTACGCCACTTGCTGTCGAAGATTCTCAGTCCAGGTCCAAGTCATAGTTCATCAGAACTGAAGAAGCCTCTTGGATGAGTGAAACGTCTTCACGAAACGCAAACAAGTCCAGTTGCCTATGATTTAGCAGCCAAGATGATCTTACATCACTGCTGTGACCCAACACCTCCACAGTGCATTTAGAGAGATCGAACAGAGCTAAAGATCATCTGAACTTTTATGTGTCTAAGTGCTGCAGGTGTCAGGGAGGTCGGAGAGCTTTGCATGTTGGCTCGTTTAATGTAAATACTTTGGACTGATGACAAAGCTTTATGGAAACCAACCTTCCCCTTGTTCCTGCAGCTTTGTGTGTCCAGTACTAACATCCACCCGCTCTGATCAGCATTTCCAGTATTTCTGCAGCTGACGGGAATTCCTTCACCTACACAGCTCGGCATGAAACCAGCTCCTGCTGCAGTTGGTCTGTGTGTGTGGTAGAGCCGTCGCTCAGGAGTCCTCGTCTAATCTGTGAAAACATAAAGACGAGTCAGTTGCTTTGGCTTAGAAGGAAAAAACAAGTCAGAAACCAGACAGGCCAACAGTCTCAAGTTCAGCTGGAGTCCCCTCAGCGATGGATTTATCCTCTCAGTCACAAATCAATACCAGACCTCAAGAAATTTCATTAACTAATCTATGATTCAGTTTGTCTGTCAAAGACCTTTTTTTCCACGACTAAGACGAGACGATGATGAGATGGCACTGACATCAGTAAACACTAACTATTACTACAGCATCGACTGTTTGAGGGCGTCTTTTGGTTGCTAGGATGCGACATCATCCCACTTAGACTTTCGGTCCAGCCCCTCCTGCATGTAAACAGCATATGAAACGCTCAACTTCATTCCTCCTAAACTGAAATACACACTGTGGGAAACAGCAACATTAGTTTAAGGACGCTGCTGCTCAGTGGTAGGTTGTTCCCTTCGACAAGGTGCAAACTTAAAACTGTCCACTGAGCCAGCAAGTCTGATATTTAAAGGCAGGGTAGCAGCTAAATATAATCATACATCATACATACATAAAGCTTCCTCGGATTGAATTGAACTGAATTACATCACCTGACTTGAATTGAATTGAACTGAACTGAACTGAACACGACTGGACTGAATTAACTGAACTGAACTAAGTTAAACTGAACTGAATTGAACTCAGTGAAACCTTGCAGTATTCAAAGGCTGCGCACCTGGGTAACACAACAGGGTGTTCAACACACCACCAATTCTGTTTGAATAAACATTTAACAATGTTTAGTCAGGGCTGAACGCAGCCCAGGACCATACCAGCAGCACATAGGTCATCTGCAAATCAGGTTCCATATCTGGATATATTCCATTAACTGATACCGTAAGACAGTTTCTGCAGAGCTGCAATCTTAATCATTCAACTTGTGTTTTTCCATCAGATTGTGTAAAGTTAAAGGAAATGGCTAGTGTAGTTTTTTAATCCACAAACTCGTTCAGGGTATCAGCGGATAACAGCTACACTGCATGGAACCCACATTTTGAAAATATAATAAAACTCCGCTGATGCATCTCAAAAACGTCAGAACAGCTTGTCCGTCGTAATCCAAGTGCCCTGAAGCTGCGGTATGTAATAATGTCTTGAAAAGACATGATTTACTCCACTTCTATAGCATCATTTCTCACCGTGGTCAGTTAGCCTGCAACTTGCACGAGACCCGAGAACTAGCACCACCACTAGCCATCAGCTAGACTTCTTCTTGTCGGCATGAGGGTCAGTAAGTACGGTCTGTAATTTCATTCTAAAGTGGCCATTTCCTTTAAAGGCCTATGTGAAATAAGTTTGACTACAATTACAAAATTAATAGTTTGGGCTCGACTGGACTGACGTAAATGTACTAAAAAAAAATCATATATTAGAAATATACGAAACAGTTGTGGTTTACTTTGATTAAGATACGACTAAAACGCCCAAACTGTAAGTCAACTTAACTTGAAAAAGCAAACAAACAAACAAACAAAAACAAAATGAGGCTGACTAAATATGATAAAAACTAACAGGCACATTTGTCACAGGACTAATACTGAGACTAAATTAAAAAATATCTGACAAACAGATGCCAAAGAAACAAAATGTCTCAACACAAATCTAACTTTACAGGTTATCTGTGTGGTAACTACTTTGGAGTGAGCAGTCTGTGTCTTTCTTCATCACTCCTCGTCACACCCACAACAGGATACTGTGTTTGAACTAAAGCAGCTCATCACTCCCTCATCACCCACTTGGGGCATAACAATATGTCTCATGCAAGAACAACTTGTACGTACAGATTCATTCTCAAATACAAGTCATTTAAGAGAACTTGTGGTGAACACCAATTTTCTTGCATTTATAATTTTCTCTCAGGCAAGTTGAAACGAGCAATTTACAGTAAATGGTTGCAGTTAAAAGCTTTTTTGTACTGTCAAAATTTACCATCAACTCTCTGTTCAAAAGGAGTTCACTCCACTGAGGTCAAAAACAGGTGTAGAAGTTTTTCATCGTCTGCAGTTCCTGCTCAGTTGTTTCCTTTGAGCTGAAGGAATGTACTTTGATTGTATCTGCAGTTTGTGTAAGCTGCTCGCCTCTTAGGTTCAGGTGATATTGCGTGACAGCTGTTAGGAAGTGTGATATAAAGTCAACTGTGGTCTGGAGTCCGTCTGTTTGTGCAGCTGTAAACTGATGATTCTGGACATTTCTGCGGTGCTGATGCAGAGCTCGGGCTGCAGACAGTCTGTATAATATTCATGTTTTCTCAGCTGGAAGGAGACGGACGGGTGAGAAGAACTTGACTTGAGTACAGCACCTTTCTCACGGTCACAACCGTATTGGGAATCCTCTGTCCTTTGCAGTATGTTCCGGACAGAAAATATTTTTTCCTGGCCATGTGCTGAAGGCTTGAAATGTCATTTTGATCCTCATATTTAGAAATAAAATGTACACACACTATACTTGAGCGATTAATTGATGATTAAATGTGAAACATTTAAACATTTTGAGGGACTACTTTTCGTCACGGATGGATTAGGTCCTGATCACACAGAAAGGTGCACCACACTGCCTTTTTTTCCTAATTGAATGCCACTAGTAAAAAAAATAAGCTTGCTGTGCCTTTTTGGTGTGTGACTGTGGTTTTTAAAATACCTGCAAAAAGAATGACATTCCCAAGCAGCAAATGCTAGAATACTAACAAGCTAAACTAAGATTATGGAGATTATATCTGCTAAACATCACCATGCTAGCATTGTCATTGTAAACACATTGACATGCTAGCATTAGCTCTTAAATTAAAGCATTACTGTGCCTATAAACAGCTTCATGGGCTGCTGGCATGACTGTGGACTCAACATGGTTACACATGTTGTATCTTTCATGGTCAGTATCATACAATATCAGCTGCTTATTCATGGCAACAGTCGGTGTCTCCTCCTCACATGCTCCTTTGCTACTGGTTGTGTCTGCAAACTCACTGGTCAGAGTTCACCAAAGTTGAACTTCACACGATGCAAAGATGTGAAGTTATTTTGCACCCAGAAGCAAATGTTTTATTGCCCCTTTGTTCATATTGAATGAAAGCAAACAGGAGGCAAATACTTGCAAGTGTTGACTTTGCTCATGTGTGTCTGTACCCTCAGTCTTATTTGTGTGTCCACAGCACACAGGCGGGACTATGGTGTGGTGCACGTTGCTGTTGCTGCGAAGGCCCACCAGAGACAGTGTGTGGATTTAGTGCAGTTTATTTGAGGCTGCATTTTTAGTTTTAGAGGAATTTGAATTTTTTGTAAACTTATTTCCTCCATTAATTGTGTTTCTAAATTACATCCAGACATCCAGTCCCCAGGTAACTGTAGCCCCGAGCAGGTCTTTATACTGTGCTCCACTCTGTTTACCGTCCAGGCCTTCATCTGCTGTTTGGTCCAGTAAACCAGAGTCCTGTTGGGCGCAGATGAGGAGGGGCCAGACCAACAATAGAGAGGCATCTCTGCCCCCGAGAGCAGCCAGGGACCTGACAGAGACACAGAGACAGTTCAACAGCTCATCAGATGGACAACTTCTGAATCTGAAAACACAAGAAACGAGGAAATCATCCAACAGGAGGCCTCGATCCACAGCACGGTCTGCAGGACGGGCAGGTACGTTATCTTTATCATAAAACTGCTGTTATTCTACTGATGTAAAGGTTTTCTTCTCATCAAGTCACAGGTGGCAGATTTAATCCCAGTTACTGTCACAGGGTCTCTACAGTGAGCTAACGCTAACATTAAAACTGTTTTCAGCTGTGTTTTTCATGTTTGAGAGCCCAACACAGGAAATGTATTATAAACATGATGTGTACATACAATAGCCTATATCACATAATGCTAGAAGGCAAAGGCTTTGCACCAAGGCCAAAAGTCTGCATCCTCACCAGTTAATGATATTTTTGGAGGAAATGGAAATACAGGAGCAGCATTGTTCATGTTGCATATCATAGTAAAATGTTATGGATAAAATGTAACTTCAAGAGTTGATGTTACTACAAACTCTGATACTGGCATCTTGGTTCTCACAGGGTGGATGCTCATGTCTTTAGCCAGGCAGGCTAACATTTGCAGCCAACATCAGAGCAGACGAACACGCAGTTTAACCAATTTTTACACGTATCGTTCTTATTAGAGCCCAGTGTGCACCGTTTCTGCATGCAGAGAAATCCCAAACTTGGCAGACTTGCTGTGCTCAGTCACAGTTGCCAAGCTATTTGGACAATTGCCGTCTGACGGAGGAGTTAGGCGAATGGTTAGTGCATCAATTTCTTAAATGAACACCACTAGGGTTAAATTAACTGCTGAGAACCAAACAGCGATTCGAAAATCTGCACTCAAACGCTCACGAGAACAGGTGACATTATCTACTTTTACTTAATATCTTGTGTGAAAACTTTATAGACGTGATGAGTCAGTACAGTTTGGTGTTTTCTCATTTACTTAAATACAGTTCTTGTTAAACAACTGAGCAGTAACCTTAAAGATACTGCTTGATCCACAGGGATAAGAAACAGACAGATGGGTGGACAGACGGGAAAGTAAAATGAAAAACACAGCTTGTCGTTATTGCAGCAGCTAAGTGTCTCAGCGCTGGTGTTAATAAAACCATAAACTCACATCTGGAAAGTGCAGCAGAGAGACCGCAGTCTGAAAACCACACGTGAACATAATCAAGACTCCACAGAAACCTGGAAATGAACCAGATAAAATCAGTGTGTGTGAGAGAGAGTGATGGAGGATGACGGCCTCAGCAGGCTTCAGATGAACTGGTTTGTTTGACGTGTTGACGATCCAACAACAAGCACTTCGTTTGGAGCAGACTGAGGCCTGAAGATGAGCTTCAACTGTACATTTTATCTGTGGTCGTGTTTAGGTGTGACAGACTTTTACACTTTGTATTAAATCAGCTGTAAAATGAAAGTGTTGAGAAGAACAAACATCCTGATGATTAAGCTTTTCTCTTTACCAGTGATGGAGGTAAACATTTAAAGTCTGTCCTGGAACTGTGTTCACACTACGAGCGACGCAGCAACAGGCTACATGTCGTTTTCAATGGAAGCTGGTGACCTGAAGCTACAAATTTACAGCCCACACTTGTTGCTGTTGATGAGCACAACATTTTTAAGTCCTCCGATGATGCAGTAAAGCACCAATCACTCATATGTTTCTTTGTTAGCTGATGCTATGCTAGCTTTCTGTGCATTGTGGTGCCAGTGGGCAGCTAATGTGGCCTTACAATTGGGCTCAGACACTCATCAAAAGCACAGATATATTTTTGACTGAATACAAACTTCAGATGACATTTAGTTAAGGTGCATATTTGCATGTGGCAGACACACACAAGCCTGTGATGATGTTACTGCAATAACGAGCATCTGAGCAACACTTCAACAGCGACTTTGTGATAATGTGAGCCCAGTCTCATTCCGAAGTCGCCGAAATCCAGCACTTAGGCAGTAACTGGCGGCATCAGACCAACGGAAAAAGTTACAGCTCAAGGCCTCATTTACACTGCAAACGATGCGTTCGTGAAGCGGTCCACAAGTGTAGCAGCAGCACACGTGTATTCACACCAAAACCGAACAGACACGTTGTGCAGCAGCTGCTGCTGTCCCGTTAAAATACAAACCAAACCTGAATAGTTGGTGGCGGTAGTGCACCGTGTTTGCAAATCTCCAATAAAGCCCAAAGAAGAAGTGAGTTTGGACCCAAAGCCCAGGGTGGACAGGTTCGCATGCCAGTTATTATTCTAACGCTTGTAGAATTAATATGTAGCACTACAAATGGGTAAGACGTCTTTGTCTGCTTTGTATTACTACCAAACATGAGTTTGCATGTGTTGTGACCTCTCTCGGCCACCGTAGATATCGATCTTTTGTTAAATACAGTGACCATTCGCTCGCGATATCTCTTCTATTTTCGAGCTTGCTCACAAAAGCAGTGTAATTCAAGCAGCGCGTAGAACGGATGCGGTGTAAATGCTCTAACCTGTTAACATGCTCACCAAAATGAAAACACGAGTAAACAGAGACAGTTCGTGAGCGCTTACAGTGTAAATGAGGCCTAATGGGCCCGGCAGCATCGGAAGGGAAAGGCTGTGGGAAAGGAAGAAAGTTAAGGCAGTGAAAGTCCGACTGGGGTGGGCGGGTCCAACAAACACCAACTTTCACCCAACAGAGCAATGTTTGTGTCCTGTACTAACGTAGTGCTTTTATTTTGAAAGAGACTGTATCAAACTGTACATTTCCTGTGAAAACAGAAGTGTATTTTGAAAACAGACAATGCATGTAACAGGCTGAAGTTGACACGGCGTCCCAGAACGTCAACAACCAACACACCCAGGGTACCTTGGACGCCACATGTGGACGTGGAGAGTCCATGAGCAAACATGGACATGTGACGAGGTCACAGTGAGGATGAGTTGATAATGCAGCTAGTCACGCTGTCACGCTGTCGCTCATGGTGTGAACACAATAGTTACAATAGTTAAGCACTAGCAGGAAGGTCAAGGGGTCATTAAACCCAAACAAAGTTTCCTAGATATCTGACCTATAGATGTATCAGCCAAGTCGCTAGAAGAAAATGTTGGCGTTGTACACTTCTGTAAACCATTGAGATATTACAACTGTACAGTTTATACCTATCACATCAACTCCTCTAAGTGAAGTGATATGTGAGCTGCCTGTGTCACTGGGAGGTGGAGGGGATGGTGGATGACATGACATTTGGGCGAGACGCCTGCCAAGCTGCAGACCTCTGTTCAAGACCGACAAACAACAGAACCAGTTGTTTTTAGTGAACCGGGTTTTTTTTCAGCCCACAATCCTGAGGCTTTTAACATTTTCTTACTGTGTTTTCAGCAGCATTTTAGCCCCCAGATGTGTTTGTATTTTAGCGACCTGTCACTGTCTTTCACTGGGGACAGTGCCACAAAGAGAGGTTGCTTTTTACTGAGACATTAGCTGCTTCTCTCGCTGTAATTGTGCCACCAAAAGCAGGTTCTTCAAACCCAAACACGATCGTAGAAAAGTACAATGCCAACATTTTTTTCTTTTCTTTTTTTTTCCACTCTAGGCACCAGGTAGGTTGCTTTGAACATATATGTTGCATGTTTTGCATGTACATATGTTAGATTTTGTCATTTATCTTGGGCACACAAAAATCAGTTTTTTAATTTTTTTTGTGTGCTCGCTACCTTCCCCATGAGTGCACAATGATAACCTCATTTTAGACGACCTCTGACGGTCACTTGGGAGTTGGGAAGAACTAATAGTATGGTACAAGATGTCCCATCACACACTCATTAATAACTCCAGAACCAGGCAATCCTCGACTTCTCAGCTAGTGTTTATATTTGAAACTATGAAGTGCAGAAAAAAAGACGTATTTCTGCTGTTTTCCACCACAGCTGCTCGTTAATTGGTGACTCATCATGCCAGTGTTGCTATTCTCTCTGTTTGGGTCGGTTCAGCTCCACTGCAGTGTGGATCAGGTCTGATTATCTGTTAAGGGACCGTTATGGATCGGGTCAGTGAAGACTGGTAGCCTGCAGAATAATATGTGAAATCTGGCCTTGTCTTGTAGACACATTTGTAACTCCCCACACTCATAATCTACTGTATGTCGTACATGTTGGGAGTCGAATCAGCAGTCTGACTCAGACTTTCTGTGGGTTTTTTTTAAAGCCCCCCACACACACACACACACACACACACACACACACACACACACACACACACCCTGATGTGTGGTGTTGCTGACAGTCACTCTGTCTCTGGTTGTTAGACATTAACGCCGGATCGTTAAATGCTAATTCAAGGCTGGATTCACATTTTCCAGATTACACTGTACAAGCTGGTCCTGAATCAAACACACAAACTCATCTAGACAAGCGTGAGACCCCCGAATACACACAGATAAAATCCAGCTAACACAAGCACATTAGCTCACAAAGCTTTTCTCCCTCTTCAGTAACTCTCCATTGAATAAAAATGATAAACAGGAAGAGCAAAATGCCAAGGCAGAGTAAAGATGGCTGCAGCTAATGTGGAACTTTCTGTTGAAGCCAACAGAGTGTCAGCATTAAATTAATGGGAAGGTTTATTTTCCCTAGAAGAAAAAGAATCAATTGCACTTTTCTTGAGGAGATGTGTTTGCTATGCTTCTGACAGGATTTAACAAGTTAAATGTACCAGCTCATCTCTGCACGCTGAGGCCTGTTTACATTTTTCTGTCACTCAGGCGCTATTTTTCTCCAAGTCCTGCCCTTATGTGCTGTGATTGGTGGTCTTCACCAGGCGGACCTGGTTACTGGTTGCTCAGTGCTACGTAGTTTTGAAGTGGAAGTTGATGCAGTGGTTGTACTACTAGGTAGATGAATTGGTTACTACTAGGTAGATGATGGAATACTCTGTATTATCCAACTGATAGGTGGCTCAACAGTGTTGATTCACATGTCAAAGTTCACCAAGGTTAAACTTGATGTGGACAGATTTACTTTGCCAACCACTGGACTCCTGTTTTCAAGCCTAGAGTACAGCACTACGGCCATTTTTGGAGGCAGAAGCGAACACATCTGGGGCAGAGGCTGGCGCTGTGGAGGAGCGACGGGTGGTTCTGAGCCTTGCACACAGCCTGTCACTTCAGGGGCCACGCCCTTGAATAAGTTACACTTTCAACCTTAATAAAATGTAACTGGGTGATTTATATAAGATCACATCCCCGCATAGTTGTCATGAATGTTGAAATTAATTATAGAGGCCAAAACTGTTTTTGCACCAGACTGTAAACATGTTTATTTCTGCTGTAAAGTTGAGCATTTTAAAATGGAGGTCTATGGGGACTGACTGTCATCACCTTTGAATTATAAGGTTCTATCCAGGATTAATTTCGTAATGAAAACATGACAAAAATCTTTCAAACAACGATCTTTTTTCCATGATGGAAACGAGATCTTGATAGAGATCGACTCAGACCGGCTGATGGTGTCACCTGACACTCAGCTGGTCAAATGGCCGGCAGCTGGTTTTAAAGCATGTCACCTGTTTCAACAGCCAATCAGCTTGTTGTGAAGTCAGCTGGTCAAGTCAAAATGACCCCAGACGGCGTGTTGGCTTGCTGCAGCAGGTGCTCCGTCCCCACAGAGCCTCTGTTTCTGTCCTCACAGTGTGCCGGTGTCACACGGTGGGTCGCTGCTGCTGCTGCTGGCTGTATGTGCTTATGTCCCGCCCACACACACACTTCTCACTGACTGATGAATTGGCGCTGGTTATTTATATTATTGTGGCGTATTGATTATGAATACAGTCCATCTGATGCTGGTTTTGTTTCATCACTGTAGCCAGTATCTCACTATCACTATCCTCATTCAGATTTTAAGAAGCTACAAATTATATTCAGCCACAAAATAAGTCTGAAAAGCTGCAAATCAGAACGAAGCACAGAGAGTTGTTGACTAGAGATGATACACCGTCTCATCAAGGTGACTTGCTGTGAACCGACAGGTTTTTACAACGTTGCAGAACAGCGCATTGCAAGAAGTCGCCTGTTTCAAGTTGTCTCGTCGCGAATCTTTGGTCTGAGCTGGGCTTAATGATCCGAAGGCTCTATCCACATTTGACCTGAAGTGCCATACAAATAAGTTTTACTTACTTACTTACCTGTCCCTAAATCCCATTGACAAACTTGACAGGATTTTGATATTGTACATTTCGCATAACTTTGGAGTGTCTGTCCTCTTAATGTATGAAAGAGACTTTGTTTCACGTGTCATTTTTGCTATTTGGAATGCAAAAACATTGAAATTCGATACCTAAAACCTCTTAGAATGCTGGTATTTGGTCATAAACCAAAGTAATGAACTGAATGAAGATTTGTACCAGATGATGGTGCTGGATCGAAAAGTTAAGTGATCGCCAAAGTGATTACAATTAATCCTCTCAAGACCTTGACTGTCTGAGCTAAATCTCATCCAGTAGTTATAGTTTCAGTCTGGACCAAAGTGGTGGACTGACAGACTGACACTGCCATCTTCAGAGCCATACCAGCGTGGTTAAAAATCACGAGGGTTGGCTCTCACTGACACTTTTCATCTGGATCCAATTAGTTGAGTTCAGCTGCCGTTTTGTCGTGTCTGTCTGAGACAAAACATCAAACTGAGTCTCCTGTGTCAGTTTGGATTCAGACTCTGTGTTTGGGGGGTCTTCTTTTGTGGTCTGGAGTTGCCGTGTTTCCAGGCCTTTTGGTGGTTTGGAGGACAGCCTGAGTGGCTTCACCGCACTCTGTTTGTCTTGGATCAGAATCACCAGAATAACCATCCAGCTGGGGGGACTATGAAAGTGGTGCAAGCCTGAAGAAATGCTTTTGCAAGCTGAGCCGGACATGAGGAAACTTTCTGATAAATTACAGCCTTCTTAAAATGTTTTGAAGGAAACATTTTGACAATTTGTGACCATAACGCTCCTTCTTCCATCGTCTTATCCTCCAGCTCTCCACCCAGTGATCCATATCCAAGATTACTGCCATCATAAAGTTCTCGTGCCATTAAATTCTGCAGAGAACATCAGCTCCGGCCCAGCGCCTCCTCACATGAATGAGAAGTTGAAATGATCGGAGAAGCCTCAGCCCACCCGCGGTTTCCCTCTACGCTGCTCTGGTTACAGTCCCCCAAAGAGAATGATGGGAGATTTTCCGTGGCGTCCTTGGAGGCAACCTCAGTGGCCATGTTTCCCAAGAGAGGGGTCACGATGTCTTTCCCCTGACTCTGGAAAAACTGAAATATGAATTACTTGCATATGAGGGGGCGCCAAGAGCAATTAGATGGAGCTCTTACATAAAGAGCTGGAGGGAACAGTTTCAGAGGAATGACAGAGTGGGAAATAAAAGGCAGAGCCACAAAGACATTAACCATGTATCTGAGTATGTACTGAATGTAACTGAGTATAAAATGGGCTTTTAAGCTTTGTAGTTGTGGTTCTTAAATGAAAATACAATCAATGAGAAATAGCTGCTTAATTAGTTAACTATTTAAAGATCCTGTTATCAGATGTTACTCTTTCAATGAAGAACATAGATTATACATTTTTCCCACAAACCTTATCTTGACATTTTAACTTTATCGGCCCCAAGAACAGCACTTCATTCTTCTCAGGCTACTTCAAAGAGAACTGCTGACACCCAACAGTCAGACAGACTTTGGGGTAATTGCTGCCTGATTACAGGCGTTAGGAGCAGTTGATAATTGTAATTATTGGTTTGAGAAATGTGTGAGTTTACTTTGCAGAGCTTTTTCAGTGAATTGACTTGCAAACAACCTGTGCAGCAGCAACAGATTGCAAAAATTGATGTCATCCATCCCTTGAGTTTGGCATTTTGGACCATTGCCATCTTGGATTTTTGGAGCCAGAAATGACCATATTTGGAGAAGAGGGTGTAGATTAACCCTAATGCTAGTGGCTAACTTGGTTAGGACAGTTCATGTACAACTACGGTTAACTGTAATAATGCAAAGGCTAGTTTTTGTTAGCAGAAAAACCAAAAGAAGAATATGAATTTCCCAGTTTGAGATCAATAAAGTACTATTGTATCCTATGTTAACTTAACTTAAAACAAAGCTGACGATTGGCTGTCAGTCAGCGTTGAGCCCTTAGTGAGCATCTGTCACCCTAGTCGTTGCAGTGTGTCTTGAACTGTTGCCCCTCGTCAGCTCCTGTCTGCTTTTTTATGGCGGTGGCGGAGCCCACTAAATGAAATCACTCCAGTTGGTTCAGCTTGTGTGAAAGAGAAACAGAAGTGAGGAAAGTAAACAAACAAACAGCTAAAGTCAAGGGGGAGTGAGACTAAAACAAACTTGCGAATGTAAGATTATTTTTCTTTATGCATCGAGCTCTTTAGCAGACTGTTTTCTGATGGTTTGTGTTATTGTTCGCTGGCGCACTGTAAATATACTCTGTTCTTTCATCATTGGATTGTGTTGCTAATGTGCTAACTGGCTAAATAGCGTTGGGATGGTTTTCTGGTTTCTCTTTTTGAATGATGAACACAGACTACCGCTGTCTGCTGGTAGAGTTATTTCCTTTCACGCAGGCACAGAACGCACATGCTGGTTGGCTGTTGGCTTTAGTCTTTGCAGTGTAATACGCAACTTTCTAGCCCAGGTTGGGCGATGAGAGGCAACACAGCAGCAGGGGCTTTTGTTGCGTTAGTCCTCTGAAGTTGGTTTAGTGGGTCTGGGTCTTTAGGGTCATACAACCAAACACTGCACAAGAATTTCTTTAGGTGACCAAAGTGTTACAACTAACTTTTATTAAACTGAAAACACACTCAAACACACTATGGCTACACTCTTAGAACCTGGATTTACGCCATCGTTCCACTACCTTTGTTGTCACATTTATTGTAGTCAACAAATGGCACCAACCTGTCACGCAAAGCAGCCACCACCTTTATTGAGTCCCCCAGGAATGAGTCCTAAAACCTGGAAATGAGTTAGCATTTTTGCAGTCATGCTGCCCTTGTCTTGACATCAGTTGGTTGGTTGGTTGGTTAGATGCCTGAAATATGATCTATGGTTAAAACAAGCTTTTGGAAATTTCATTTTTTTTCTTTGACATAAAATACATAAGTAAAAAGCCAACTTGTAAATTCTGAAGACTTTTGTGATCTTTAAAGACAGTTGCTAACAACTGGGAATTTCTTCCCTGCCACCAGAGAAGCTGAGAAGTGTACATTTCTCCCATAAAACCTTAATACCTCCAGTAGAGTTCTCCAACAATCCAGCATTTTATTTCTTTTATTTCTAAATTAATTATATCAGTAAGAATCTATGAACTCAGTCCTGCATTAGAGCTCAGAGTAGGACCATCTGACTAAGGAGAAAGCATCTCTGAGTTGGCGGTTGGAGTTAAAATGGGGGAGAGGGGAGAAATTATCGTAATTGCTCTCCCTGTCCACTCCGTTTCTGCTTTGGGATTTGAACCTGCATCCTCTTCATCACAGTCCTCCTCCCTGTGAGAACAGTGGAGCGTTGTGTTCTGTTGTGTTGTGGAATTTGGAGCATTCACTTCAGTGATCATCACTCATGTGTCCTCTCACAGGCCTCGCTGATTATCTCTGCTCACTGAAGCTCATAATGTGTTTATTTTCTCTCCAAACATGTCAATTCTCTCCTCTGCCTGTGTAGGACCACTAATTGCTCCATGAGGAATCGGGGGCCATGGTGCTGATGGGGCTCCGTCTCCTGATACTGGCCCTGTGGGTTGGCGTTGGAGTAAAGCTCCAAGTTAAGGGCGATGAGTTGAAGCCGGCCCGGGCACCTCTGATCCCTCATCGGCCTTTCGTTGTCGTGTGGAACTCCTACTGAGTCCTGCCGCCTTCGATTCAAGGTAGACCTGGACCTTAGTGTTTTTGACATCGTCGCAAACCTCAATGAAACCCTAAGCGGACCAAACGTCACCATATTCTACCACAGCCACTTGGGATACTACCCATACTACTCCAACTCCGGGGTCCCTATCAATGGTGGACTGCCGCAGAACCAGAGCATCTCCAAACACCTGAGCAAGGCCAGAGCAGATATCGACAAACTGATCCCCCACAAGGATTTCCGAGGCCTGGGTGTCATAGACTGGGAGAACTGGAGGCCTCAGTGGGTCAGAAACTGGGGCACCAAGGACATCTACCGCAACAAGTCCAAGGAGCAGATCCGGAAACTTCACCCGAACTGGCCGGAGAGCAAAGTGGAGAAAGAAGCAAAGGAAGGTTTCGAGAGGGCTGGGCAGGCCTTCATGAACCTGACCTTGGCCCTGGCTGAAGGTCGCAGGCCGGATGGGCTGTGGGGGTTTTACTTGTTCCCAGACTGCTACAACTATGGGTATAAGCAGCACCCACAACGGTACACCGGCGAATGCCCCAACGTTGAGCACGTACGCAATGACCATCTGATGTGGCTTTGGAAGGAAAGCACGGCCCTCTACCCGTCCATCTACCTGGATTACGAGCTCAAGTCCTCCTCCAACACTGTCAAGTTTGTCCACTATCGAGTCAAGGAAGCCATGAGAATCGCGTCCATCGCCCGTACAGATTTCACATTGCCTGTGTTTGTCTACTCCAGACCTTTCTACGCCTACACCTTTGTCGTTCTTTCAGAGGTAAGTTCCCAGCTTCTGATGGATCAATTTGCTGAGACAACAAAAACAAAATGCTCACAAACCTTTACGATCCACCAGCTTTTGGTCAAGATGGTTGCTTGGTGTAAATATTGTAATCAAACATTTTTGAGCATTTCTCTTTGTATATACAGATGCTTCCCCAGACACTTCTCAGTATGTTTGTAGCCACAGACATATGTAGATGCCGACTGTGTCAACCCATTGCAGCGAGACGTCAATGTTGCTGCCATATTGGAGAAGGCAAGACTTGCCTGTGAACAAATGAAAGCAACAGGGGAGCTAGACTAAACTTGCATTTGTTTACAGGCAGGTCTTTCCCTCTCCAAAGTGAAGCTTTTGGACTGCTGCATGTGTCATAAACGGCACTAAAATCTACAGTTATAGCTGAATTCAGGTGTTGATGAGGCAAACAATGCTCCTGTCATTCTGTTTCAGAGCGATCTGGTTCACACTATTGGGGAGAGCGCTGCCTTGGGAGCTTCAGGCGTTGTCCTCTGGGGATCATCAGAGTACGCTCGATCACAGGTAACGATAAAAAGTACAACCAAAATGTATTGTGCGAACTGGTGAGTTGGATCCATTTCATGTGCTGCAAACCAGATCAAAGCCTTAAACTGAATGCATTTTATGTTACAGTATTACCCATACATACATTAAACAAGCCACAGAGCATTTGGGAAGAATAAACGTCAATGATATAAATTGCATGCAGTCACAGTGCATAAAACCAGGCCTCATGATTTCTAACTGTGAAAAATTTCAACAGACGTCTTTATTGTCTGCTCCAGAACCAAACGTTTCCAAAAATAGGGATTTCATTTTCTGACCAAACTCTGACAGCCAAAAAACCAGGAGACAAAGCATCTGATTTGTGTGTGAAAGTGGTCACTGTGGATTGTTTTACATCCTGTTTACAACGGACTTGGCCCAAAAAAAACTGTCATATAATCAACACTGAGGAGAAAATTTTAAACAGACTGAAACGGTGATAATTATGATGTTCTCACTCAAGTATAACATTTCCACGGTCAATCATCAGACAGTGAAAGCCTTTTGCTTATCCTGGAAAGGGTCAGAAATCCAAACCTTCTCCTTTATTTGAAGAGAATTAGTTTTTCCTGTTTTTGAAGTTTTTGGTTTCATAGACTTTTGTGTCTGTCTCCACCAGAGGAACTGCCTGACAGTGAAGAAGTACATCGATGGTCCGCTTGGACATTATGTCATCAATGTCACCTCCGCCGCAAAGCTGTGCAGCAAAGCGCTGTGCAAGAAGAATGGCAGGTGTGTCCGCAAGAGCCTGGACTCAGGCGCTTACCTGCACCTGAACCCACGCTTCTTCCACATCCACCGCAACCCGGCGCCCAGGGGCCCCCGCTTCCACGTCAGCGGCCACCTCAACAACCACGACATCCTGGACATGAAGCACAAGTTCACCTGCCAGTGCTACCAAGGCTGGACAGGTGTTTACTGCGAGATGCCCCAGGCTCCACCCCCTCCTCCTCCCCCACCTCAGCCCGCTGTCCCCCTGCCTCACCCCAGAGAGAACAGCCTGCTGGGAGATATCCTGCTCCTCCTGTCCCTCCATTTCTCCTGTCTGTGTGTCATCATGTTCCTGGGACTCTGTCTGATTATCAAGTGCCTTATACTGTAGACGCTGTTAGCCAGATCTGCAGCGTGATTAGTTGCATTTCCTCTAAGGTCAACAAGAAAAATGTATTGAATAAATGGGAACTTCTCTTGAAAAACCTCAGCAGATACAGTCAGTTCTCAGTTGCTGGATTTTTGTTTTCTAAAGGCCCAGACACACCAAACTGACATCAAAGAACTAGTGGCGACGAAGGCCTCTGTCTTGTGTCACCTGATGTTGCCGTGTCTCGCCCAAAAAGTTGCACATGAACACACAGCATTTCTAAACGTACGTTCTGCTCCAGCATGACAGGAAATAACAATAACAACAATAACAACAGGCTGTGACAGGTTACAAACTGTAAAACTATACCACTTATTTTGTTGCAATTCTGTGCTCTTAATAGGACAGTGACAACGTAGGTAACATAACTATGGGGTAAATCCAGATTCAGAGAGTGAGTGTAGCCTTGTTGTATGAAAAGACGCTAAAGGCCCAGAAACACTAAACCGACTTCAGAGATCTAACGGCAACAAAAGCCCCCAGCTGTGTTGCCTCACGTCGCCTGACCTCAGCCAAAAAGTTGCACATGAACACAGTACAAAGACTAAAGCCGACCACCAATCTGCACATAAGTTCTGCACTGGCGTGGGAGGAAATAACTTGTATAACTAAGCAGACAGCTGTAGTCTGTAATCATCATTCAAAATGTTACACTGGAAGACCATCTTGAAGCTAGTTAGCTAGTTAGCACATTAACAACACGATTTAATGTTGAGAGAACAGAGCATATTTACCATGTGCCAGTGAACAACAACATAAACCTTTAGGAGATTTTTCTGCTAAATTTCTCAATGGCTAAAGAGAGATAACCTTACATTATGTAGCAAGTTTGTTTTGGTCTCACTCACTCTTGACTTTAGCTCTTTGTTTACTTTCCTCACTTCTGTTTCTCTTCTCATTGGCTGAGCTGAACTGTCGATCAGAGTGATTTTGTTCACTGATGGACGGGCGTCAACGAGGGGCAATCGCGGGACACAATGCAGCAACTAGGGCAACAGATGCTCACTGGTGGCCACCACTGACCAACAGCCAATCAGCATCAAAGCACGAGTCTCAACAAAAGTCGATTGTTGTTTCACCTCCCGTCACCTTTGTCTTGGCCAAAGAGTTGCACATGAACACACCACAAATACTACAGGGGAAGGGCAACCAGCACATACATTTTGCACCAGTGTGACAGACAATAACTCTTCACACCAGCAGACGGTGGCTGTCACACCACAACGAAACAGTCTGTAGGTCTGTCGCCCAGAATCGACTTTTACATTTTTATTTATGATTTTTAGAAACTTCCTCATGCTCTGTAAAGTACAATGTAAAGGCTACAAAGATTCTGGCAGCAAGCAACTTGTGACTGAGACTGTTGTAGACAGACCTAGTCGCTTACTTTTGTGGCTGATTTCTGATCATTTTTTTGTAAGTTGGCTCGTTTGCTGAAATCCTTCAGAGGAAAACATTTTCCTAGAGAGACAGAGAGACAGAGAAAGTCAACTGGATTTAATTTTCTTCACCAAAATGACAAATTAAACATCTCTCTCCCACAAAAACCTCAGACAACAATCAATAAATCAACAAAGTCCTCCAGAAGACAATCCAGTCAGTTTACAGTCACAGCCATTTGTTTAATTTGGGTAATGACTGTAATGAGGCTGCTGAGTGAGTCTGTAGTTGGGTGGTGATGGAGCAGTCAGTCAAATGAGTCACAGCGCGCTGCGGCGGGACGGGTCACATGACCAAACAGTTTAACAATAGTGTGTCCCATGGGAAAGGGAGGGACGGCTGAGTGTCAAACAACTGTCTTGGGTGATGAGAGAGGAGGAGAAGCTTCTGTTGCAACTTGATGGTTCACGGCAAGCTGTCACAACAGAGTAAACTGAGGATTACACAAAGTGTTGAAGTCAGCTGATTGGAAATGAAGGTCTTCAGAGTTTCATCACTAATCTGCTGCTGCAAGAGGATCACAGAGCTGCATGCTATTAATGTTTGTATGTTTGTGTTTATGTTTATCTGTAGTTATAAATGAGCCCAGTAGGTGTTGGCTGGAAGATTTACTATGTTTTAATCCCTGACATCATTTTACAAGATGGATTCCTGCAATTTAACAGCTTTAAAGGAACACTTCAACATTCTTTCTGTCTGACATTAAAGCTAAGCAATGTACTGCTGTTGAGGGCTCAGCAATGAAACATGACTTAGCTGCCTAAAACATCCAATATCAGTTAAGTGAACACCACATTTAGAATATTTTCACTGCTTTACATCGCTGTCAGACAACGATTTCCAACAGGAAAATAAAGCCATTATCTCACTCTCTTCAAAGCCAGACTCCATTGAGAAAAACAGTGGCTTAACATTGCTGGACACAGGAGCTGCTGGTCTATCACTGTCTCGAACCATCATTTTGTTTGTCAGCCCGATGCAGAGCCTGCGCTGTAGCCTATGCACGTGGCCTACACCACTGACAGCATTTATACTTGTGCGGTGGTGTGTCTGTGTCACTCTGCAGTTACACCTCCAAAACACTAGACAGCGGTGGGGTTTCTGTGAAGTGCACAAATCAGCTTCACTATAACTCGCAGCATTCAGACAAACTCTTGTCTTTATCTGGACACATTTTCAATTCAATTCAGTTTTATTTATAAAGCCCAATATCACAAATAACAATTTGCCTCAGAGGGCTCTGCTGCATACGACACCCTCTGTCCTTTGGGCCAGCGGATAGGGAAAAACTCCCCCACAAGACATTTTAACGGAGAGAAAAACTGTCTGTGCACATCTGTCCTAGTGTCTAGCAGAGATTTCCTCTGATCATATGAAGCCAGGGACAACAGCAACATTTAACAAAGGTAACGTTACAAAATTCGGCTCCATTACAACTCACAAGGTTCACTGACAAAACAGCTTTCTCATACTAAACCTGTTGCCCCTACAAATACAACAGAAGTCTGTGGAATTTTTAATTTGTATAAATTGGCTGAGGGATTAGCGGGACAAGCATATGAAGCCAGGATAAATCACACACAAGACTTACAATGCTATTTTTGTCTTGGCTTTATTGTCTTTACAATTTATTGTTTCTTATCTGTGAAATTAAAGTAAATCAAAGCTTTGTTTCCACTGAGGGAAATGGTTTCAGCTTACAGACACAGACAGGAGGTCTGCGTCGCCGTGATGTGGAGTTACGTTTCTGGGGAGGTGCACATCAGGCACCAGAGGTATATTTATCCCCAAACAATGGTCTGAGGCAGTGGTAGACCAGCAGCTCCTGTGTTCAGCAAGCTAAAATTACTGGCTTCGTAAATGAAGTCTGGTGGATTTTACAAGACAGCTGATGTCTGATGGAAGGGTAAAATAGTGAAAATACTCTAAATATAACACACACTTAAAGTGATATTGACTCTTTCAGGTGGATAAAATACAGTTTGTTGCTGCCCCCATCCACAGCAGGACATTGCTTAGCCTCTGCGTCAGACTCCTGTCTGCTTCTCCAAACTGGGGGCATGCTGACTGACACGTACTGCATGTCATACACTGACCCTGTTTAAGTACCTCATACAACCCCATTTTTTTACATTAAAAATCAGGAATGGATTATTCCATGTGCAACTTGCCAGAGAAACAAACATCACTGTACTTGTCTCTTTAAATACTATTTTTTTCCACTATGGAATAAATGTTACTTCTCTGTCCTGACTTTGCTGTTCTGTAAATCACCTTCTAATGAACCTTTGCCGGGCACATAAAACACAGTGACTCAGAATATTTTATAATGGATTAAAAAATGTGGAAAGTTTGTCCAGCAAAAACACAATTAAACAACTTTTAGTGGTTTTCAGCTCCTCAGAGGACGGACGCTCTGACCAGACTGACGAACCACCAAACACTCCACCCAGACTGGAAACTGTCAGGTCGGCTCAGGAGGAACATTCATTTACTCCTGGCTCTGTTGTTTTTGAAGTAAAGACAAATAATCAGACCTCACTCCTCCCTCTCAAACATCTTTACCCTTCAGTTTTTAGATTTCTTTCCCTCCAGGCTGTCACTGGTTTCAGCTCATTTCTGTGAAAATCAACAGATGCAGAAAATTAAGAAGCACATTTGACACGTTGTTTTTTTAAGGTTACTTTACTGGCGTGTGGTTTAACAATTGGAAAATCCATCTGCAGTGTCTGACAAGTTAAGACACTCAAGGTCAATTTGAAGCCTGGAGCTGGCCACCATCTCTGTCTGGAGCACAAACATTTGCAAAAGAAGTGGAGCTGAAACTGAACAAGTGGGCACCAAAAACCACAGCTGAGTAAATTAAACAATAATTTACATAAGTAAAATTATCTTTTGAGAGCTGGACTTGTGCGAAAGCAGTCTCAGCTTTGTATCGATAGAGAGTAATTGGGTTTTTCTCATTCACTTTAATAGTCAGAGTTTTATTTCAAGATGAATAACTTCTATTGAACTGAACTGAACTGAACTTAAAGCACTCAGCTCTTTCTGCTCCATTAGAAGCTTTTTCTTTTTTAATTGTAAACATTAAAATCCATTGATGTGAAATTGTGAGCATTTTGTAGCTGGTGGGAAAAAAACCCCAGGATGAGATATGATGAGATTAAGACTGGGTGATGTGGGCGATGAATAATTCGATATTTTTAGGCCATATCGTGAAACACAATGTCTATTTTGATATTTTCAAATCTTCTCTATACTACTGCAGACTCCTAAAAGTTATAACAACTAAATAAATTACAGTTATAATAATTCTAAATAAAGTACAGCTATAATAATAAAGTCAAGTAAAGTACTGTTACAATGAAATCAAAGTGGAACCACTGGTGCGTTTATTATTCTGAAACACCTTGCTCATCATGAGGTGGAGGTGTTGATGTGTTTTATACTAGTCCATAACCATTGAGTACAGCAGACCATACCATGACTTAGTCATACCAAACATTAGAAAACACCAACATTGGTCCACAGGGGGAGCCACAGCCATCGGTCGCATTTTAGCCATTTTGAAGCATTTTTCTGTTGTTATAGCGCCACCCAGTTGCCAATTAGAGTTAAATTTCTCCAGTCACCTTGAGGCGTCCTGTTCTACATATCTACCAAGTTTAGTAAAAATCCATATGGCGGTTAGGCCTAGATAAGAAATGAGCTCTCTAGCGCCCCCATTTTGTTTGATGGGGTCAATAATGGAGGGGTCCCCTCAGATTATGTGTGGTCATATGCCTACAAAGTTGCGTGGTGATGGCTGAAACCCTTGAGATGTTATACACCTTTATGTGATGAGCCACGCCCTCCGCAATATTCATTGCCTTATAGAAGCTCAGTTTTAGGAAGTTTTCCAACTTTTGCCAAGAGGGAACTTTAGATATTGGTCCCTAGATTATGTTCACCCAGTTTCATGCAGATCGCTCAAACTTCCTAGGAAGAGATCCATTTGAAGTGTTTTTCAAACAATTCAAAATGGTGGAAAATCTATATAAGTGGAAGTTATGGGTTCTTGAGGCAAATGTGTTCCTCATGAGGAGAGACATCTCTGTGCAAAGTTTCATGTCTCTACCACATACGGGGCATGAGATATGCCCATTCAAAGCTTGACATTTCAATGGGTTGCTATAGCGCCCCCCTTTGGCCAATTGATGTAATATTGCTTCATTGGCATCCTGCCATGACCCTCTACCACTGTGCCAAATTTCACATGGATTGACCAAGTCAGTGAGGAGAAAAATGTGGAACACAGATATATACGTTTTATCACTGCTTGGGCAGTGACTTAGAGCATCAGAAACTAACGAAAAAAGGCGCCTTTTAACGTCTCCATTATGTGCGGCCAGGCACTGTTATTAAACTATAATGGCGCCCGGCGGTGTTAGGGGGAAACGCGGTGGGACAAGGACAAAAGTTAAGGCAGCGAATGTCCAAGGAAGGAGGAGTGGTGAATGGCTCCAACAAATACAGACTTTCACCCGAGAGAGACATCAGTTAGACAACAGCAGAAAGTCAAACAGCGACTGCCATGCCGTTAAACGTGGGCATTGATTTTCTGTGAGCTTGAAACACTAACAGCTCTCCAGTTCATTTATTAATAATATTTGCTAGTTGCACTGGTGCTCCGTGGTTGCAAAATGTGACTTTATACACTTGGTCTGGAGCCCTGCAGATACAAAACAATCACCTCACCTGCTCACACACTGCTCAGGAGAGAGCGGTCTGTGTGTGTGTGATGCATCATGTTTGTGAGTATCTTACCTTCTCTATGTGTTAGATTCTTAGTCTTGCTTCCTGTTAAAGGTTACTTTTGGGGAGTGAAAGGACAGAGTGTAGTACAGACTGTGAAGCCCTTTGAAGCCAGTGTATAACTATATAAGTATAACTGACTTGACCTAAAATGCATCCTGTGCTGAAATATTCAAACAGCTCATATTTGGACCTTTTGGTGGTGCTGAAGATGAAACGTCAGAGGATCAGCAGAGTCATTAAGATTCATCCTCTGTGGACAATGAACGTCTGATCCAGATTTCATGGCTCTCAAACCTCCTCAAGATTAAATGTGACTTTGGCCGAGCTGAAGCTGACTCAGCTGAGTAACTCTGACAGCGTGACTCTGTTGGTGTTATTACCGTATTATGTTGACCGACAGCCGAGGAAGTGAGCGGCCTCAGCATCACAGTCCTCTGTTTCCTGTCAGCATCTGTTTCTCCTCTGTTTTCTAAACACAAACCTGAGAGTGTGAGAACAGAGAAAATTATGTTGTCACTGAAAGTGAAATCAGAAAACAGTGCGACTCTCCAAAGACACAGTTTGTTTCCTTCAACTGTTTTTACACAACCACATTTAAAGAGCTCACCGTCTCAAACACTGTATTCTGTATCCACTTAAAAAAATAAACTCATCATTCATTCATCATTCAATATGTCTTAAACATACAGAAACCTAACACCTGTAATTTCACAGGCCACAGACATCAGTTAGCTCCTGTACTTTAGCTAATAACCATAATCAGCTTTAGTTCAGTGTCAGCAGACACTCAGGATGTTCAGCTCGTCTGCTCCAAAGCTGGAAAAGACTCAACACCAGTTTCATGTTTTTCTCTCAGTCTGTCGGAGAATATTTTCACTTTCTTAGAAATCAAAGCAGCGATCTGCAAGTTACAAGACACAGACTTCAAATTATGTTTTTGCATATTGTTACCCATCAAAGGACGAGTGTGGCTTTGTTTCTTTTTGTCAACAAATGTTGACAGAAATCCTCATATCTGTTGGTCTCAGCTTCAAGTCCATTTGTTAATAATAAAGATTATTATTAATCTTTATAGCATTCCAATACCCATAATACCAAATCATTTAGTTTGCCAGAATTTTTTGAGTAGAGATTTAGTCCCGATACATAGTTTTTTAAATGCAGTATAGGATGTCTGTCTCATGCAGTCCAAGCAGTAACCTCCGAGGCTGAAAAATGAAGCCAGGGCAGAAGTGCCACAAACTGCAGTTCATCAAATGTCCACTTGAGGCTGAGGCTCCCAAACAGAATAAATCCCCGTAGACCCCAATATTAAAATGACCAGCTTTACAGCAGAAATAAACAAGCTAGCTAATTTTAACATTCATGACAGCTGTATAGAGGATTAATTCTGTATATAACTCACCCCTTCACGTCTAAGTAATGCTTAGAGTAATGCATATTTAAGGGCGGGGCCTTTTGAGTGACAGGCTGTTGAGGTCTATGATTTAGATCTGCCCCTCACTCCTCCATATTGCTCAGTGAATGGCGTTTTTTTGTGTCTTTAAGGTAAGATTAAGTGATAACATCAAGATCTGGTGCCTTCCAAATCACACATTTGTTTTTTGTACTTCAAACTGCACGCCACAGACAGTCCTTTGTTCCAACTGTATACATACTCCATGCAACAATATGTGCTTTGTAAGGGCAGCTGCAGTGTGCACTGAAGGTATGTGATTCAAAACGCAGGCATAGTGTCTTTCTTCTTTTTTTTTGTCTCAGTAATTTTCTGACACAGCCAGGCACTGTAGCTTTCAGTGAATACTACTCAGAGGTATGAGGAAACAAAGCATTTGTTGGGGACTATATGCAGCAGCGGATTCATCTACATTTGGTGCTCTACAGTGTTTCGGAACAAAATCTGCCTCTATACTGAATTTAACCAAAATGGACCCAGAATCTTCAAGTTAAGATTAAGACCATGTGAGTAAAAACCTCAGACGTCACTGTTCTGAACACTCTGTCTCTAAAGTCTTTTCTACTTCCGAGACAAAATGAAACAGATGTTTTCATGTGGTCATTTGCTCCAGGCGCGCTACCTGCACTGTGCTCTGAGTGTTTACATTTCCTACACTGCTACATGTAGCTACATGCTAACGTCAGGGAAACATGTTATCTTGGTTGCCAATGTTAAGTTTCTCCTCAGTTTCGGAGCATATTCCTGCTGGAACATTATAAACTTTTATTGGTGATTTTTAACAGAACAAAGTGGCTCTATTCTCTGTGCCAGTCGTTCCCCGGCTGCAACGATGATGCAAAGATGCAGCGATACTGAAGACTGCTTCAAGAGAAAGGGTCAGAGGGTGGATCCAGGTGCTCCAGCACAGACAGTATGAGGACAGTGGACTTCAAAGCATGTAAAGATGTTTTTGTAGAAACCTTAAATACAAGTATGAACCTGAAAATGAGCAGAAAGGGTCCTCTTTAAAACTCAGACTGTTTAATGACTGAACCGTAGTTCAGACTGACCTGTGGTTGGCTTCAGACTGCCGCTCTGATTGGCTGTTTATCAGCTCTTCATCACCTCTCTGCTGCCTCTCCATCAGCTTCATCTGCTGCTGCTGATTACAGGCCGGGAGGGGACGCAGATAAACATTTACCACCTCTGTACACAAACAATTAACGAGGTCTAAACACCGTCGATTGATGATCTGGATGGATAGCGTGTCTCACCTCTAAAACCGGCTCAGATGGAAAAATAAAAACATTCAAATAAGCTCCACTTCCTGCTCTCTGTAAGCAGAGACTGATGACGCTGGAAAACACATAATTTCCTCCTGGATTTTAAAATTAAAGTACAGATGAGTCAGTCTGAGGAGAAAGAAAGGATCCATCAAGCTTTACAGTCACATGTGAGCTCATATGGTTTCAGGTTATGGAGGTAAACATTTTAATTTGGGTCAGTGGCTACTGCTCAAATGCAACTGAAACCACATTCTCTCTCAGCAGATGGAGTTTGCCTAATTGCCTTTACTTAATCTTTAAATTACTTTGTTTTTAGTCTTTTCTAAACCTCTCATCAGTCCCCCAAGCTTTATGGAAGTGATGTTAAATCACAGTCATGACCCTTTGGAAGAGACAGACGATTATGAGCCTTCAAATAATAAAGGAAACCACAGGAGACTGTACAGGAAGTCATCTGGAGCTGCTATTTATCCTGTCTGGAGTCCAACAATCAAATATTTGTTAAAAACATGAACAAGTTCTCAGAAGCACGAACATGCTCTCAGTAAAAAGCATGAAAATCAGCTTGTGCAATTCTGATATTTCTTGCTTACGTGAAGTGAAAATTTGGGTGTGAGAGAGGAAAGGTGAGTCCGTCAGCATCAGTACGGTCAGCTGGTCACAGGTTTTCTGTTGCGTCTTGTATCCTTTGCATGTAAAAAAAATGACAAAAGTCGATTCAAAAAACAAATGTTCTGGATGAAAATCTGATTGTTTCTTGCTCACTGCAAGAAAACAGGGGTAAAAGTAAAAGAGCGTACATGCTTGATTGTTTGACCCAAACCCGTCAGCCCTGCACAGCTGATGACACACTCATGAACCAGCAGAACATTTCTCTGTCCGTCTTGCTGGTGCTATTGTGGTTAACAACTTTTACTAACTTACTAACTTACTAACTTAACAATTTTACTGTTGCCTTAGTTTTTTTAAATTTCTCTTGGCGCTGTACGAACATACTCCAGACAGTCATCTCCTCCGGCGTGCTTGCGATATCTCAGAGAACCTGTTTCTGGTTACAGCAGCCAAGTCATCCAGCACGGGCTTGTGTTTTATCTTCAGACCAAGTGCTTTTCGTTCTCTTATCTCACTGCTTTTTTGAGAGACAGGTCAGACTGATGTAGTATCTGATATGTCTGTCAATAGAAGTGGAGTCTATTTAAACCTGTTGCTGAGTCATTTTTAAATGTTGATGCTCAATGAAGATGATGAAGCCCGTCTGCAACCCTCTTGGAGGAAGTTAGGCAAGCTTGACTCTGCAGATGGTACATCTCGGGTGTGACGCGGCACAACTCGGCACATGAGGGGGTTTTCACATTTGGGACACGAGTCTGGATCCAAGTACACTAGACCCCAAAGTTATTTGATTATTGTGAACACGGTGTACCTTACCTGTGCACAATATGCTGATCCATGCAGCAGGTGGTATCAAGGACGATTGGTGTGTCCTCCAGTATACGGTACGGGTATAGCAGGCCTCCAGCAGCACAGCTCAGCTTTACGGCCCAAAAACCATTTTCCCCACAAACCACGATTATGAAAGGCACATCTGTGGATCTGTTGACAGGACACCTTGAAATGCAAACTAGGTAAAGCCCGACTCTTTCTATCAGGTTTTATATTTGTAAAACTTTACTGGAGCCCAGAAAAATGATGTTAAAACCTATAACATCATCACAATGTAAAGTCTATGAGCCGAGCAGGAACTCACGGGCAAGGCAGCAGGGATACACTGCTGCACATATTCAGTGGGCCACATACCATGGAAATGAACCCAGAAGCTAGAAAACTTTTTTGGCCTATGCGCCAGGTGAGCAGCTGAATGAACAGGCGCCACCACGGTGTCTAGTTATCATTATACATCTACGGGGTGTATCAGGTGTGGACAAAAACTGTACCAAGACATGCAAGTGAGCTGCTATTTAACGACTACAGGGAATATTTAACTGGTTGTCCCTGGTGCTCTCGTGGTTAGGATTCAGCGCTCTCACCGCTGCGGCCTGGGTTTGATTTGGATTTTGTGAATCAACATTTTTTCGAATCAACCAAAACCCGGTTAAAGTGAGCATATTTTAGATTGGCGTTTCCATCATAATTTTCCAATGCAATACTTCTACATGCGCATCTAAACAGGCTGATGGAAACATGGCTAGTGTTTATTGGACCCATCCACCACCCCTCCTGCCCACCAGATTTGGACTTTCACTGCCTTAACTTTCGTCCTTGTCCCACAGTGTTTCCTTTCGTCGTTGGTTTCTGACACTACAAGTCACTGCTGAAGCGCCGGATTTCAACAACTTCGGAGTGAGACCAGGCTCCTTTATCAGACACAGTTAAGCCTGCCGCGGACAACCCCAGATCCGACTTCACAGCCGCCTTCAACCTGCAGTCAGAGCTCCAGCGTGAGGCAGACAGCTCCACGTCTGACAGCAGTTGCTCCTCTTCTGGCCCGGAGATGGGCTTTGCCTTGCTGACGTAAGTGTACTCGGGTGTGGAACAACATTACCAATGTGAAAGCTGAGCAGTGGGGGAGTAGAGAGGGCAGGCATCATGTTCAGGCACAATACAAATCAATCATACCTCATATAACGAAGCCCTTACACTGGCAATGGAAACGCAAATCAACTTGGCATTGATCGACTCTGTGCAGCTAAAAGTGCCATTGGAAAAGCCCTAAAACCCACTGACATCTATAGAGCCAGCATGGCTAAAGATCCTATTATTTTCAGTGAAACTCTGTAAAATAGGAAAAAAAGAGGAGAAATGATGAAGTGAGAAAAATGATGCTGGTCTGAAGAAACTGGCCTGCTGGTGATGTGAAGAAAAAAAGCCAAGGGGTCAGTCAAGATATCACTAAGCTCAAAATGTGGAATAAAAAGTCAAAATTATCTGAGTTTTACACAGGCTTAAAACTTATTTTACTCTCAATAAATGACTAAATCACTCAGAGAGATTTATGCTTGCTGTAGGAAGAGAATCACTTCAGATTGAGTAGGAGTCCTCCTCCAATAAAAACACCAACATGGCTGCTGTCCAAGCAGTCCGGCGTCAGGCTGTTGAGTTTGAATCCAGCCGACCTCTCAGATCTCGATCCTACATCAACACAACAACTCTGTGAAGCTCTTCGAAGACCATAAAATGCAGAGTAAGGTCGGTGGGCGAAGATGGCATCAGAAACAATAATACGGCTGCAGGGGAAAACTGGCAACACTGCAATAAAACACAGCCTGAGAAATTCACTGACATGTGAAGGAAACCACAGGACTGTACGAGCAGTCCCTCCGGCAGATCATTGTTTAACATAACTGCAGACAGCAGGCTGCGCTTCAGCTCTTGAAGGTCAAAGGTCAGAGACAGAAATTATGTCCACTTCCGTCTACGCAGTGGTCCCATAAAAAGATCAGAGAGATATGATGATGTGGTTTTAAACAGGAAATGATGACGCTGGTTCACGATAAACATCGGTACATATTTTCTCAAATGAGATATGACTTCTTTAAGTGGAGGAAGAAAACTGATCTACTGTGACTGAACACGACAGGAAAAGCATCCAGGTCTTAAAGGACAATGTCGGTATTTTTCAACCTGGGCCCTATTTCCCCATGTGTATGTGTGCGTATGATTCATGGGTACAACTCGTTCTAAAGTTGGTTCAGTATTGAGGGAGGTGGATGCAGCCGGAATCGCGAAACGAGCTAAAACGGTAACGGGGGCAAATGTGTCCCGTTTAAGATTGCGCATTGCTTTTTTTCGCCACTAAACTGAAACTGGTGATTATTTACACCTCTAATTTCACCTCCATCTGGGAACTAAAGACTGAATAAATTGGACCCCATTGACACTCAGTGAGGTTGGGAACCGAACTCTATGTGTAAGGGCACCAACTGAATCACGCCGGCACCACAGAGTACCAAGATGTAGTGGTAGTTGAGGAGGTGAGTGTACGATCAAGTAAATGAGTAGGTTACAAAGGAGGAAGTGGATTTTCTCTTCTGTGTATTTAATGGATTTTTGGCTCATAGGTGGGTATAATGTAAACAGCCAGAGAAAGAGGAAGGTATATCCTGGATACCTGTACATACCCTCCACTACACTACACTGCCAAGTACCGATTCACCCAGCTTTGCATGTAACACCAAAAAAAGACTTCTGTAAAAATGACTAAAGTGATTTCACCACAAAAGAAAAAACACTTGACTGTGATGGATTATTTATCTGCAGAAAATGTTTGGTCTCTGCAAGAAGATTTTCCTAGAAATTAAGAGAAACTTAAGAAGGAAATCTAAATACTTAAGAAATGATTTCAGAGAGGATCACGAGGACGAGTTCACAAATGCAAAACGACATATATGGACCTATGAAACCAGAGGAGATGAAGGTAAAAGGGACCCAACAGTTGCAACAGTCAGTATGATGATGGGATGATGACCTCCATCTGAAACAACCACAGAAACCAGTTTTCAGTTTCCATCCTTTTAAGAATAAATTGAATTTCTGTCGACCGCCATCCTGCAGGAGCCGGCGCCGCGCGCGTTTCACAGATGAAAATCTGCTCATTTTCTCCTGAAATCCTCCACATTATACGGCCTGTATCGAACATACGCCGACCCTGAACCATCACTTCCTCCGTGGGCAACTCGATGCCTCATTACAGCTGAGGCCATTAAAGCGAGCGGGAGGATCCGCGCAGTCTGAGCCCAGACATTTTCATAACACAGTCCATATGTTGGTGAGGAGGCGCTGGTGGGGACCTGAGGTTTCCGTGCAGGGGTGAGTGAGTGAGTGAGTGAGTGAGTGAGTGGGGGGAGTGAAGGGGTGAGGGGGGGCCTTTCATCCATGGAGGTGGTGGAAACGAATCTGCAGTCAGGATCACAACGCCAGGCCAGAGGAAACCAAATACACCTCCCCACCACCACCCACTGTGGGAATGTGGTTTCCCACACACACACACACACACACACACACACACGAGCAGAGGTATTATGAAATCAGTCTGTAGGTGTGTTTTCCTGTGAGTCTGCAATTATTTGAACGTGTATGAGGACAAACTGTGTGTAAAGTACAGCGTGTACAATAATGTGTATGTTTACTTGTATTTTGTTAATATGAGTTGTCATTATTAAAAACGAGGTCACCCTGTTGGAGGTTATTTTGGGGTGTTGTGCCTAATAGAGGCTTTATGGATAGACAATAGAAACTAGACTTTTTATATACTAAAGCCTGCAACATCGAGTCACATAGACAAACAAAAAAAAGACAGCAGTTCCAAATCCTGCTTAAAAGTTAACGTGCGTCAAGGCACGGGATTAAACACATAAAGAAATAGATGTGGGCGTTTTAAGCGCATAGAAACATTGCTGCCTCATCAGCTGCTGGATCGTACGACAACACGCTGCCATATTCGACAGACCTGCTTGTAAACAAATGCAAGTAAACAAGGGAGTTGTTTTTTTTCTGGATAAAAAGCACTTGAACATTGACTGCACTGAGTTGTTTTCGTAGACCATCTTCCTGTTAGTAGACCGTATGATGTTTTTTTGTGGTGGGCGGGGCTGAGCTGGAGGCAAAATAATTCTCCACAGACGTTAGCTAGCAACTTCTGTTGGCTTGTTTTAGAGAATGGAGGAAGATGATGCGAGTGGCGCTGTCTGAATGTACCATTAGGTTATCCAGAGCACCGCACTGTTGAAGCAGCAGAGCGCCGAGCGGAGTGAATGTGTGATTAACTTAACCGTTGGTTCATTCATGTAGAAATATAACGCTGCGTTTCTTCCACCAACAGGGCTCTCATTTTAGTGTAGAGCGTCAGACTGAATTTACCAACGCACCATGTCAGGTCACTCACTCTGCGGGACAGTTTTTCGTAGCCTAAGGCGCTTGCACATGACTGCCAGCTTGACCCAACGCTGATCTCTCCTCCATCTTCCAGTCAGATCTTTAAATTTTTCTGCGTCCCATCTCCGCCTGCGTTCTACTGTAATATCATTTGCTCTAAACAGAGAGGTCAGCGTCAAACAGGGTCGAAGTTCAACAAAACTGAACTTTTGGCGTTGCGTCAAAATGCCAGTGAAGCCCACAATGTGACACCGAAGTCGAAAGTACCTCGACGTCAGCGTTAACACCAGCTTCCATAGAAAAACAATGGCACAGCGGGCATCAAGAGATTTTTCACGCTGCTACATTTCTCTGTGGATAGTTTCAATGCAGTGAAACGTTTAGCTCACTACATTTTCTAAGTAGCTAGTCCAACACTTTTTTGAGAATTTAAGTGTTTCATCACTGCCACTGATCTGTTATCTGAGTGATAAAGTCTTTCACCTTTACCAGTGCTGGACTGAAAGGTGCAGTAATCACAGACCGGGACATTCAGCAGCTCAGACTCCATGTGTGCTGTGTTGCTGTTGTTGTCTCGTTGCATGACAGTCCTAACTTTTTATTTTCTTCCTCATCATTAGTCTCATTAAACGGCTGAGGGACGTTTATAGTTCCTGAACTCTTTTGGCTCTTTTGATGGAAAACAGCCTTCGGTTATGCCCAAGGCTAATTTTTCCCCGGATTAAAAACTGTGGATTTTTCCAACCTAAACACGCAGCTCTGTTTGAAGTGACACACTTACTGAGGAGTGTATTTGAACTGTTGCTGCTGAGCATCACAACCAAACACAGATGACTTCATCAAACAATGTTCCTCAGATTTCTCGGCACCCTCAACAAACTGCTCCCTCTCATGTCCCTCCTACGCTGAAATGCAGAGCATGTAATTACCACCCACAGTCCGTCACAACTGATGGAGTGTCCCATTGGCTAAAGATTCAGCCTTCGCCGGGACTGACAGTGAAACAGACACTCTGTGTGTGTGTGTGTGTGTGTGTGTGTGTGTGTGTGTGTGTGTGTGTGTGCGTATTACTCATGTTGCTGGGACATAAAACTATTTACACACTTACACAGCTGACATTGTGGGGACTCGCCTTCCTTTTGCGGACAAAACATGACTCAGATTCAGATTCAGGTTCAGGTTCAGGTTCAGGTTCAGGTTCGGGTTAGGGTGAGGGTAAGTCTCCAGGAAATGGAAGTAAGTCAAAGTAATGTCCTCTGAAGTGACAGAAACACGATTGTGTGTGTGTGTGTGTGTGTGTGTGTGTCTACTTTTGTTTTAAACAGAATAAAATTGGAAGGTGAGCTCAGAGAGCAAATTAGAGAAAATTGCAGCTGATGAGTTCAGAGAGAAGATCTGAGGGAGACACTGATCACTGATTATCCAGGAGAGAGGAAAACATCTGAGGCTGGCTCACAGTAGCTGGTGATTTAAAGGAAACACACACACACACACACACACACGCACACACACACACACACTAGAACTGCTGTCATATCTTATGTCACGTCTCGAGACCCACATGTGAAGATGGACACCAGTTTCATCCCTGTGTGTCCACCATCCATGACACAAAACTTTAAAGTCGACACAGATGCTCCAGATTGTCAAAGTGACACAAAAACATGATGTTTACTTGACGTTAAAACTCATCCCGTGTGAGCTCGACATTATTTCTTATGTTAAATCAACTATTTTTGAGTTAATCTGACAAAAATCTATAAAGCCGATTTTGCATAATTAGTCTAAGGCTAATAAACGACTTCGCCTCACACGCCAAAAGAATCAAAAGTGTTTTTCAAAAACATGAATCCAAGTTATGAATATTGTTTTAACAGGAGAAAGTGGTGTTGTGTCAGATTTGATTTCTTAAGCATCATACATCAAGTAAGTATCATTGTGTTTTTGTCACCATAGAATCAGCTGTTTATATCTACAAAAGGAGCAGGTCCACGTCTACAGAGGCCGCCATGTTGCACCGTCATGTTTCTACAGTAGCCCAGAATGGACAAAACAAACACTGACTCTAGATAGGGACACTCATGTTTTCACATCGGCCACTGTAGGTAGAAGCGCCTCTCCGAGGATAGCATTGGAAAAAACACTGATTTTTTTTAAATGTTAGATTGCTTTATTCTGTGTTTTCACTGGTTTAAATCATCCGGGGTCTCATTTATAAAACAATGTGTAGGATCCACACTGAAAATGTTCATACAGACAAAAGGTTGGTGAAGATTCTCAGTCACCCAGGTCATGGTAATCTCAAGTGCTGTATCGTAGGCAGCTGGACTTGCTTGAGTTTCTCGAAAACGTTTCACTTCTCATCCAAGAGGCTTCTTCAGTTCTAACGGGCTGGTGCAGAGCCACAGGCTTTCAGCCCTGTGTGGGTGTGAACCCTTACAGAGTCGTTGAGGTCACATGTGTGTCGTTAGCGTTAGATGGGACCGAGTGTGCATGAGCGTTAAGCCGCCTGGGGAGGGACGGATAAAAGCCAAAAATGACATGTACCAAATAACTGGGGCGGCAGTAGCTCAGACCATGGGGACTTGGGTTGGGAACCAGAGGGTCACCAGTTCAAGTTCCCGTCCAGACCAAATATGGAGCATGGACTGGTAGCTGGAGAGGTGCCATCAACTCCTGGGCACTGCTGAGGTGCCCTTGAGCAAGGCACTGAACCCCCCAACCACTCGGGCTGCCTGTCCATGGCAGCCCTCTCACTCTGACATCTCTCCACTTTGTGCATGTATGGCCCTGTTTGTGCATGTGTGTGTATTTCAGACCTGTGTGTTAATGACAACAGAGTGAAAAAATGAATTTCCCCTCAGGGGCATTAATAAAGTATATAAATTAAAATTAATATTCGACACCATCTGCGCCAATTTACAGTCTCCAAAATGTTCATAATCATGGGTCAAAGTTTCTCCCATTGAGTCTGCGTTCATGCATCACAACATTTGTGCTGGAAGTGGCGTATACGCCTCTTTCAGGTCTCAATTTGTGCGCACACAATGTTTAGAAATGATTCTTTCAAAGACACCTCTGCAGATAATTTAGCTCCCTGTACAAACCTCCTGAATGACTGGATCTTAAGTTAAAGAAAAATCTCCCTAATATCTTACAGACTGTTCCTTTAGGTTAAGAGTTCTTCCATCAGCTAAAACATCCTTGCAAATATAAATTAGTTTTATTGTGTTTTTCTATTGTAACTTCAGCTACATGTGCAGTCCTTTATCTTATGATAATAAAGCTGAGCTTTGGGGGGAAAAGAATTCTGAGCATAACGGCCTCAGAAGAGCATCTGTCCATGTAACGTCACCTCGCACAGCGCTGTCTCATCGTATCTGACGGCCGGTTTTTGACCCCAGTTCCAAACATTTAACAGCCTCATTAGACGACCTGATGAGTGCAGTCTCATCCTGTTAGTCACTCTGGGCTTTCACAGAAATGAGACTAAAAGAAAATAGAAAGATGAGAGTTTGTAAAAGTCGACACGAGAGAAAACCCTCCTCACCACTCGAAGCTTCTGAGCGTGGAAACACTCTCTGATGTTCAAAGCTTGTAATGAATAAACACAGATGATCTAAGATGTTAATATTTTCACTACTAGTTTCAAGATCACATACAATTAACAAAATACAAACTATGTAGTATTTCTCCCTGCAGATGGAAATCACTGTGAAAGCTGTTTAGTTGGATGACATATTTACTCAGTATGAAAACACACAGTTAAAAAGGGAAAATCCATGTGTATATTTAACAGAGGGACTCGCAGGGATCGAATTTGCTGCGACTTTTGTCTTCTGGTTGTAAATATGTGCGGTTAACCACTGGAATCTGAGCTCAGGCTGGGTTAAAGTGCCGGGTCCACATGTAATGTCATTTAATCAGCACAGTGACACTCCGCTGTGCCGAGGAGAGCAAACACAAATCAAGAAATACATGGAGATAAATATACTTGTTAAAACTTCTGCAGATTTATTTTGGCAGAAAAATGAATAGATGTCTGTTGTCACATGACAGTTTGAGACACTGATGGTTTCATGTCCTCCCGGCTTTCTCAGGGCTCTTTGAGTTTATGTGGTCTCACTTATTAAACTGGTTTTGAAAGCAGCAGACTGGCGTGTCTGTATGAGATTTCCCATTCTCAAATGCTCAGCAAAATTAGAGAGAAAGCATCAGTGCAGAAGTGCACTTAGTGGTGCAAACTGCTCAAGAAAAGCAGCATTGAATGTAGATTTAAGGAAGACTCACAGATCGGAAATGTAACTTTTAATGTTTCCTACAGAAAGCCATTGACCATAAATGCTGTAAAGTTAAATCATGCACATCAACATCAGTCACCCTTCATACTTCAAACACATAGGACCAGTGTTCATGGTCAAATGCTTTAGAGCTGTTAAAGGTGTCCTGTGGAGCGAACACACAAAAGTTACATTTTTATTCAGTGTTTCTCACCAAATGCATTCTTGAGGTAGTCCGACATCGCAGGACCAAATTGTAATATTCAAGTTAGTCCAAAAACTCTCAGTAAGGCTGTTATCAACAGTCGTGGATCAAAATGCCTTCAGATGCAGTTGGCCGGACCTTCAACCCATCAGAGCAACCAAACGTGACGTAGTGCTGAGCGACGGAAAAATATAAACAGACTAGAGCATGCAGAGATGAGCTGCGATGGTTGAGCATCAATACATGAACGAGAGTTGACATTTTTTACCATCAGAATTGAAAATAGTACGTCATCAGAAAGCTCCTCTTTACTAAACTTGGGTTATGCCAGGCGTGTCCGAACCTTTTTTTTTTTTTTTTTTTTAAATGGGGGGGTTAGTGACTTCCTGTTTCAGACACTGATGCAAAAAGCCGTCCTCTCACGTCAGCATGATGCACAGCTGGTCCCTGTAATTGTTCACTGGTGCCTGGCGGCGTCAGGGGGAAACGCAGTGGGACAACAACGTAAGTTAAGACGACGCAAGTCCGAGTAGGGGTCCAATAACTGCTTTTTTTGTTAAAGTGACATTGAGCCACTTGAGAAGGGCGAAAGAGTCGAAGGTTGCCTAACCTCATCATTAGCCCTTTTTAGACAGGAGTTGTGCAAATTTGCAGGAAAGCAAAAACAAAATCGGGGAGTGCAGCAAAATGCCGCCTACCTACTTTTGTTTATACAGAATGTGCCTTTTTCGGGGCAATGGGGGGCGTGAGCAAGTAACAAAACGTGTAGCTCAGCGTGTGACGTAAACAGTGACGTGGGAGGGAAGCCGCGGCTGGTCAGTCCTTCGGCGATTCTCTCATAAGTCGGCCCGTCCTTCACCGTCCCCGTCATCTGACGGTTAATGGCCTCTTCGTTTGCGAGGACAAGGAAGGCGCGCAATTCCTTGTCTCCCCAGTTGCTCATCTTTACAGTGTCTGTCAGGTTTGTGTTTCCCTCTTGCTACTAGCTGCTCGCTAATTCCTGCTCTCAGCTGTTTCCTGTTTATCCACCGCCAGCGGCTCGCACGTGCGGCGTCATCAACAGCCATCAACTAGCACAGAAATGTCAACAGCCTTGGTCACTGCATTAGCTTCACACACTCAGATGCAGCTAATCTTCAGACCGATGAGCTCAATTCACCACTCAGTCGCTCCTTTTGAACGGCAAATCTTCCCCCACTTTCCAAACATTTAAATTTTAAACTTTTCTTTTTACGTTTGTTTATGAAATCACTGGGAAACATTTTCTTACACGAGGTCAAATCACAGTTTTTGAAAAACAATTCAGCTCGGTCTCACACTGAAGTCGTCAGGTGCTGGGCAGTGACTTGAAAAAGACACTGACAGAAAAAGCCTTCCTTAAACGTCGGCACAATATGTGGCCGAGCGGCATCAGGAGGAAACGTGGCAGAACAAGAACGAAAGTCTGAGTACGGGTGGGTGGGAGATGTGTCCAACAAACACCGACTTTCACAAAAGAGCGCAGTGTTTGCATCCTGTAAGATTCTGAAGCCAAACCCTGTGCTTAGGTCAGTTTGTATTGTTGTACTGTCATAGTACTTTTAATTTGAAGACTGTATGCAACTGTACATGACTGTACATACACTGTACGATTCCTTCCTCACCTCATAAACAGAAAACCCTCCACTTATGATGCACGTCTGGGGCTTTTGAACATGTCACAAGTTTAAACTTTAATAATCAGCAGCTTCAGGAGTTCAAACATTTCACTTGATACATGGACGAGAAGTTTCCCTGCACACAACACAAATTAAATGTAGTTGTCTGAGTTTCCCTCTGTCTGCTCCATCCACACTGAAACCAAGACAAATAGGCGTTTATGTATGTAAATGTAGACGTGCACACACACACACACACACACACACACGGGGACACACACTTGTGCACGTACAATTTTTGTTGACAGCAGTGTGTTTACGTCTGTCTTCCTGTCTGATGCTGATTGAAGTGGATGAGTTGAGACTTTTCTTGCAGAGAGGATCAGACCTCAGAGGAGCTCAGCAAACTCACAGGGATTTTAAATCTCTCTCTCTCTGTGTCTTTACAGTGCGTCTCTACGTCTCTCAGCCCCCCCTTCCCCCTCCCTCTCTGCTCTCTAATCACTGTGTTGTGGTGGTGACGCTTTCTCCTCCCTCTCCTCTGCTCCCCTCTCTCGGCTGTATATAAGTGTGGATGGCTGGCTTGTGTTTCAGACTCACAGAGGGAATGAACACGAGCCTGTCGGACGTACGGCGCAGAGGGCCACTATGACCCCTGCAGTGACCCCGAAGAAGAGACCTCCGCCTCCCCCTGGACTGCTAATGACTGGTCGTGTGCAGCATCTACAGGTGAGCTCCTAAACTCAGGCACCAAGTTTTCCCCAGCTCTCTAACTCTTAGTTTTATCAGGCTTATTTAAATCCAGATTGCAGGTCTTGTTTTGCTGCAGGAGGAGGACAATAAAGTGTATTTTTAAACCCTGAGGGAGGCGGGAACCTTGGGTGTTACAGCATGGCTTGAGCGTCTGTTTTGGGTGATGCAGGAAGGGGAAGGAGGAGGAGGAGGAGGAGGAGGTGGTGGTGGGGGGCGCCATGCCATGCCAGGAATGTTGGCTCACCCTTAACAATACCCTCGCAGCAGAGAAAGTTTCTCTCATGTAGAAATCAGACGCACAGAAGCACATTTTCAAGTCTCTACTCAGAAGCTGCACATCAGTCGTAACAGAGACATTAAAAGGTCCCAGTTAGGTGGAGTTTCAGTCATTACGCAGACACGCTGACTCATAAAGACTTCCAGTAAACAGTCAGAAGAGCCGACAACACGGGAGGTCACAGTTCTGTCAGAGAGAGCAGCTGGATTAAAGTTCATCATGGGCGGATATAAATAGTGTTTGTTCTGTTTATGGGAGCCTGTTGTTTTTCAGTCTGCCCTCTACACAGACACAGAGGGTTAATGTGTCTGGGGTTAAAGATCAAAAGATACAGCAGGGTGCTTTGATTCAGGGTCGTGTGTTAAACTCTGCAGTGAGCAGAAGACTAATGTGAAGGATGTGAAGGATGCTCTGCCTTCAGGTGTTTCATTGAGTAGAACTTCCTCCAATAATAAGATGCTGCTATAATGAGAGCATGTTGCTGAGGGACAGAGAGCCAGGGGCCAATGCTTTTAATGCTTTAATGCACTCTGTTGCCTTAATAAGTACACCAAAGGAAAAAACATATATATATTTCCATTGTGGATTAGAAAATGGTTTGGGGGCCACCAGGCACCGCCAGGGGCCATTAGCTGAGAGTCACTGGTACATTGACATCTTATGGAGAGAATCACTTGTCGACTGTTGTTGATCATCATGTTTCCCCTCTGTCTGCAGGAGGCCAGAGAGAAAGGTGTTTTTAAAAGTCTGTGTGTTCAGCTCTCAGTGCGTCTGTAGCTGTAACTGAATCTGGTGGTTTGGAGTTTAGTTCTTCTCCTTCATCCTGTTTGTACTTCATGTCTGAGCTTTATTTTACTGGTTCATGTTTGCTATCAGCCGCGTTAGAAGCTGTGTGAGTTTCTGCATGAAAACTCAACATTTCCTTATATTGCTGCTTCACAATTAAAGTGTATACGTAACAAAATAACGAGACTTTTATTGTGAAGGAAATGAAATGTGTTACTACTGAATTAACAGAACTTTTCTTCAGTTAAGGCAAGTCTTATAATACTGCAGGGAATAAGAGTAAAAGCAGAAACAGCCTCAGTGAGATGTTGATGAAGAGCTGCAGACAAACAGGTACTTCTTCTACCTGCCCTGCTGTGGAAACATGCAGCAAACATAACAGGGGATTTCAGCTGTGAATCAGCGCACTGCTTTTAAACATCATCACTCAAAACAAGCCATAATTAGTCAAAGACACACCTTCAAGCAGGTAGCCTTGTTTTAATGGAGAGGCAAATCCCTGCAGTGCTGGACTAACGGCCCAAACCAAACCAACCCATGACTGTCGAAAAGGCATATAGGTCATAATCAAGCGGCAACCTTCACGGCCGAAAAATGAAGTCAACACAGAAGTGCCAAAAACGACAAATAACGGCAGTTGAGGCTCCAGCTACATTCATGACAACTGGACAGGGTTGACTTTAAGTATAACTCACCTGTTTACATTTTATTACGGTTTAATGTGACACATATGTGGCCTATGGGCAGGCAGCTCTTAGTGACAGGCTGCCTGCAGACAGTGTCCTCATCCACTCAGTCAGATCCATCCCTCGCTCCTCCACAGCGCCAACCTCTCGCCCAAATATGGTCACTTCTGGCACCAGAAGACCAAGAAACTCAAACTGTCAAATATAAATCAAGATTCTGTCAGCGCACTGCCTGTTTCTCAATGTTTTCAGAAACAGACATATTTAGTGACTGTTTAGCTGTAACATGAGAAACTTTGTGACCCAGCCGCCATGTTGGAAACAGCTGAACTGAAACAAAACAGCGCCCCTCAGCTGAGCTAACAGTTTCTCCGCTTTTTACAGCTACACGGTCATTAAAACATGTTTCTGAAAACATTTCAGGTGAGACAGAGACAGTTTACTGAGCGACTGACATGACTGACAGCTGCGTTAGAGACTCCTTGGCTTCAACACATTCGCACTCCGACCTTGTCACATATTGACGTTTGCATACAGTCTCTTTCACAATAAATGCACTACGACAGTACAACACCCCAAATCGATGTTTTTTACCCTTCATGAAAACCGCTCTCCTGAGTGAAACTCAATGTTAGTTGAGCCCAGTCTCACTCCAAAGTCATCGGGAGTGCGAAGTCATTGAGCAGTGTTAGTTGTGACATCAGCAGCCAGTGAAAAGGGGCGTCCTTTAATTTCAGCATGTTACGCAGCCGGTTGTCCTTACAATTTAACGGCGGCCGGCGGCATCAGGGGGAAGCGTGGCGAACAAGGATGAAAGTTTAGGTGGTGAAAGACTGTAAAGCCAAACCCTGTTTTTTTTCCCCCTAAACGTAACCACGCGTTTTTGTTGTTGAAGGAAAAAAAAAGTCAATTCGTGGTGTTGTACCGACGCAGTGCTTTTATTTTGAAAGAGGCTGTATGCAAACTGTACATTTCCTGTGAAGTGTATTTTGAAAACAGACAATGCATGTAACAGGCTGTTGACACGGCGTCCCAACAACCAACACACCCAGGGTACCTTGGACGCCATATGTGGACGTGGAAACCAAACATCAGTGTGTGACGAGGTCGGAGTGAGAATGTGTTGTTTTGTTGGACCCGTCCACAACCACTCACACCCTACTTGGACTTTCACCACCTTAACTGAAGTTCTTTCCCCTGACGCTGCAGTGCTATTAAACTATAACTGTGAGAGGCCGCGTATCACGTTGATGTTAAAGCACAGCTTTTATCGTCAATGTCTGACGCTGCTAGTCACTGCTTAAGTGCTGGGTGTCGACAACTTCGGAGTGAGACCGGGTTGCTCTGATTGGTTGTTTTCATTCACATGCAGGAAGGCATGCAGGAAATGCTACGAGACAACAGAGTAGGCAGAGGAGAATGATTTTATCTCACAGATTACATCTCAGTTTCAGGAATTATGATTTTTTGAAATAAAAGTTACCATCTGGAGCTTCAATCCTACTTTTTGTTCTGATGTTCTCGTCACTTTACCTACATGTATGTAGCTCTTACTAGTTTTTTTTTAACTTCCATTTATCTGAATTTATTTCTGTCCTTATCGTTCTTCATTTTCACAACATCAAATGTGCGATATCATTCATCAAAACATCTTCCTCCACCTTCCTCTGCTGATAGATGGTTTCCTTTGATGTCACTGTGACATGAGTCCTCCATCCTCACCAGTGAATCAACAGGAAGTTTCTATGAATGGGAGTATTTTGAAAAGAGTAATGACCATCAGAATAAACAGGCTGATCACGAGGTTCCCTTTGAAAAATATCTGGTGATTATTTTTTCAATATTTTCCATCTTCATTACATCCGTCTTCCCTCTTCCTCTGAGATCATCCATCTGTTTTCTCCATCTGACAAATCCTCCCCTAACCCCAAACTCACCAATCCCCTTCGCCCTGGCAGAGCGGTTTTCTGGAGCCTCTGCACTCACCAGGCGCCGTGATTAACTTTGGCTCTGCCGAGTGGAAACAATTCAGCCTTGGTGGTTCCTGTTCTCCGGCTTTTGTTTTTCAGGCTCTCGCGTGAGGAACATGAATCACGACCACATTGGGTCACCAGGAATATTTGTTGAAATGCTTCTCTTTGCTCTGGTTAACATGGTTCAACCAGCTTTGTGTGTGATTCACGGAAAGCCTTGATGCAGAATGGAGTTACTGAGCATTTGAAGAGGTGATGGAGGAGACGAGCTGCAGTCTGGTGTGGAGGATTTTCACAGTTTGTTTTCAGGTGAAGCATCACAGGGGCTCATGTGTGACGAGGCTGATCTCAGTTGGAGAAAATAATGCATGGTCATCAGGATGAGGACATGACTCCTCCTGGGCAGTTACACGGTGCTCAGAGACACTGTTTTCACTGTCTGAAGAAGTTCGCTGCAGGACAGCACCACGACCGACGGCACTTATCCGACTCAGCATTTTAGTCAGGCTACGGTCACATTAGAAAATCACATTTCTGTAAACACTAGCAGGAGGTTCTGATGAGGACAGTGTCAGACAGTTTTCAGCCCCGGGCACTTTGGTGTGAGTATTCATGGTACTCAGTAGATGGACTCTAATATTTATGTCATTTATCTACTGCGTCAGGTAGTGTCACATTGCAAAACTTGATGCTCACATCGCACATAGAAGTAGCCATGTTACGAAGGCCATGATGTGCCGATCCAGACGGAGGCTCCGATCAGACAGAGTGCTTTTCATTTTGTAATTGTTTTGAATTAAAGTGAAGCTTTTTGCTCGCTGCTTTAGCGTTGCTGAGCCCCTTCATGTTTTACCACTCTATGTGCCTTGCGTTTTTGTAGGAGCACCCTGAATGTCTGGGTTGAAAAAACTTCGAGTCAAAATGAAAAAAGCACCCAATGCCATTTGTGCTTCTTCACAATGTCCAATCTGACAAATTAAGAAGGGAGGCTGTCTGTGATGGTGACGGATCTTTCTCTGTGTCCGAACTTGGGAACAGCCTCCCACTGATAATCAGAGCCAAAGCAAGTGCCCTCTGCCTGCCTATTTTCACACACATTTTATCACTAGGTAAGATAACTAGCTACCAACTAGCTATTTATCTAACTAACTAAAAAGTTCAATTACGCTCATTACAATCAGCGAGTTTTGTCATAATCAGCAAATGAATTCGTGAACTATGGACAATATTTTGTGAGGTCACAGTGACCTTGACCTTTGACCACAAAATTCTAATCTTTTTTTTTTAATCCAAGTGGACGTTTGTGTCAAATGTAAAGAAGTTCCAGTAAGGTGTTCTTTAGATATCACATTCACAAGAATGAGACACACAAGGTCACAGTGACCTTTGACAATCTAATCTAATCAGTTCATTGTTGAGTCCAAGTCAACCTTTGTGCCAGATTTAAAGAAATTCCTTTCCGGCATTCTTGAGACATTGGGTCTCATTCATGAAACGTGAGCAGAAGGAATTTGTGTGTAAACTGTTCGCAGATGGAAATTTACGTGCGTCTCCGCATTCATCAATATTTTAGTAGCTCCGATCTTTTCGTAGCTACTAACAAAATCTACTCCTGCTCCTGACCACTCGTAGTGCTTGTGTAAATTTAGTAAAGCACATAAATATTGCTTTTTACTATTGGAAATGACAATTTTAATTCGTATTGCGCTCTGTTATGTACACAATACACAGATGCCTTTGAAACACGTAATCTAACATGACAAAATATTAAAAATATAACACATTTAGTTAAATTATTTGGCAATTAGCAGGTTTAAGATCCAGATTAGGTTCACGATTGTGAATTATCTACGTAAATCGACTCAATAGATTACACGTTCTTTCTGCACGTTGAATGATGATAATAAAAATATCCGTAAGGACAGCTGGATCACAGCGTCCTCGGCCTCGATGCCTGGTTCAGCAGGGGCAGCAGGTGGAAGGAGGACGATCGTTTGAATGAATAAATCTGATTTGAAAATGATTAATTTACGTTGTATCAAACAAAGCTTTAGGCTATTAAGATTCAAATAATTTGAGGACGATGCATACAGACTGCTGTAGGCTATATGTTATCCGTATCACTTGTTAAAATAAATGTTAAATAGCTCTACATTCCGACAGCGATCACTGATTTAGTTTATCCATTATGCACAAAACATCTCTGGTTTCCTGTTCCCACTTCATTCAGAACCCCACAAATGAATCTGCTGTTTGTTTGGTGACCGCTGCATTTTTGTGTGTGCTTATGCGTTTCTTTGCCTCCAATTTCATATCAAACCATTTACGCTTCACCTCTGACATGGTTCTTTGTACGACGGAGACAACATTAACAGCATCTGTTACCTCCCTCCAGGCCTTCGCTTTGCCTGTCCCTGCCACACCACCACTAACTGAAGAAAATAAAATGTTTTTTCTTAAGTCCACTTCACCCAAAATTATTTTGATCTCCGCTTCGGAAAAAATCTCTCTTTCTTTCTCTGCGCCATGACTGACAGGTCGACAGGAAGCACCTACACCTCCTTATATGGTGGTCATTGGCTATTCATGGGCGGGGATTTATGCTAATTGCTGATTACCGGGAGCGCGCTGTCACTTTACGATGGATTGGCATTCATGATCATACACACGTGTTTACGATCAAATCTGAGTTTCCCGCAGCGTTCCTGAATCCGGAGTAGGTTTTTAGTAGAGTAGGCTTTTATGTGCAAATCTACACACAGATTTACTCACTTTTCATGAATGAGACCCATTGTGTTCATAAGCAATTAGGTTTTTTTCTGCTTTCCTGTCCTGTTAATCATCATGTGACACCTCAGAGTTATCATGCACCACCTTGTGGGGGTCCCAACCCACATGCTGGATCAACTGCTAGTTTAAAGTGTTTTTATCATAATCAGTCCGCTGACCGGCCTGCAGGCTGCTGTGCCCGGACAAAGTTGTGATTCTGTATGGTGCGTATGATGTATGCTATGCTATGGCGTTGATTTATATGAGTTTAATTTTTGTCATACGTGGTCTACCTCACCTCTTACTCAACTGCACAAAGAACACATTTATATATAATTACTTGCGGCCATAGATCCTACATCTGTCATGTGTATTAAACTAAACAATGCAAAAGCACTCGAGGACACCTTACAAGACAAAGCATCCATAATCTGAGTCACTAAAACAGTAGTTTACGATGAGTTTCTAAAATAAAACTAGGTATGAAATCATCATCAGCGCAAACTTTGATGTTTATCACCATTATCAATCAATCAATTTTAATTATAAAGCCCAATATCACAAATCTCAATTTGCCTCACAAGGCTTTACAGCATACGACATCCCTCTGTCCTTTAGACCCTCACAGCTGATCAGGAAAAGCAGTAGAAAGCTCAGGAAGAGCAGCTGAGGAGGGATCCCTCTTCCAGGACGGACAGACGTGCAATAGATGTCGTACAGAACAGATCAGCATAATAAATTAAAAGTAATCCAAATGACACAATGAGACAGAAGGAGAGAGAGAGAGATGCAGGACAGACGGTAATGACAGTAGCTTACAACAACATTCATGAAAGTAATAATATTATCGTTATAGTTCTGGCTACTGTGGTACAATATGTTGAAAGTATATATTAGTATCTGGCAGTATACACGTGTGATAATAATCATATGTGTGTAATAACAGTAGAAGTATGACTAATGACTAATGATAACAGCAGCAGCAGCAGCAGCAGCAGCAGCAGGAGGCATCTGGCAGGACCACGGCAGCAGCACAACCACACACGTCACACTATCCAGGCACCGCTGCGATACGAGTTAACCTGAGAGACAGTGGAGCACAAAGGCTCCGGAGAGCTGCATATCATTGCACATATGCCAGCTTGAAAAGGTGTGTTTTCAGACAGGATTCGAGGGTGGAAAGGGAGTAAATATTGAGAATGCCTTGTGGGAGTGTTTCAAAGGCAAAGAACAGAACAGCTGAAGGCTCTAGAACCTATAGTCATCCAGAGGGCAGACGGTGATGTGAGCTGGATGTGAGAGTATCAGAGGATGTGTAGACATGAAAGAGTTCAGGAAGATATAAAGGGGCTGGGTTATGAGGGGCCTTAAAGGCGAGAGGCAGAATCCTATAATGTATGCAGTATTTATCAGGAAGCCAGTGAAGCTGCTGAAGAGCCGGAGTGATATGATCGATGGAGGAAGTTCTAGTAATGATACGGGCGGCTGAATCCTGGACTAACTGCAGTTAACGTGTCCTCCATGCAGCTTGTGTATCATGCATGTGTAGGTTAAAGTGGGAAAGATTGGATTTTTATGCAGTAATGTGCAGCACAGTGTTGGAACACGGAGCACTGCTGTTCTTTTATGGATTCTTTATGTGCTTCATTAACGTCATTTCATTGGCAGATAGCCGAGTTACTGAGGCTAAAACACTGCAACTACTCCAAAGGTTTTAGGAAGACAGCAAGGAATTATAAAATATACCAAGTTTCAATGCTGCTGAGCATTTTCCAAATCAGTTTTCAGATTGAAATCCTTCCAGTTCATTCTTGCAGAGACTTGAAAAACATGCAGGTATCTCTTTGTGATTCACAGGTTCACAGATGTTTGATTACCGGACAGCAGCATGAAATGTCCAAATCTTTCACGGTGTTTAATGCGTTCATGCAGCCAGAATCAGACTGAGTGAGTAGTACTGTGCCGCGGTGACGTCCGGTCAGTGTTGGAACATATTTACATGCACAGATGGTGTATGTGAGGGAATGTGTTATTTTGGCTCCCACCCCTCGGCCTTCCATCAGGGGTTCGGCTCGATTCCCAAACATCAAACTGAGGACACGCTTCTCCCTCTCCTGGCATCTCTGAATGTGCTTGTGTTTCCAACCTCTTAGAAATGCCTCCATCAAACTGTCAGCTTCATTTTACTCTTCGGTTCAAGATGCTTTCTTTGGGCGTGAAATCCACGCGTGTTCCAGGAGTAACTGGTGTGAAATGAGCTCCTTCGAGGTTGTTGAGGTTGTCGAGGTCGTACAGCAGAGCACTGCGATAAAAACTGGCTTCAGTCCTCACATGAACACACTGATAAAAGACTGAAGCTGATCTGTTATCAGCTGTGCAGTTGCAGAGATCTGCAAGGTGCCAGTATTGTATCGTCCTCTTGACCTTCGACCGGCATCATCAGCTGGTTCACGGACGCTGCCGAGAGGCCGAGGAACCGTCTACACTTCAGACGCTGCCAACTGTGGCTCAAATTCACCCCAATTTTCCAACAGAGACACTGAAAATTAGACGGTTTCTCTCATTCTTGTTTTTGTTGAATGAATGCAGCTACTCCACAAGAACCACAGACATCAACAAACTCTTATCTTAATCGATGCCAGACCGGCCCGCGGCTCCAAGCTCCTCTGGATAAATAATTCACTTTGACACAAAGCCAGATTTTTAACATGAACTCCGATGCATTTAATCTGAGGCTACTCCCCCGTCCTTTATCATGATAAGAGCCACCGACTGGTTTCTACAGTTTGAGGATCGTTTCGAATCCCCACCAGAAAACTGTCCTCGGCTGAAACACAATGGTATTTGTTGTTTGTTCAAGCACTTTGGCAATCTGAGGATTTCCTGACAATCAACCCTCTCGTGGTTCGAGTTAAACAATTAGTTGATTTGACAGAAAATTAATCTGCAACTATTTTTGTTGATGGATTCATTGTTTCAGTCCTCCTGTGGGTTAGACTGTACGCTATATTAAGAATATTTTCACCACTTTACCTTGCTGTCATACAGCTTTATCTGACGGGGGGACTAAAGCCGTCATATCAAAGCCACCAGACTCTGAGCTGCAGGTCAGTCACTGCGATAGTGTGTAAAAGGTAAAGCGGAGCAAATACTGAAACATAGCATACACTTACACTGACAGATAGATTTAGGTGACTAAAATTTGTTTTGCTGCACAGTAGCAATCTGCACGGTTTTTCCTGCCCAATACACCCGCCTGACCAACTGCGAGCAACACGTCAACACTTGAACAACCATCACTGTGATAAGAACTACCTTAAATGACAGAAACCATCTTTGAGAAAAATTTATTTGATGTGTACTGTACTTTGAGTTTTTAGTTTGGTCCGTGTCTCATCCACTAACATGGAGAGGGCGGGTTTTATGACCTGCACTGCAGCCAGCCACCTGGAGGCGAACGAGATGTTTCAGCTTTGCGTTTAGGGAGTTGTCCTGTTCTCCATCTTAATATATAGTCCATTGTTTATCAAATATAATTGCAAAGCAAAAAAGCACATAAAATCAGCACAGCAGAAAGGTCAGATGAGTTGGACCACAGTGTTTAATGATAAATCTTTTAACGTTACAGAAAATGAAAACAGAAATCAACGAGTTTCTCAACTTTACATATCTGAGTGATTTTTGTTGTTAACGCGACGTCACGGTGATTTGGCCATTAGCTAGGATGTGCTGATTCCAGGAGCAAACGTGATTTGATTTTGTGGGGAGACCAAACACTGGCAATAGATGGGGCCATTTGCGTTTTTGCGTCTGCCACTGTAGTTCTCCGACACACTCGGTATAAGACGTTACAGTTGGTTCAAGTGTTGCAACCCTCTTGCTAAATGCCACTAAATCCTACACACTAGACCTTTAACGCAGTCACTGTTGTTTTTTTGTGTTAAACATGTTGACAAGCTTCGCCTCACCATAACCAAGCAGCTTTAGTTACCTGCACTGTAGCTGTAGAGATGAGGGATGAGATAACGTTTACAGGAATTCTGCTTCTGTAAAAAGTCATATGGGATGTTTCAGAAGACACTGAGGAGCAAGCTCACAATAAAGGCAGATGACATCAAAGCACATATGGTTCAATGTTATCAGAGTCCTGAAATCTGGCCCATTGTGAAAACTGACATAAGTTGGAGGCATCGCCTGCAGAAAAATGCAGTCACTCTTTTCAAGACTTACAGACTGCCTGTTCAGGTAATTTCATACTTGACTAGACCAAGAATTTAAAGATGAAATCTCTACAGAGGTGCATAACTCATGTGTGCGAGCTAGTGTTACATATCGAGAGGTAGCCTGCTTATCTGTGAAGTGATCTATGATGGTATTTACAGAGCCAGCATAGCAGGGATAGAGATCTGTCACACCTTGAAGTCGCCAGACCAGCTGTGAGTAGAGCTCAGAGATTTAAAGCTTTAACAGAAAACCTACAAAGAGAATAATCAGAAACATTCCTATCATCAAATCAAGCCTGCTCAGGAAGTGGTTTCAGCCTGAACTGAGAGCCATTATCGTGCTGATACATTCACTGTAACCCTGAAGTACAATCCGCTTTGAAAAATGATCTGCTTTCACTGAGTGCTGCAAGTCAAATTATTCCCAAACCTTCAGGGAAGAACTGGCAGGAGCACAAAGGAAGGAAAACACTTTGACTCCAAACCGACATAACTCAGAAAGGAACAAAACAAGTCCTATAAACTTTATAGTACTTCTGAAGAATACTAATGAACCTCAAACAATGACTTTTTGAAAAATAGATGTTGGATTTAATGTGCTGTCATGCCCAAGTACAGATCACACACTGTAAAACACAATATTGTTTAAACAGATTAAGTTCTGAGGACACTGCTGCGAGGTGACCGAAAAACCCCAAAATGGTTATTGTTCAAAAATGGTTAAAGTGCTCAGCAATCTAAAGTCTCTCAGGAACAATGATGGTAATTTATATTAGCCTAACATTTTAAAAGACATTGTATGGTGCAAAAGGCCAACATGAATCCCAAAACAGGTGTTTGTTGACATACAACTCTTGAGGCTGATCAGGTAAATAACAGTAGACATCTTGTGATCTGACAATTTATCATACACTTTGCTAAATGACACCTACTTTATGCTAACATGTTAACTCATGGGTTGTAAAGTGAGATATGAAGCAAAACACTTAATAATGCACGTTAACTAATGTATGCCAACGCCTTAGCGCACACAATGCCAAAGAGAGTAGGCTCGCCGAATTCGTCTATAGCATACATTTTGTGTAAGACAGTTGTTTGCTAACGCTTTAGCACATGGACCAAATCACAATGTTTGCTTAAGAGAACTTCCGGGTGGAGAACCCCCACATCATGCGCAAACCGTGCTGAGCAAACTCTGCCTTCATGGGTTACTTTTTAGCAACCTACAAAAAAGTCTTGTCAGTTTAAGTGTACGCATTTTTAAGAATATTTTCACCACTTCACCTTGCTGTCAGACAATCTTTCCTGACGGGGAATCGAAGCAGTTGTAACACATCCAGCAGACTCCACTGACTTTGAATTTTACTTTGCAGAACTCTGGAGTTGCTGGTAACGTTACATCACGATCTCAACTGGTCAGTGTATAAGGTAAAGTGAAGCAGAGATACAAATAAAGCGTACACGTACACTGAATTAGATTTATTCGGTCGCTCAAATAGGTTTTGCTGCAGCCCCATCCACAGCAGTGCATCACTTGGTTTCCATGATGCTATATTTGGTTCGTCAACGACACTTGTAAAGCAACACAGTACATTAAATAAGCACAGTAGCGATGTCAGATAGGGCCGGACACCATGTTTAACCACTTTAAATGTTACAGTTACGGCTGATAATGACAAGTTGGCTGATTTTTCATATCTCCAAAATTCAAATCTATTGCCAGTTACCTGCGTGGAGGTGATTATTGTTGTTAGCATGACGTCACAGTGATTCGGTCTGTACATTTTTAGACAATAAAACACTCAACCATGCTAATGATCTGCAATTTCTGCAGATTAATCAATAAAGAAAATCAAGTTCCTTCCCCCCAAAGTACAGTAGCTGTCATGCTAATGTGTCAGCACACTGTCAGAAAAACATTCGGCTTCATGCTAACAACCCTTTCAAGCACAACGCGACAACGGCACCACTGAATTCTCAATGGCCTGCACCTGCTCTAAAGCATTTCCTTGTGCTGCTGCTGCACTGAACACAGCAGCAAGCAAATTGTGTCTAAAAGAGCCTTAATACTTTATCATAGGCTATATTATGTTATAGGATCCTGTGTTTGTTTCAAATAGTGTAAAATATATACATAAAATGAAGTTTTAATGATGCAGTTAGGTGACAGAGACGTGTGGACAAATTCATTACTTGTAATAAAAAGAAAGCATTTAATATACAAAGTACAATAAACTTTTATAAAAGTTAAGAGTTAGGAAACCTTAACAAAGTATTAAAATCCAAATAATGTCTTAAGAGTAAATGAGACGCTCCCCACTGCTCTGCCTTCAGTATGTTAATGACAAGTCAACCGGTGAGGTTAAAACGTGACACAGAAAGAATCTAGAACATAACTCAGACGTCTGATTGGACTCCCTGACTGGATGTTTGGTTCAACCAGCTGTTTATGGGACACAGAGACACAGCAAACGCTGAGCCTCACTGAGACATTTGGCAGGGAAGCCTGTCATTATGGCCTGAGGCTTCAGCTCTGGTCAGAGGAGGACTCGATGCGGATAGGAAAGCAGCGGCCTGCTCAGCTCAAGTCTTCGTTCCAATCCCTGGGTGTCAACTGACTTCCTCTCTGTGACCTCTGACCCCTGACTGACATGGAAATGAGCCAATAACTATTCATGTCTTCAAGGACAGCGATGGACAGGATGTGAAATTGAGACATTTAAATGAAATAGTTGCTGCAAAGTATGAATTTGAATTTCAAGAAAGCCATTAGTGGTTAAGTAAATGCACTGGGCAGAAATGTATCAAGGAAAAATCTAATTTGGGGTCCAGGAATAGCTCATCTACAGCGAGTTATTGGAAATCCAGCCTGTACTTTTCAGGATACCTCCAGTGATGCCCCCAGAAATCTTTCATGAGGGTGGCCAGATGGGGCCCCTGAAAATCTTGGCGTGGTCCACCAAAACCAAAAGCCATAACTGAATTTCAGGAATTCTATTATGCTGTTGAAGTATCTATTAAAACAAGGTCAGTACTGATGCAGTCAACATTTTGAGCTTCACAGCAACACTGTTTTAATGTGCTATGTTTCTCTACATGTGTTTCTACAGAGATTTATTGTTCTAGGCTGGCACATTGATTACAAGGAACAAAACATTAACTGGGAACAAAGTTAAGGGGAAACTTGTGGGCACCCACACAACCCATTTTCAGTCAGACATCTTGAGGGGAGGGTTCAGCAGACCCCTGTGAAAATGGCCATGGCAGTCGTTCCCTTGAAAAAGTGTAGCCTAACTTTGGAGTGTTATTTATCCGCTTTCCTGACAACCCTTACTGACATGGTTGAAACCAATGGATGCCTTAGGTTGTCTTCTTTCATAAGATGCCACTTGAAGCTACTTGGCACGAGCTCAAAAAGCACGCCACAGCCTTTTAAGGCCAAGACACACCAAATCAACTTCAAAGAATTAGCGGTAACAAAAACCAACTGATGCATCTCCTTACATCACCTGTGTCTCAGCCCAAAAGTTGCACATGTGCACACTGTAAGGACTACAGCTGATGGCCAACCAGCACGAACCTTCTGTGCCTGCGTAAGAGGAAATAACTCTCCACATTAGCAGGCGGCAGTAGACTGTATTTGTCATTCAAAAAGGAAAATCAGAAGACTGTCTTGATGCTAGTTATTCAGTTAGCACAATAACAACACAGTCCATTGATGAAAGAACAGAACATATATACTAGTGAACAAAAACACAAACCATCAGAAAACATTTCTGCAAAAGAGCTCAGTGGATAAAGTAAAATAATCTTCCTTTATGTAACATGTTTGTTTTGGTCACACTCCCTCTTGACTTAAAAAGTTTGTTTACTTTCCTCACTTCTGTTTCTCTTCTTGTGCGCTGAGCTAAACTGCCAATCAGAATGATTTCATTCACTGACGGGCTTCACGGTTGCCAACACCGACTGTTGTCTTAGTGTGGGGCAGCAGCAGTAATTTTTTCGGGAGGCCCTGACCCCCTCTTGGAGGCGCCACTGGATACCTCACAAATTTCAGGCAACAAAAAACAAAAGCAAACTGTATAAATAATGAGGTTAATAGCCGTAAGACTCTGCAGGACACTGACGTACAGATAGAAATATAGAGATATAGATATATGGTCAAGATGGCGTAAACTGAAGGCAACATGCTACAAGCCACTCGCTCCCTTTTCAAAAGGCACAACAAAGACTTTACTCTCTGGTGTCTGAGGAAACACAGCATGTCCACACAAACCCTCATCAACTTCTACCGTTCCACAAAAGAAAGCATCTTGACTGGATGCATACTGATATGGTTTGGCAACATCACAGCACAGGATCATAAATATCTGATCAGGATACTGACAACAGTGTCAAAAATCACAGGAGCATCATTACCTCAGATACAGGACATTTACACTACACCACCCGCTGCAGGAAGAAAGCACTTTGTATTTTAAAGGACAAGAGTCACCCAGCACACAGCCTTTTGTTATCTTCCTTCAGGGAGACGTCTGTATCAGAGATAGTTACATTTATGTTTAGTCATTGACTCTATACAAATTTGAACACTGAGGAAAATATTCAGATTCAGTTAGTTAAAATATTCCAGTGGCTTTTGCATAAATGTACCCAAACCTCAGCCTGACAGTCTGTCTCTATCATATGTCTGTATTCTTTGAAAACTCCTGGGATCTTCCAGGAATTTTAAATAAAATGTCAGCAGCTGGAAAATAAGTGAGATTTAGTTCCTGTCGAATGTCAGCGTGCCTACTACATCCCAGATGTTTTCACAGACTTAAACATGGGAAAACTATGGGCTCATAAAGTCACAAGTAAAAGCAAATGCTGAAGCTTTCGTGATCTGCTATTGTGCTTTAACACTCACAGTAAAACAGACGTTTATTTATAAGGCAGAAGCTGTGGATGTAAAATCAGAGCAACTGCTGAGCTCATCCAGCTGTAACTTCCATAAACTCATCAAACAATAAAAAAACAGTCAGAGGGTCAAATGAAGTTGAAGAGACTTCTGCAGATGGGCTGAAACACTTCACACTGTCATTAAAAGCTTTGGGTTTGTGCCTCTGCCGCTTATTCTGTCGGCATTGTGAGAAGCTGCAGGACACATGACGCCAGAGTGTTTTAACCTCGGGGTCACGCCACTTCATATACGACCAACATTCCTGGAGATTCCCAATATAAACATGTATACTGAAGAGATCTATAGCAGTTAAAGTGTATGCTGTACTGAGAATCTTTTGACTGCTTTACCTTCCTGTCTGACAGGGGAGTCAGACAGGAAGGTCTCAGTTCTCCATCTATGCTGTTGTCAAAGCCAGACTCCATTGAGAAAAGCAGTGATTTAACATTGCTGAAGCTGCTGGTCTACGGCTGCCTCATTCATTTAGTTATTCTGTCTTATTTTGTGACTTTGGTGAATCCAAACTTACACTTTTAAACCCCAAAGACACACAATAAGTAAAACTAACTAACAGATCGAGGCAGCGTCAGACCAGCAGCTCCTGCGTTCAGCAGTGTTAAATCACTGTTTCTCTCAGTCTGGCTTTGATGAGACACATTAGCTTTATTTCCCCGTTGGAAATCACTGTCTGACGGCAGTGTAGAGCAGTGAAAATGCTCTAAATACAGCCTACTCTTAAATTGATATTGATTTTCTTTGTTGGCTAAAATTTGTTTCGCTGCTGCCGCCGTCCACAGCAGTACATTGCTTAACTTCTATGGCAGTACTCCTGCCTGTTTCCCAAAACTTGGGGCATGCTGACCGCCATCTACTGTATGTAATACACTGACAAAGGATAAGCATCAAATACAACCCCACTTCAAAAGACCTAAAGTGTCCCTTTAAGTCCTGCCATTGCACCTTGCGCTGCTTATGCACTTTTTATTTAATCGCACAACAATATAGGAAAAGATTTAGGCAAAAAAATCCACAGCAAATATGAAATTCTGTCTGCTGATGTCTTACGTGTAAAGACTGCGTTTTTTCTCCTTATGAGAGTCATAGAGGAAATATCTAACACTACTGTCGAACACTTGTATATTCAGATGTTTCATGGTAATGTGCTCAGTTCCCTTCCATCAACCATTTCCAACTGCCGTTCAAAATGAAACTATCTGAAGTCATCTGTCATCATGTTACGTAGCTCCTTCACACGAGGTGAAATCAGGGGCGATCTGGATAATTACTGGACATTACAAGAGTAATTACATAAAATACCAAACACAAAACCCACCCATCCACTTTCATGCCCTTATCACAAGTCACGAGTCACAAAGGCAGCAAGCTGAGGAACGTACTCCAGACGTGCCTCTGCCCAGCAACGCTTTCCAGCTCCTCCTGGGGAATCTCGAGGTTTTCCCAGACCAGATGAGATATGTAATCTCTCCAGTGGTTATAAGGTCTGCCCTGGCGCCTCCTGCCAGCTGGACATTCCCATGGAAACCTCTAAAGGGAGGCACCCAGGAAGTACCCTGACCAGATGCACGAATGACCTCAGCGTCATTTTATTTAATATACTTCATTCCAATCTTGGTCCTTGGCTTTTCTTTTGACTGTCCTGCCATTCTGAGGGTGTTTTCTGTCTGCTGTCTACCATCTGCCTGATTCCATGTGAACGCAGCATTAATTATACACAGTAGACCTTTCATGGAAACATGTGCCAATTTACCTTTTGTTTCTTTGGCCTTCTTTTGGCTGCAATTTCAGAAATTTTCTTAAAACATGTGCAACACATTATGGAAATACTGTCAGTTGTCTCTGGACCAGATGGGCAATTTTTTAGATCTTCTCAAAATGTATGAAATATCTGGATTTATGTGCCTCATTGTATGTATCATCACTCAACTCTACTACTAATCCTATTCTTTTATGCAAGATTGTGGAACAAATGTTGAGTTTAATAGAAGTGATAAAATAAGGACAGTAAATGAAAATAAACAGCTGTGTTCATGAGAATGTCAGGAGCTAAAATTGGCCACACTTCAAATTGTTTGAAAAATATTTATTATGTCTCTCCTCCTTCCTTCAGGATGATTGACAGCTGCTCCTCCTGAACCCCAGGATGCCTGTGGTGCCAGTGGGCGGGACATCCTCCTCCCACCACGTCGTACCTGTCGCTCTCACCTGCTCCTGGCTGCTCCTGCTCTTCCACGCCGCCTTTGGACAGAAACCCGCCAAGCTGCCTCTGATTGGCCGGAAGCCTTTCATCGCTGCCTGGAATGCCCCGCTGGACATGTGCACCATCAAATACAACGTCACCACCAACGCCGACCGCCTCTTCCACATCCACGGGAGCCCACGTGCTGATTGGACGGGGCAGAATGTTACGATTTTCTACGCCAACCGGCTGGGCTACTACCCCCACTACACGCCGCAGGGCAACGCTGTGCATGGCGGCCTGCCGCAGAACTGCAGCCTGGACCAGCACCTGTTCAAGGCCTACCAGGACATCAACCACTTCATCCCCTCAGAGGACTTCCGTGGCCTGGCCGTCATTGACTGGGAGTTCTGGCGGCCTCAGTGGAGCCGAAACTGGCACAAGAAGGACATCTACCGACGCAAGTCGAGAGAGCTGACCGCCAAAGCGTACGTCAATGTGACAGCAGCACAGGTGGAGGAGCTGGCACGGCGGCGGTTTGAAAAGAGCGCCAAGGCGTTCATGCAGAGGACTATCCAGCTGGGGACACGCCTTCGCCCCAACGGCCTCTGGGGTTTCTACCTCTACCCCGACTGCCACAATTACAACCTGCACGAGCAGAACTACACGGGCTTGTGCCCTCTGCTGGAGAGGCTGAGGAACGACGAGCTGCAGTGGCTGTGGAACAGCAGCACGGCGCTCTTCCCCTCCGTGGCGATCAGGAAAACTCACACAAACAGCATCAGCAACCTGCACTTCTCCCAGCACAGGATCCGAGAGTCGCTCCGCATCGCCTCGCTGACCTCCAAGGAGTACGACCTCCCCACTTATGTGTACCTGCGGCTGGGCTACCGAGACGAGGCCCTGGCCTTCCTCACCATGGTAACAACAACATACTTTACCTTTAGTTCAGTATCAAGGATAAGAAGGCAAATTCTATTATTCTCTTGTGGGGAAATATTTCTTCCATTTTTTAAATATTTACACACACACACAAATATACACACATGCACAAACAGGACTTAAACATATTCATTGAAGTGACCTGAAGCAGCCGTGCCTTGCTCAAGTTTAACTAGGTAATACACAGGAGGTGAACTTGCTTACTGGTCCACACTCCGTACTTCATCTAAGCTGGACTTAAACCCACAACCCTCCGGTTCCCAAGCCAAGTCTTCACTGAGCCAGTGCTGCCCCCAGTGCATTATTAACAAAGTCTGATTCAGGCTGTCCCCGTGCACTGTTTGTACCTTTACCTATAATGTAAAGTAAAGCACCAAAGGTTGTACATATCCCACATGATGATGAGCCAGTAATTCGTGCACAGCCCATGTAATCTGAAAAGCTGCGATGTTGTGACGGCAGTAAAGAAGGAAGCAGCCCCTTTAGGATGCAGGTTGGGGTGTCGGACGGGTCACAGGTCAAAGAAATCATGGTTCTCACTTTAACAAGAGGTAATTAAGTACTCACGAGTCTGTGAGAGTCACCAGCAGCGGAAGCATCAGAGAGCTGAAGATGTGGAAGACTGGTGGGAAAAGGCTGTAAGCTGATGTCCTGCAGATGGCTGCAACCGTCTAATGTGGCGCTCCGTTGGGCGGCAAGAATTCAGGGCAGGAAGCAGGGACTCCTCACAGGGTCCATCAAGAGCCTTCTGGTCCTCTCGCTGTTATAAGTACAAAATATTTAGTTTGCTGAGTCATTTAAAAGTGCAGAAATGTGTTCATGTGAACATTATTATTCACTGCAAATTTTCAGACAAGGCAAGAAATGACACAGGCATATATGTGCAGCCTAACAATCCTGCAATGCAAAACACGGAAGCAAAATAGTGATGACAAGGCTCAGAATCTGTACAGTCAAACAATCAAATTATAACAAACATAAAAGGGAGCATTTAAAACTTTTTCATTTTTCATTATTTATCCTAACAGATGTATTAATTTATTTATGACTACAAAATGCTAGACTGAGCTGCAGTATACATTCTTTAGTTTACATTAATTTTGTTTTGTCATATTGCACATTAGCTCTTCTTCCAGTATTCAGTAGTGTAGAAATGCTCTGTTACAAATTAAAGCTCTGCATTCAAAACTTTAAGTAAAAGTAGTAAAAGTCTCTGCATCAAAATATTCTTCAAGTATCAGAGTAAAAGTACTCATAATGCAGAATGGTCCATTTCAGAATAATATTCATCATCAGCCACAATAAAACTATAATGCAACTGATAAAAGATGTTGCAAAATATTCAAATCTCTGACATACACACTGGCTGTTTGCACTTTAGACTTGATGGTTTGCACTGACTGAAGGTCTGTTTGCTTTCTCACTGCTGCCATCTAGTGGAGCTCCACTGAAAAGCAGTTCAGGTACAAACCTAGAATGCTGCGGTTTCCTAGTTCTCCCCAAATTACACCACCACAACCAGAGGGAGGCTTTCTGTTTCAGCCGACTGCTCTGCTGATTCATGGAGGAGTTTAAGAAATAACCTTTAGAATATCTGTGTCATGCAGAAATAAGGTACATGATTATTCAAAAATAAGTTCTAGATAATATAAAATGGATTTTGTTTTATTAATTATGACTTATTTCTTCACTTGATGTTGAACAGAGTCAGAAGCGCCATCTTGTGGCACTTAACAAGGTCTGTGGATTATCTTGAGTAACGAGTCATGATTTCTGTAAAGAGACATTGTTGTTGAGTTATTCAAATGTATTATTTTGGCACTTTGAGCACCACAAGCCGAGTGTCATCTACTTCCATTACTGGACAGAAGGCAGACATCTCTATGGCTGATATCTCCAACACTCAGCAACTCACATCAAAACTATCTGAAGTGATAAATAGCTCTGCAGGTAAGAGGAAAATATGTGTTATGATTTGGGGGTGAACTGTCCCTGCAATGTATTTTGATTATTTCATATGTGTTAGTGACAAAGACAGAATTGTGATGTGACGTCTGTTTCTGTGTGTTTCCTGCAGAAAGACTTGATCCACACCGTCGGGGAGAGCGCTGCTCTGGGGAGCTGCAGGATTCGTCATCTGGGGGGACTTGAACCTGACCTCATCCAGGGTATGTGTCCTTTGCCTGAAAGCCCCCCAAAATCTTCACCCTCTCTTATTCTCTGTGAACAGTCTCACAGAGGCGAAAGACTCGCTCTGTCAGCTCATGATTCATTGATTTAGACGAATATTTATATAGAGGTCATACACTGTGGGAGTCAAACTTTCTCTTCTCTAATTTGTGCCGTGGAGACAAATGAAATTTGACTGTGTACTTTCATGTGAAAAACATTCCTTCCTAAGGCCTCTTGATTTGTCTCGGACTCCAAACAAACCACAGCAGTAAATATAGTCAGACAATAGAAAGTTGACATCATGTGGTCGCAGCGCATTGTGAAAGCATTCTTTCAACCACATTTTGAAAACTATAATACCCATGTTTTTACAGCCTGCGCTGATCCTGTCTGCATGGAAAAGAGCTAATCGAAACAGCATCTGACTGTCTCAGGATCTCAGGGAGTGTTGAGTAAATCTGCAGCTGCTCTTCAAAAATTTGAAATTCAGTTTTGCAATTTGCACATCTGATATCCTGCAACGTTGCCCACCTCAACTCTTAAAACCTGCTTTATCAGCTTGGTTTGGACAATCTGAGTTAGCTGCCAGATCTGATGTCAACCATCATTATCTTGGTACTTAAGTGCCAGACTATCACAGGACTGACACATAGAGACAGACAACCATTCACACTCACATTCACACCTACGGACAATTTAGAGTCACCAGTTAACCTACATGTCTTTGGACTGTGGGAGGAAGCTGGAGCACCTGGAGGAAACCCACGCTGACACAGGGAGAACATGCACACTCAGCACAGAAGGGCTCCCTCACTCAAGGTTCAAACTCCCCACCTTTGATTCAAACTGTGAAGCCAATGCAGAACTGTGAAACCTGCAAAATGCAGGTTTAAGCCAATGCCCAAAACAATAAGCCCACTTCTCACTTGATTTGACCTCTGTAAACATTAGTTCTGGAGGTAAAACCTCAGGTTTTTTGTCAAGACAGAAGTTTAAACTGAAAGACTCGAGGGCTACCTAGAGCACCCCCTGATGGCTGGCTGTGGTATAGGCCATAAACCCCACCTATCAGTGGATGGGACATGGGCCAGACTAAAAACTTAAAGTACATGTCCAATAGATTTTTACCAAAGACGGTTTCTTTGGGTTTGCAATTACCTCAGGATCAATGGCGCTGCTTGTGATTGGTTGGAAGGTGTGTGGGTAGGAACTCAAAGACAGGAAGTGGAGATGTGTAGTCTGTCTATATATACAGTCAGTGTTTGGCAGTGAGAACATGTTGCACGTGACCCAAAGTGCATCACATGATGACTGCTCTGTGTTTTGTTCCAACAGCATAACTGCACCAAGGTGAAAACCTTCCTGAGCCACCGCCTCGGCCTGTACATCACCAATGTGACACGTGCCGCTGAGGTCTGTAGTGACTTCCTGTGCCAGGGGAACGGCCGCTGCGTCCGTCGGGACCCCCTCGCCCATCATTACCTCCACCTGAGTGCCTCCAGCTATCACATCCGGCGCACTGACGACGGGGACTTTACTGTCAGTGGGTGGCACTCGCAGCACGAACTGGAGCTGCTGACGGAGAGGTTTCGCTGCCACTGCTACGAAGGCCACGAGGGCGAGCGCTGCGACAGCATCAACAAAGTGAAGGAGGATGACGGGCCGTGGAGGGAGGAGGAGGAGGATGAGCAGGAGAGGCGGAGGACAGAGTGGGAGGATGAGCAGGGTGAACGGTGGGAGGGAGGGGAGAGTGAGGCGCCGCTGATCGGCTGCAGCCTTCACCTGATGGTGCTGATGCTCCTGTTGAACTTATCGTTAGTAAAGACGGTCGTATGATGCACTCTGACTCAAGGAGGAGTCACAGATGTTACTTTTCAACACACAGGCAGACAGACAGGTCGCTGGTTGGATTTGAACTGAGAACGTACCGTTTTACCCAATAAACCAGCAGCAGCAGCCACTTTAAAAGATTTACCAAATGTATCCATGAATCCAGTGAAAGCTTTTTACTAAACAATTATCATTTTTGCTGCTTCCATTTTTGCCCAATAACTCAAACTAACTGATGGAGGCAGCAGTAGACCAGCAGCTCCTGTGTTCAGCAATGTTAAATTACAGTTTTTCAATGGAGTCTGGCTTTGGAGAGAGCGATATAACGGCTTCATTTTCCTGCTGGAAATCGCTTTCTTAAATTAAGTTAAAGCAATGAAAGTATTCTAAATATAGCGTACACTTAAACTGATAATGATTTCTTTAGGTGCCTGAAATACGTTTTGTTGCTGACCCCTCCACAGCAGCACATTGCTTGGCTTCTGTGTCAGTACTTTGGGCTGCTCCTCCAAACTGGGGCATGTCGACTATCATCTGCTGTCAGTACCTCGTACAGTCCCACATAAAAAGACCTGAACTATCCCTTTAACATTCAGCTGCTGAGTGAGAGAGAAACTCTTAAAGTGAACGGTGTTCAATGTGAACTCAAAACAGCTGCTCAGTTGAAAAGTAACACGTGTAAAAAAGAGGAGGAGTGTGATGGCACTTTACATGACAGTACATGAGGTTTGGCATGTTGACAGATGAAGGTTTGGTTGACTGTAATTCAGTACAATCGGGTGAACTGTAATTAACCTCTGCAACAAACTGCACTGCCTCTTTTGCCAACAACTGCACCCGTTCTTCCGAGAATGTCAATTAGTAATTGTTGAACTGTGGACTGAGTCACCTCCTGCAAGAGTCGATCATCCAGCGTCACCGCAGAGCCGATGGTCTGATCAGAGGGATCGTGTTTTAACTGCTCGCTGCAGGATGACTCTAATTTGTGACAAGACACAACAGTCAAATTGTTCAATGGAAACCAAAGAGTGCTACTACCACTCAGTCATATGTAGGAAAATAATCACTAACATTTGGGGGCTCGGTTTGTGGTGGTTTTGATTTTTTAAGATGGCACGAAACTTGTCTTCCTCCTCAACAATAAGCTCTTATTTTACTTGACATTATACATGAAGTGTATATTTTTTATTTTTTTTGTACTGTTGCTTACATCATACTCTCGAAATACAGCATGTCAGGAAACGCCACATATTTGAGCCTGTTGGGACGCGGCGTGCACATGTTGTAGGTGCTAATGATTTCAGAATATTATGTATCTGTGTCTTCTCTATATCGATTTAAGTAAAGAGGATCAGGTTTGTTTTTCAGTGATTACGTAGAGATTGATTTCACTATATCTCAGTTCGGACGATTCAGATCACACAGACTGTGTTGTTAGTTTTTGATGATGTTTCATCTTGTTGTGACTGAGCGGATCAAAGTGACTCTGAAGCCGATGTACAGTACTGTAGGTATGACGAAACACTGAACAGGACGTAAAAGACGGCACATACTGTATCTGAATACATGACTCAGCAGCTCTCTGTGGTGCTGCAGTTCTTTAACACCTACTTGTTACCAAAGAGGAATCATCTCCTGCAAAAAGTAGAAGACTGAAGCAGGTTAGAGGGTCTGACACTTTGTACCAAACAGAGTCCAGAGAAACTGTTCTCACTGTACTGTTAATGCCTCCAGTTGGTTTGATGTTCCGTCTCTTTCTCTGTCTTGATTATTTTTTACCTGGACCAATCCAAGTTTAATCCAAGAGCAGCTAACTTCAGAAGGATGCAGGGTTATTACAGGTAAAGCTCCAGTGTGTAGGATTTAGGGGGATATGTGGGAAGAAATGGAAAATAATCTATAATCTGTTTCCTTTAGTGTATAATCACCTGGAAATAAGAATCATTGTGTTTTTGTTGCCTTAGAATGACACGTCTATATCTACACAGGGAGCAGGTCCTTGTCTGCAGAGATCACCATGTTGCACTCTCCCATTTCTACAGAAGCCCAGAACAGACAAACCAAACACTAGCTCCAGATAGCGTCATTGGCATTTTCTGCATCAGCCACCATAGTTCACAGCCCCTCCACAACAAGAGCACACAGATTTTTTTTATAAAACAATGCGTGGGATCTACACTAAAAACCTACGGACAAAAGCCAAAAATGATGTGCGCCAAAAATATTTGATGGTTTCTACCGTCAGGCTTTCACCTCACCATCCGTGTCTCCAATTTCCTGTCCAGAAAGTTCATAAGCATGGGTCAAAGTTTCTTCCATGAAGTCTGTTTTTTATCGATCACAACTTTTGCGTGGGAAGTGCTGACGCCTCGTTCAGGCCTGGTTTTGTGCGTATGCAGTATTTAAAAATGAGACCTGTGTTCTGTTTGTTTTGGAGAGGAAGAGACCTCTGAGGATAATTCAGCTGAATACTAACAGAATCCAAATCAGGAGTAGTTTCAGCCTGTTTCAGTCCTCACTGCTAGACACCACTAAATCTCCCTAAATTTTACTTAACTAAAATAAAAACAAACGAAAAGGAAAATACTGAAACGTTGCTGTGCGCTAACAGAACAATCTATATGAAATTAAAAATGTACAGGAAACGTCTTTAGTTTTAGTCTTTGTCTTCTTGGTCAAATGTGCCAACGCGACAAACATGACAAGGCTCAGGCACATGTGGTTATTGAGACTGAGATGTCTACATGACTGAGTCAACTCTCACAAAGCGTTGTGTATCGTCTTGTATCTTGCCCCTGACAAATAAAAGAAAAAAGTCTGAGTATTTCAGGCCAAGGTTTAATTTACATTGCTGGTGTAAAGTCAGGTCGGATGATTGACACAAATCATGTGACTCTTATTTTAACCACGATTGCAGTCCTTCTTTAACCTTAACAAAAGTCATTTTAGTCACATAAACTTTGCCAAGACTTGACTATAAAAGCGGCAGCACAGAAAACAGTCACATGGATCATGTCATGTATGTGACTAGGTTTAAGCGTTTGTCTGCTCATTTGGTTTACAGAAAACTACTGGTCTGATTTAATAAAACTTGGTGAAATGGTGAAGTATGGGCCGAGGAAGAATCCATTACATTTTGGAGCAGATCAGAATCACAGGACAGACGCAGCTCTCCTTTGCACGGTGCAGAGCGGCAGCAGTTAGCCTGCCAGTGGGGACGCTAAGAACGGTTTGCTGCTAAATTGATGTTCTTAATGCCATGTATTGCACCTTCAACACTACAGGATGAGGCTTTGGCTTTCTCTCTGAGTGTTCTTCTAGATTGTAATCGTTTTGGAAAACACCAGAAACGATTCTGCCCTTTAATTAGGAGCATCAGATCAGAACAAGTTGCTCTGGAGGGCAAAGACACATAATAGTTTTGAGGCTTGTTGAGGTCAGGAGAGACGCTTATTTACTCAAGTTAAAAAATGTAAACTAGCACAACTAGCGATGTGTCTTCAGCTCAGTTTGTGCCACCTCAGCTCGATCTCACTCTGAAATCAGTGACTGGCTAGTGATGCTGGCGAAAAAAGACGTCCTTTCACATTGGCATGATACACCGTTGGTCGCCATTATTGTTTAATGGTGCCTGGCAGTGTCAGGGGAAACACGGTGGGACAACAATGAAAGTTAAGATGGCAGCTGATGGGTCCAATAATCCGACTCTCACCCAGGAGGCTGCTGTTCGCTTCCTGTATGATTGTAAAGCCAAACCCTGTCAATTCTTTCTAAATCCAGCCATGTGTGTTTGTTGTTGGAGGACAAAAATGTCAATTTGCAGTGTTGTACTGACATAGTGCTTTTATTTTGAAAACAGCCAATACATGCAACAGGCTGAAGTTGCACGTCATATCTTGATGTAGGAAGTTCATGACCAAACATCAATATGTGACGAGGTCAGAGTGAGAATGAGTTGGCCACCTAGAGCGAGTCCATTTCCACTTTGTTTACAATCACACCACTCGTAAAATTCTCTTGGCGCTCAGTCTGAACCCACTTCTGTGTTTAAACGACAGCATTTCCTTTTTTAGCATCTGCACACAAAGAGCTCAGTCATTTTCAACTGGAATTTGAAAACTGTTCTGAGCTCCAAACCAAATTTACCACAGACCAGAGACCTGGAGCATTTAAAGTCAAACCAGATCCACGACAGAGGTGGACCTGAGACCCGGTTCAGTGTCATGTCATCCCAAAATACGTATAATAAAAGCTTAAACATGTAGCATCTGTGACGTGTCATTGTCACACCGACCCTGGTTTAAAGTGAATCAGTACTTTGATCTCACGCCAGCCTTCAGGTGAAGTTCAGGTCTGAAGGGTTTCACTTCTCTCATCATGCTGCAGTAACTCTTTCCTGCACTTCCTGTGTTTTTTTTTCTCTGAAGATTGTAAACCAAATATGCAACAAGGACTATGCAACACATGTAATGTTACCTGAATGTAAATGCACTGCAAATAAAGACTTTTCTTCACTACACCTGTGTGTCTATATTATTTCTGCACATATAAAGAGGATTTCAGAGAAGTTCTCTGAGCCTCTAAAGTATAGTAAAGCCTGCAGACTCCAGACTTTATATACCCTGAGCGAGAAACTGAAGAACGATAAAAGCATTTTCAAATAAACCTTCGATTCACTCTTTTCTTTTCACATCCAAAGCAGCAAACTCAAAAACCTGAATCATCAAACCAGTTGCCTTCTGGCCAAATACTGAGGGCTGAAAAGAGGAAGAGGTGCGGACAGAGAGGTTACACTCTGAATTTCTCACAGATGATGACACATGAAAAATACCACACACTGAAGAACCTGTGAGTGTTACATGTGAAACATCCGTCTCTCATCCTTTCATTTACTCTGGAACTGTTTCAATACCCAGCAGAAATATCTGGAGCTGAACGAACAAAAACGATGTTGGTCATTTGATGTGTGATATGGGGAAAGGAAGTCCTCAATTGTTTATTTGTTGGACACATAAAAAAAATGCTTTTCCTTCAAAACATTTTCTAAGGTCAGTTATTAAACTTCAGAGGCCTCAGAACAAAAAATGAATACAAAGGCAATGATTGAGTCATCGATGAATCACTGGTGTGGATCAACAGCACCGTCAACAACCTTTTGCAACGAGGCAACACTGGCAGAGCGTTACAGCCAAAGTCCAAAATAAATTAACTCCATGGACACTTTGTGAACCACATAGCATCAATCACGGAAATGCAACCATCTCCTCAGTATGGCTTTACCGTACTTAAAGCTGAGGCGGGCAGAAATCTGTATGGCACAAAAAATAAATGAAGAGTGGCAGAATTTAAAAATACCACCCTCTTCCTGCAGCTCTCGCCTCTCTGTCTTAAGCCCCTCCCACCAGACGATCACTTCATACAGTAACCCAGTGTTTGCAATACATTCATTTATTTATTTCATCTTATTTCATATGAGACATCCCTCTCTGTTCACCAGACCACAAACGAGACAAGAATCAGCTAGCTAGCCAGCCAACGGTCCCTCCACCGCACTGCACTGATGGGAGGAAAGCAGGTCGCAGCTTGGGAGATTCTATTCGTGTAGATTTGCAGTAATGATTGGTAATATGATTGTTGATGCTGTCCAACGTGAAGTCTGTATTTGAGCATGTGACGATACTGGAAAATATATGGTAACTAATCTGCACTACTGCACACCACTGATAACAGCAGCAACAGGAAGTTAGCTGATCTGGTGGGACGTCCAGGTTTGCACCGGCTGCTGCCCATTCTCCTCCCGGCAAGGTGGTGTGTGGAGGCGGGGAGTGAGGTGGAGGACACACTGTGATTTGAGGCTCTCGCTAACAGTGGCTCCATGAATTTGAACTTGAAGCTGCAGCCATGAGCCCTTGGCCCCAGTTAGCAGAGGGCTAAACGCATCATGAGTTAGATTTTCTAAAGCATGAAAACAGAGCCGAGAGGATGTGCAGAAATCCAGATTTCTCTCCGAAACACTTGAGTGATTTTTGCTCAATATACAAAAATAAAACTGCATACCTCAGCTTTAATCAGAAAAAAGGACAAAGCTCACAGAGAGATGACTGATGATTAATGGAGGAGGCTATAATCACTACAGTGAGCGCAACAGGCTTTAAACATAAATAAAATACTGTCGGCTAACACATTTCTTCTACAGTTAGCAGCAGAATAAAACCTGACTGAGCCCAGAGGAGGAGGAGGCACCACCAGGTCTTGTTACAGGCCACATCAAACAACTGCAGTACCTTTCAGCGAAAGAATACACTGAACAAAAAAATAATCTATCAACCACAGAATAAGAAGGTTTCCACAGGCAGAGGCCAAGTGTCATTCAGTGCTTTAAAATATCAGTTATTTCACTGCCATTAAAATATCAGATGTTTTAAATACAATAAACAAAATAACTTCAAACCAGACAAAAATAATTTACAACATCAAAATGAGGATCAAATCAACAGGGTTATTAACACAGCTGGGCCTGTAAACTGATCCCCAAACCAGAGGCCTGCTACTCACTCCACACTTTAACACTACAAACACTGTGAAGTCAAGCAAAAGGTGCACTTAAGGTGACTTTAAGTTACACGTCGGCCCAACAGAGCTGCAGCAATGAGGGAAGTCTACAGTCATGTGCCAGAAAACATCCAAATGCATCTTGTTAACTGCTGACTTAAAAGATAATGGACATCACCCACTGGTTTGTGGACTGTTGTGTTGAAGCCTTGAGTTCAGCATTTCGGGGATTCAGGGGTTCATCTGACAGAAGCCGAGGACAGCAGACAGCAGGTCACTGATAACAGTCTGGCCTTAAACAGGTGTAACTTTAAGCCTTGATAAAATAAAAAACTGGTTCATATTAAAAAGAGTTACCCCTGTACAGTTGTCATGAAGGAGGAAATTAGCTCTAGAGACCAAATCTTTTTTTTTTTTGTACCAGGCTGTAAACATGTTTATGTCTTTTGTTTATGTTTTATGTCTTGTTCATCATCTGTACTTCCACTGACTTTGTTAACGAGGCTCCCCACAATAAAAAAGTCCTCCCATCTGTTGGTTTTTTAAATTATTTTATTTTACTTCTCTATTTATGCATATATCTATTATATATCTATACCTATCTCTGTATCTCTCTTTCAGTCCAATAAGCTTTATTGGCATGACGTTTCTTTTGTGTTGACAAAGCACAATTACAGTTTAAGACAGTGAAAATTCAAAAACAATTAAAAATGAACTGTTACAAAATCATAGTCAAACAAAGGGGAAAAAACGAATTAAGTGAAGGAATAAATAAGGAGGCAGGGTGTGATATGTGATGAGATGAACTGTATGTTTTTATTAATTGTGTTGGATGTCGATGAGATAACGATCAATCAGAGTGAAGAAACAGTTTCCTCTCACACATGAAGCAGCAAAAAAACAGAGACGTGGCGAAGTTTAGAAACAGCGAACAGTCCGTCAGAGGAGAGCAGCAGGTAGGGACTGATGACATGTTGTCAAAATGTGGAAATATGGTTTTTAAATATGTATTTCACTGACTGTATCTGATGCGACAAAGGGGTTTATTAGATATATATAATGTGGAATTATATATATAATGTGCAATTATTTATCTGAAGATTCATCTTTTGGAGTTTCTGCAAATTTTGTAGCTGCAGTAAATTGTTATTTCATAATGTGAGATAATTTGTGATCTGCATTCTGTCAGGTGAAAATGTGGTTGCTACAAAATGTTAAGTCAGTGTATAGTATATATTCTTAAAATTTAAAATGTGTGATGAGGTTCTGTAGACAGCTGTATCATCTTTCATTAGTTTGTTTGATTACATATTCAGAGAAAAAACTGTACATAAGTTAGTCAGCCTTAAAAGCTCTTTCTTGTCTGTTGTCAGATGTAAGACACACTTAAATCAGAATAAGTAAAAGACTTGTGTCTTATTTTTGATGTTGTATAATTACAAATATGGTCAAAATGAGAAAAAGCAACAAATGAGAATAAAAACATTTTAATCCACGAGACTTTTGACCTCAGTAATCTAAAATATTTCAGACACCTGGCTTGTTCAACTGTTCATTTAGCTTAACAAATATAATGTACTGTTAAACTGTAAATGTATAACAGATATAACACATGACATCAAGCTATAAAGACCAGGTGAAATCACAAGCATCATCTATAGTGGCCACAATGAGCTTCTGTCGGCCGCATCGCAGCAGGAACACAGTGCATTTGTGGAGTGATTCAAATGGTTAACCAGAGGTTTTTTTATATTTTATTTTTCATTATTTAGTTGTTAACTAGTGAATCTACAAACAATTTTAGTTCATATAGGTAAAAGAAAGATTTTTTTAATTTTTATTTTACTGTTGCTTCTCTACTACAATTGAGCTCCTTTAAAGTCTGGTGCGTACAGGCTATTTTACAGAGGCTGACTATTATCTTGTGTGTACGAGTTATTATCTTGCTTGCACAACATAATAACTTTACACCTTTCGGGGCTCCACAGGATGCAGAGCGGGAAAGAGCCAGGGTGTCAGATTTACTGTCTTTCCTTCCTTCATTTGTCCAGAGCCATCATGATGACCTCAACCTTCCGGTCCTGCATTGCCCTCTGTCTCATCGGATCTATCACCGCCATCCTCGCACTGCCACCTACTGAGCCGCCGCTGATCCATGACCACCCCTTTGTAGCCATATGGAACGCCCCCACCGAGCAGTGTCAGCGACTCAAAATCCCACTGGACACTGGCGCCTTCCAGGCAGTGACCACACCCGCCGCAGTGCCCGGTCAGTTCCTCACCATCTTCTACGAGGACCGCCTCGGCCTGTACCCTAAAGTTGATGTCGACAAACGCAAGCAGTACAGAGGTGGAGTCCCCCAGAACGGCAACCTGACGGAGCACCTGGCCAAGGCTCAGAGTCAAATTGATCACTCCATCTCCCAGGATTCCTCCCCTGGGCTGGCTGTCATCGACTGGGAGTCCTGGCGCCCCCTGTGGGACCAGAACTGGGGATCGAAGCGTATCTACAAGAAGCTGTCCATCTCTCATGCCCTGCAGATGGCCCCATTTTTGTCATCAAGGAAAATTGCCAAACTGGCAAAAATGCAGTTCCAGGATGCTGGGCGGCGCTTCATGGAGAAAACCATCAGCCTTGGCATTGGCGAGCGTCCAAGCCGCCGCTGGGGCTTCTATCTGTTCCCTGACTGCCACAACTATGCCTGGAGCAAGCCCAGCTACACAGGGAAGTGCTCTGCGAAGATCCAGAAGCAGAATGACCAGATGCTGTGGCTGTGGAAGCGTAGCACCGCCCTCTTCCCCTCCATCTATCTTCACCAGAACCTGAGGAACTCCCCCAAGGCCGCGCTCTATGTCCGCAACCGTGTCCAGGAGGCGCTGAGGGTGGCCATGCTGCCGAAACGTCCTTACACCGTGCCAATCTACGTCTACTCCAGGCCACTGTACCGGGACCAGACTCAAAAATTCCAGAGCCAGGTGATGACTTGAAAACAGAAAGAGTTCTGAAATATTGTATACAAGTAATGAAGGCTCTAAAGAAACTGCATTAAATATCAGTGTACACAGAAGTGTAAACACAATCACCGACATGATCCCTTATGTCCAAACCAACATTAAATTGGTCAATTTAGTTTCACTAGAATTACCCAGTAAAGAGACAAAACTCAGACCAACAATAATAGAGTCTATGGACAAAAAGCTAAATTAAGTTACACAAATAACCTGACACTTCTTACAGCAACATGGAGCAATTTGAACAATATAAACTCCAAAGCAGCTGCAGCCACGAACCCACAGCAAAGGACAGACGTAGCAGCCCACACTGTTGTTGACATTCTCATCTGGAGAGTGAGTACTAAGAGCTTCTGGCTGTACTCACCTGTCTGAGGCTGCTTTCACACCTGCCCTGTTTGACTCGGATCAATCGAATTGAAGTTCTTTTGCCCCCTAAGTGCCGTTCGTGTGGGCAGGTGTGAAAATAGAAATTGCACTCGGGTGCGCATGACAACAACCGGACAGAGACCACCTCTTCAAGAAGGTCTCGGTCTGTTTACAAACAAGTTTAGACATTAGAAAGTGTCACATTTATCTTGAAAGTGTTCTCTTCTTCAACGTTTGCTTTACTTCCTGGATTTTTCCCACATGGAAATTCTGACCAATCAAGAGCAGCTTTCTCACACAAGACAAGACTGCTGCGAGAACACAAACCAACTCTGGGTAATTAGTGAAAACAGAAGTCTCCACTGGATGATCCATTGTGAGCATTTTTGCATGTTGGCCCTACCCAGCATGCTGCTGGGTGATACCTTTTTGTAAGTGTGTTTGATTTGGGTCATCTGCATACTTGCCGGGTGGGGCATTCAATGAGTAATTAATTAAGGCAGATGCAACCTTTTTTATCATGAACCATAACCCATAAAGACTAATCGGCCCAGGTGTGACCATCATTCCACTCCCCTCCAGTCCCCTGACCCCTGGCCAATGAACGCAAACATTTACAACGTGTGTCTCTCCAGGCTGTCAGCTGAGTGCGAGTCACCTCTAAGGAGCTCTGCCCTCCTGCAGCCACAGACACACCTGCAGCTTCTTCTCTGCAGCAGCTGCTCATTTATCTCTTTTCTTATGTGACATTTTTACACAGTGTATCAGGACTGATTCACAGGACTTGTTTTTACTCAGTAACAACTTGAAAGGGCAGATGCACCTGTTCATTTAAGTATACTTGCTGCGTGGCCAAATGTACACGTACATGGTGTGCTGCACCTGTGTGTATACTTGCTGCAGCACGGACGTTCGTCGATGCAGCCAAAACGCCTGATGCTGGTGGTCTCTGCGAGGGGCAGACCACAGCACTCACACACAGAGGTCACGAAAAGCGAAGACAGCCCATCATCAGGGCTGTAAGTGTTCATCAGATCTCCTGTGTGTCTCGTCCTCTTTCAGACAGACCTGGTGAGCACTGTGGGAGAGTCTGCAGCTCTGGGAGCTTCAGGGGTCGTAATGTGGGGAGGAAGCAAAGACTACAACAACAAGGTAAACACACTGGTTGAACTGGTCTGCTCACAGTCAAATATACCAATATGTCTGTTTAAAAGGTGGCTGTAGTCTTTTCTCTTTTTCATACATCATACACAACTGCACTGAGAGAGCTACAGGACAGCGTCTCCTCTGTTTTTATTATGTGTTTCCTTGCTGAGCTGCAGCAGAGGTATTAAAGCTCATTTATTCTACCTTTACACACACAAATACATACGTCCATTCCAAATGCTGTGAATGTCACTGCCCCCATGCTTCCATGTGTCCTTCATGATGGCATAGATACACCCAATAGGTGCCACTACAGGGTGGAGTCAGAGGTTTCACACAACAGTGAACGAGGCAACGGTGGAGAAGGTCGTAATTTAAATTACGACCTCCACCTTTAGACGGAGACATTTGTATAGACAGCAGTAAATTTTTAATATCTTCATCATCTCCTACAGTCCTATCTCGCTTGAACGTTGCTACTCTGTCTCCTCAATCCCTGGTGGTACTGCCCTGTTTCATCCGTATTTGCAAGTTTTCAGAAAACATGCACAAGTATGGATGAAATGAACGCAGAGCACGGACATCTGGGACAGCAATTTTGTGTGTGAACCACTGAGATGAGGCTGCTGGTAATAACCACGATCTTGAAGCGATGTAGACATGCTGTGTCATACTGTAGTACTGTTTGCAGGTTTGAAAAGGGGAAACACAAACGACCAGGCTTTAATCAACCAATAATGAAGCTGCCTTTGTTTCCTGTTTTAGGAGGAAGTGGCAGCCATGATGCTGCAGTGCTGTTATCTCAACTGACAGATGTGAAAGAGCTTTTCTGCTTCTGTGGTTGTGTTCTCTTTGTTAATTTGCTCCACATCCTAACATACCAGTCTCTCCTATAAACCCCGCCCCCTTTCCTTAGGCTGCTTGCCAGTCTCTGTCCGAGTACCTGACGTCCACCTTCAACCCGTACATCGCCAACGTGACCGCGGCTGCCATGCTCTGCAGCGAGGTCTTGTGCCAGGCGAAGGGCCGTTGCGTGAGGAAGAACTACGACTCCAGCCACTACCTGCACCTGAACCCCGCCTACTTCAGCATCCTGCGGGCTAACAGGAAGTACGTGGCGATTGGTCTTCCCTCTGCTGCTGACCTGAAGGCCTGGGCTGACAACTTCACGTGTCAGTGCTACGCAGGGTGGCGCTGTTCACCCGAACTGTCCCTGCCGACTAAAATCAAACTCATCTGGGTTTAATGTGTAATCTGCATAGATCGCATTGCTGAAGCATTATGTAGTCGGTAAAACTACTTTAATTTGCTGAAAATGTAATTTGAATCTCTGTTAATTTAAAAAAAACACAGAAAAATCTGATTCTACAAAAATTCTGTTCTACATTTTGAAAGTTTCGTTCACACATTACAAACAATACTGATGAATTTAAAATGAAAACCAAAAGTTACCTTAATAAACGCTTTTAGAAAACAATATAACTTTTTGTTTGTTTGTTTGTATTAATGGCAAACTGATGCAAAAGTCAAGACAAGATTCAATCCAGGGGCATAAATATGCAGGCAGTGCGACTGCACTGGGGCCACCGGGGTGGAGGGGCCCATAGAGAGAGCGGCCCCCTTACAAGTGATTCAGATTGCCACCTTGGAAATAAACTGGTGTTCAAAGTTAAATGATAAAAAAATATATGTTATTAATTTAAAATTGGTGCCATTTGCCATATGAAACACAAAGAATGAGCTCAGCCACGGATCCCTCTGTTGCCTTGAACAGGCTGGGTGGTGCGTAATGTACTGCGATTCGGCATCCAAATTTCCCGCGCAGTTAAGCGGATGTAACAGACGTAGCGGACGTGATGACGTCAAATGACGCCGACGCTCGTTCTCGACTTGTATCTGCTACAGGAAGAAGAGGTGGTGAATGGAAACTCGTGTTTGAGCAGTAATGGATTCTGCTGCGGCCAGCAAACGACCCACAACGACTCGAAGCCCTCTAAAAAGTCCAGCTAAGAAGAAGAAAAAGGTTTTATCAGCGGCATCTCTGGAGTCTAAACGTAATTATGGTCCAAGGCTAGGGAGCCTTACATGTTGAATGTTAACCACAGTAAATAATTCGACCTTTAAACTTCTATTAACAATAAGCATGGTCACAATCACACAAATAAACTGAGTTGCAATACTGGCATTACAAACCAAATATATATCATTAAATCCTCACAAGCATCCAAATGTACCTGCAGTGCTCGCAAGAGGCAGCTAGCTACTGAGACACAGGCTACTTAGCTAACTCAAACTCACACAACATATTACCATGTGAAACAACACAAACTGGAATCAGTTTATCCATAACTGAAAAGCAGAAAGCACTTACATTTCCTCAAGAACACACACGTCATTAGGGAAACACACAGACAGCTTCACATGGTCTGACTGCTCTGCTGCTGTCAGTGTGACTGCGCATGTCCTGAGTATACCCACGTCCTTCACGGTGACCTGCCCATGTACTTAGTAGTACACCCACCTCATCAACTGCCACTACAGCACTGACTAAGCCCCGTCCTAGTCATAATGCCAACGTGTCCGAGACAGATCAGAGTCAAAATGTCAGTGAGACATGCAGACATGCGCAAGTCAAAACATCCGTTAACTCAAGAGCAGTCCAAATCACAACGTCTGATCTGAGTAAAAACACACAATACAAAATTTTAGACTCGTGGTTGTCTTGGTGTTGCCAAGACAACCACGAGTCTAACTTGACCAGCGGACTTCACTACAAGCTGATTGGCTGTTGAAACAGAAAGACACAAACTATGGGTAAGTAACTCACAGAGCCCCACTTCAAAAGATTCAAACTATGCCTTCAAAAGAAGTAAAAAGCATACAGCAGCATTGCTTTCCTTGACCTGGGACACGCCATGTTTGCGGAAACGTCAGCCAGCCTCGCCCAACTAATTACCCAACTGAGATTCGATCACAGTGAGAGCACAGTCAAGATAAGGAGAACACATTTAAACAAAGGGTTTAAATGCAAAGTGCCGCTGTCTAGAAACAGACATGTTAGTTCCAGGTGTAAATCTGCTCTCAGGTCAGTGCAACTTGGGGTCAAAGTTCAGATTTGATCTTTCAGTGCACCTTTGTTCTATAAAGTGCACCACACATGTTAAAACCACCAGACACAACAATGGAGGAGGTAATGTGACTGCGGCGTGAGAGGAGCCGCCAGCAACAAGCCAATAATGTCTGTTAGTTTCCCTTCTACAGTAACTTGACACATTTGAACACTCAACATATGAACTACTGTGACTTTTGAATGTTTGTGTTTGCTACACATTCAAACTGTTAGAACAAAAGAAAAAAATCAACTTCCTAAAATAACTTGTTAGAATCTGTGTTTTTTCTGTACGTCTGCCATTGACTCTGATTCATTCCTCTGTTTGTCAGACCATTGTTGATGAAATCCAAATGATGTGAATTCTGAATACAAACAGAAGTCGATGATGATCGATGGATGGAATCCACTGAATGTCCTCTTTATGTGACTCAACACTCTGATGACAACACTGGGTAGATTTCCCTCGGCTCAGTACTTTTCCTACAGCTACAGCTGACCAAGTTAAAAACTCTCATTGCATTCTTTGCGTGTCCTGACAGAGGTCTCTTATGTGTGTCCACACATTGTCCTCATCCCAGAGCTTCCTCAGATATCTTCCTCTGCTGTGGCTGACAAGGCCCAATTACAGTCAGATTGGGAGCCGAATCTGTACTTAGATTAAACAATCTTCAACTGGGCAAGACAGTAAGAGCAGAGTGTTCCAAAAACAATGCTCTTTGTCACACACACACACACACGCACACACAGAAAGTTAGACAGGATGTCCGTCTAAGGAGGAGTATAAGAATGTTTCGTGGACTGCTCTGAGGTGCTGTCTTGTTGTTCACAATAAACGACCTGCAAACGCCTGTGAACTGACCTCCTGTCATCAAGTCGTTTCTTCAATACCTCCAGGCACTGACTGAAGGAGTGGAGCTCCTCCTCACCCTCGAACACATCAGGACGTCCTAATAAAAAACAGAGCACCTCAAGCCTGCAAATCATTCAGCGTCGACAAGTTTCCACAAGTGTTTCTGCCTGTAATTGAAGCTTCTGCAGCAGCTTATTTAAAGAGGAGCTATTTAGACTCCCAGAGGAGAGTGAAGATGAGCGTTTACGAGTAACAGGTAATAATTTCAGGACTCACAGAGTGTGCGGTTTGGACGGCAGGAAGTTGGACCCCAGAGCAGGTTGGTGCTTATAATTACGACTCATTTAATTGTCTCATTTGGGTTCAAAGGTTTATTGGTGTTTTCCAAACCCAGACATTACTGGGGTCGAGTTCACCCGTAACTGACATTGTTTCTAGCTTTAATATATAAATTGACGGAGTGTGCTTTAATTTATTATGTTTTTACGGAAATCATAAACCTGTCAGGCTGCAACCTGCCTCAAGACAAAGATACTGTAGTTATGTGTCAGATCCTGCGACCTCGTAAAGATACCGAAGCATGTAAAACTATCAGTCAATGATTTTTAAGACTGGGCGCTATTTTTTCAAGTCCAACTCCATGTAGGAGAGCAGGGGCATAAAAATGTTACCAATCAATTAGTACAGACCGTTGAACGATTAGCCTCTGAAACACTGAGTGCAGATGAGAGACAGAGATTTGAGACTACAGTAGCCTGTAGACAGCTGACTATATTTAGAAGTAAATGTATCTGTAGCGTCTGTAAGGTGTCTTGTTGCAGTTCTGGCTTTTTGTTTTTCCACTGAACCTTCCTGACTGGTGATATTACCAGACAAATGCCAAAAACACAACGTAGATTAGTCAATATCAGAATAGATGTTGGCTGATGAGGACAATATCATGTTATGTCATAAATCTGATCTGCATAGTTTCCTCAAAGTATGATCACTCAGTCAAGGCAATGCACGCTGACCAATGTGTAGGCTGAATAAATATACATTTAAACAGAAAGGTACAGGGATTACTTTTTTATTTTATTTGGTAGGCCGACGCAGAAGTTAACATCACCCGAGTTTATTTTGGGTTATTGCGGAAAATGCAGCAAACAAGTGTTAATGATACCTGTGCTTTTTGTTCAGGAAGATCATCCTCACAGTTTTTGATTTTTGAAGCCTAAATGTTAGCGCCATAAGTAAAAAGCTGACAGTAGGGTCTAAACAAACGACACCACATGACTCAGGCTGACGTCCCTACAACAGCGCAGGCATAAAGCTGTGTTTGACGTCTCCTTTAGCCACTTGTTAGCAACCCTCTTTTTTAAGACACGAAAAAGCTTCAAAATAAAACATTTCAGTCTCTTAAGCTTTTCATGTTACTCTACTGATGGTGGCGATGTCTGTGTCCTTCTCTGAAATCTGAGTTTCAAATGTAGGCCTACTGCACACGAGTAAAGGTGTTAATGTTGCCAATATAAAAGCCAATCGCTGTCCAATACAGGAAGCACAAATCAAAAGTAACAGAATTTAACACAACACTGGCAAAGAAACCTGAAACCTCCAGAGTTAGCATTAGCACAGCCAAAGTTTTAACAGCAAATAAAGTTTCCTGCTAAAAAAACAGCTCAGACCAGCTCAGGATGGTTGATGGTTTTAGCTGGTCTTAGCTGGCTGATGGTTTGAAAAGGCTGGTTGATGGTTTAAGATGGTATAAAATGGTTGATGGAATAGGCCGATCTGACAAACAGTCAGAGACGCAAGCCACAGACAGACACACAGATGCTTCTTGCTTTATAGATAGATAACCAAAACAATTTAAACCTTTAGGCCTCTTGCGCAACAGCCATTGTGACAGCAGATACTTTCACATGTGAGCCAGACTGACACATGTGTAAATTTGGAAATACATGCCGGGCATTTCTATTTATTTATTTTATTTTTTAATTTATTTATTTATTTTCTATTTAACACAATAATAACACTAAAAGAGCCAGGAGAAAACCAACATTTGGGGAAATTAGCTTGTCTAAAAACTTTTGCAGAGTAAGCTACGCTGACATACCATCAGTGCATTTTGGCACTTTTAAGGGAGAAAGCAAGTCAACTAGCTGGTTCAATGTTAAATGAGCTAGGTAGCGAATTTAAAGGTTTTGAACAAGCTAATTTCCCAAAATGTTGGTATTTGCCTTTAAGGATCAAAATGACAACAGTAGCAGTGATGCATCCTTAATTATCACTGTTTCCAGATCAACATTCCCAGATAGCAAAAGATGTTAAATCAACATTGAGGATGTGAACTGGAGCTCCCTTCCACTATCTACTGAAACCCCATCGTAGCAGATAATATTGTATGTTTCAAACTTCTGCCAGATAAGCCCTGTACATACTCTGCAAGAACAGAGGAGTTTGTTCTTTTTCTCGAGGAATGTCTTTCTGGCCAGGACATTTCATACTTCTCCAGAAACTCAAGTGCAAAACTCCTCATAGGCCCCTCCCACTGCCACATGCGCAGCGCACGCTTTTCCGCATTAACCACACCCACTTCAGATTTCTGACCAATCACACAATAGTTCTCGGACACCACACAAGAATAAAGTTCTGTCCAGATGATGTGTTGAGAACAAGCTGCAAGAACCAAACCAGGGCTGCAAGAAAAGGATGATGTCATTCTTTTCTTGCAGCAAATTTCTCTGTTCTGAGTATGTAAAGGCGTGAGGGGGTGATCACACAGAAATGAGACACGAGAGACGCGGACGCTTCAAAGACGCTTGAAACGCTGGAAGCACTTATTCAATGCGCGCTAGCTACTGGCATCTGACGCTCAAAAAGTTGAAAATATTTGAACTTTTCAGCATCTATGCGCGTCTAAAAAGACGCCGGAAAAACGCCTGTCAAAAAGACGCTTGAACGCCGGTCAGACGCGCCGTATCATAGGAAAACAATGGTTTCACTGGTGTCGCGTTTCTAGCGTTTCATCTCAGTGTGATCGCTCCCTTAACTAAGCCTACAAGCTAACAAAGGACATAATAAAAGATGCTAACTACCCTGACTGTTCTGAAACATCTGTTAGTCGCTATTTTGGTGCACGGCAGACTCCTCATCTGAGTCTGGGTCTGACTGAGGCTCAAACATGTATAACATAATCTTGCAGATGTTTCTTGTAACGCTAAGACTGTCCATTTTGCGCACAACTCTAATGCAGACGTTGGTGGTTGCAGCCTCTTTTTTTTTTTTTTTACTTTTTATGTGCGAAAACCACGTTAAACTAAATGTTAATCATCACAGACAAAGCAGAGTATAAAACATGTCTGGAAGGCAACAAATGCATTTGAAAACACCACTCTCGTACAGTAAATATGGAGCTACAGCAGCAGTTAGCTTAGCTTAGCATCATGACTGGAAACAGGGGTAACAGCAAGCCTCATTCTAACTGAAGTTAACAAAATCCACCTACAGTCCCTGCAGCTCTCAAGCACATTAATTGAGACAGTGGGACGTGTTTGTTTAATCCTTTAAATAATATTAATATTAATAATAATAATGATAAAAATGATTTAATGAGGGGTATGCTGGTGTATTTGCTGCAAAAGTTACAAGTACACAAAAGACAAGACAATGGACACACAGAACACTCCACATTACACTCAGTACAACACATAATAAGGTAAAACACTATTATTAACTACTATTGAAAGGCACCTCAACACTTCAGCAGCTTCACAACAGGTTACACTTCTTTGTTATAGGTCACACGCGTCTTAATTAACCAGTGAGAGCAAATAATATTTGTGATCATAAATATGTGAATAGTTTACTGTACAAACACTGTAAATGTATTTTTAGTAAATTACTAAAAACACATTAATTAACTTAACTTGTAAACCTTAAACTTGCTTAGCGTCTGTGCTTCATATATTGAGCAGAGCAGAACAGTCAGACAGGTCGGACCACAGCGTTTAACTGTATATCTTTAAATGTTACAGTCACAGCTGAAAATGACAACAAAAATAAACAAGATTGCTGATTTTCCAGAGCTCTGCCACTGAAATCAGTTGCAAGTCGTCCACCTGGAAGTGACTGTCATTGTCAATCAGTGTCGGTCTGTTAAAAGGCACTCAAAGGCAGTTGGCTCTTTAAGCCGCACTAATCAATATATTTGTGCCAGTCTCAGTCATTGAGGGAAAGTGTTGTTGACATTTCGACATTTTAACAACTTGAACTTCAACAGAGATCCAAACTGAAGCTGCTGAGCTTTCATACCTCAGCTGTTACTGAGTCAGCTCTTCGTCTACAGGATATTAAAAACGCATAAATCTTCCCTGAAGTCAAGACATGTGGTGCCTATCACTGCTGTCACATGAGAAACTTTCCAGCTCATATTAACTGGAAGTGAAGTTCCCTCTGACCTTCTGGGCTGAGAAGCATAAAAATAAGAAGGGAAATATGCAGGTAAGTGTTTTATGAGCCAAACAAGGCGACTGTGGTAAATTGGGCATAAATGGAGCACTGAAACTAAAAGGTAACCGACAAAATATAACTGAACATTCTTGTCATTAAAAAAATAAATGTAAAGCTGCATACTTTTCCTTTAACTTAACCTTTATTTTAAAAATTAATTGTTGTTTATCAATTTGATAAAACAAGGGCAAAAGTGGGATTTTATGCTGCTTTCACTTGCAATGGGAAAAAAAGCTGCTGTTAAGATTGAAAACCAAACAGGTTTTTTGTGAGCCTTTTGTTGACATTATCATTTATGGCCACACTGTGCGACAGTCGTCCTCGCCTCCGTAAAAAACTCACAATGAGCAAATGTGTTTTATCACATGTTCTGTACTTCTGATGCAATGGCACACATTACATTATCTCTTTATTTGTGAAATAAGAAAGAGCATTTAAGGTCTCAGTCATGAGTCAGTGGAGTCTTCCTCTGCACAGGATGAAATGTCTGTGATAATATTTTGATTAACTTGGTTCAGTTATTGTGAAAGTAGAGGCACTGCAACAGTTTAGTGTGAAACTACAAACTTGCAACATCACAGTTCACAACAATAAATCGAACAGTTTACCTGCGCTGGATCATTTTGCTGAACTCAACATCTCTGCCGGTGTCTCTCCCAGGTGCTGCGCATCAGTGACTCATAACGAGTCACACACACCCTGATCGAACAAAGTAAAAACTTAGACACAAACACATGGACTTATACACCCTGAAAACTTTACTTAAGATAATAGACCTTTTCCCACAGCACACACTCTGACATGCAAGAAGGAAAAGCACTGGTGCATTTAATTACATTAATGATAGCTACATTCCACTCAGAGGAGCTGCTGGTAATGTGCATGACTGCATGCTGGCTCACTGCGACATTTATTGGAACTGAACCATCCTCAGTGTTAGCATTTGCACCTGTGCTTTTACGGATTAAACAAGTCAGAATGACAAGGAATGAGTCCTTAAACCCAGAAATGAGTTAGCATTTTTGCACTCCCAGTTCCCTCATCTCAAAGTCAATGTTGTTTTTTAATGGATTGTTGGTGAGATGCCTGAAATAAGGTCTGTGGTTAACACAAGCTTAGGAGACTTTAATTTTTACCCCACTCGTGAACTTTGAAGCTTCTATGTGTCTTAAAAAAGGCGGTTGCTAACAGGTGGTTAAATCAGTGCTGAACACGCCTTGCCACGGTGGTGATGTTACGTCATGTGACTGTGGTGTAGTTGTTTAATAACGTTAGTTTTTTACTATTGGCAATTGCATTTAGGCTTCAATAATCGTGACAATGGTGTTCATTTGTGAAGATTATCTCGCTGAACAAAACCTGTAAGTATTAAACATTTGTTTGCCACCAAGCTTACTTTTGACAGTAATCCAAAATCCAGTGGAAAAATCCCAAAAGCCTTTTGAGGAGGGAACCAATGGGATTCTAACTTGTGGGTTGGCCTACAGAAAAACATCATCCCTGGAGCAATAGACCATTTATTTATTTATTTATTTTATTGCTAGGTAACAGTCTAACAGCTGGGTCCTGCAAGCTGCCAAAGAACCTTGACTGAAGTCTTTTATAGATTTCTTGTAAGTTGTTAAATTCTGCAGGCAAACTTAGACTCACTTAGAATGTTTCCCCGATGTTTTCAAATTATTAATACTTTCAGCACACCTCATTCATATAGTAAAAAAAAATATAAATGAAATGTCAGTCAGTTTTAAATTAAACCATATGTAAATGTAGACAGTCATAACTTTTTTTTTCTTAAGCAGGAGTGTCTTTATACCCAGTGTCAGTCTTCTTTAATCGTCCCCAAGAGCCACCTTAGGGACACTATTTCTCACGTAGGGCCTCAGTCACACGGGAAGTGTTTTAGCAGCTGGAGGCAGCTTTTGTAATTGTTTTTAATGCAAATTAAAGTCATTGCTTGCAGGCTTTGTGTTGTTACGCGCCTCGTGTTTCAGCGCTGTGTATTTGTCGGAGGGCTCTGAACTCCTCCAGCTGAAAAAACTCAAAGCAAATAAAGCGCCCCACATCATCTCTGCTTTTTCCCAATTGTCCAGTTGGATGATTTAGAGGTGGGCTTTCTGTGGTGGCCATGACAACAAGTTTACAGTTGGTAAAGGAGGAGAAACTGGTGGTTCTCCCCATGATCCAGCCTCTTTTTTAGGGTCTCATGTATCCACACAGATCTCTGTTTATCTGCTGACAGCCTCTCACCCTCAACCAGAGCTACAGACAGACCCTCTGCCTCAACATGGCAGCAGCTACACACTGATTACTGTGAAATACAAATAATAAATGGTAGATTGATTCCACAGTAAGGTTAGAGTAAGGTGGTGATGGCGTGGTTGCCCTGCAACAAAAAAAGGCACAGCAAGCGATTTTGTTTTTAAATATATATATAAAAAAGGCAGTACGATGCTCCTTGAATTTTGCAACCTGCTAAACGCTTTCTATGTGATCAGGGCCTAAATGGAGAGGTTTGGGTTGAGTTTTTTTTTTTTTTTTTTAACAGCAACAATTTTTCCTTGCGGTGATAATGTCAGAATGCAACATTTAAATCAACATGTGTGACATTAGCTGCTTACCTTCTTTGCTAGACATTGAACCAGGACATCTTCGTGTTTTTCACCAGTTTCCTGTTGTTGAACCAGGTAAACTGTAGACCAGGTGTGAGCTTACTGTCCTTTCTCCACTGTTAGCCTAAAAGCTAAATGCTACAATCCTGCAAATCAGAAAAGATTCCTACTTTTAAACTTTTACATTTTTTACCCTAAAACTGAAAAAAGACTTTGAAGCAAATACCACTGTAACTGCAACTGTCACATCTCTACATCCACATTTTTACGTCCCCCAATATTCAGTATTAAAGAAACCAGATTCAACCAAAGCATCTCAGCTGCAAAACTCAGCACCTCTAAACCGCTCTTAAACGCCCCCAGCTGGACATTTACTGAGGAGCACCTAGGAAAAATTGCTTTGGTGGGCACGAAGCCTCAGCAGACCAGAGGAATAAAAACAGAGTGAGAGCTATGAGCAACTGAAATCAAGACAAGGTTTGCTAGATTTATCTGAGAGCTGCATGGTCTTAATTTGACGTTTTCTGCCCTGTCTTCCTGTTTCTGTTTCCTCGCAGATCAGATTACTCCTTCAACATGAACCAACTCAAACTGCTCAATGACAAACAGCATTTCATCTTCATCCTCATCACCATGTTGGCCCTTCTGTGCTCCGGCCAGACCTTACCGAGGACAGATCCTCCTATACGCCCCGGCCACCCCTTCCTGTTCACGTGGAACGCCCCGACCGAGCTGTGCGACATCCGCTTCGGCATGCCTCTCGACCTCTCCTACTTCCAGTTTGTCAGCAGCACGCTGAGGACAGCAACCAACCAGAGCATCTCCATATTCTACATTGACCGCTTTGGCATCTTCCCCTACGTGGATGAAGACACTGGTGAGATGTACGATGAGGGTCTGCCGCAGCTGGTAGACCTGCAGGAGCATCACGATGAGGCCGAGGATGACATCGAGTACTACATCCCTTCTGACATACCGGGCCTTGCTGTGCTTGACTTTGAGGAGTGGAGGCCGCAGTGGATCAGAAACTGGGGCAACAAAGACATCTATCGAGAGATATCCATTGAAACGGTCAAGATGAAGAACCCGCTGCTTTCTGAGGACGAGGCGGAGGACAGGGCCAAGATCGTATTCGAACGTGCAGCCAAGAGGTATTTCCTTCGATCCATCCGCATTGGCAAGAGGATGAGGCCCAAAAGACTCTGGGGTTACTACCTGTACCCCGACTGCTACAACTACGACTACAACCAAGACATGGTGGGCTTCACTGGAGAGTGTCCTGCCATTGAGAAGGAAAGGAACAATGAGCTGATGTGGCTCTGGAAAGATTCCACAGCACTCTTTCCATCCATCTACCTGGAGCTGGTGCTCAGAGACTCCCAGCAGGCCCGGAAGTTTGTTCGTCATCGCATCCAGGAGGCCATGAGGGTGTCAACACTCCCCAACAGCACCTACTCCATCCCCGTCTACGCCTACATCCGCCCGGTGTACAAGGACAGCATCGATGACTACATGTCAGAGGTCAGACACACCTTTGATCATAAAGACACACCCTCTTATCACCTTTAGGCACAATGTGTGTTAAATACTGGTCTCTGGGGGCGTCGGTAGCGTAGTGGATAGTGCTGGCGCCCCTTGTATAGAGGCGATGCCTTGCTGCAGCAGTCGCAGGTTCGACTCCAGCTTGCAACCCTCTGCTGCATGTCAACCCCCACACTCTCTCTCTCTCGCCCCATTTCACTCTGTCCTGCTCATTAAAGGCAAAAAGCCCAAAAAATAATCTTAAAAAAAATATACTGGTCTCTGGCTGGAAGGTTTCTGCTGCTCTCCTAATTTACATCGTGAGATATTTCAAATATAAATGCTGGCTAAAATGATTCAACTGACTGACAGAGTTGTAAAACAGACAAATGTTGTTCCTTTGTCTAGTGTATTATCACTTCCTTTTACCATTTCTTGGGAAAATACTAAATCAGACAACTCTTTCTCTGAGAAAATTATAGAGTCAGTGGAGGAAAAGTCACTCTTAAAATCAAATTACTAGGAAAAGAGGACATTAATGTACAAACTAAAAAAGAGGGTATTTCACAGGGTAAATAAGAGCTGTCTTGAAAGTTTACACTTTGTATATGTTGGACTGTATGGAAGGCCATTTCATGCTCTTGTCTGATACCCATTTCCACCAACTTGAAACAGGTTACATTCAGGTTCCTGCACCTAATTTTGAATCATTCGGAGCATTCTGACCAAAAATAAATTGGCTCTGAAATGTTGATTCTCAGCTGGAACCAATAAAAAATGTCAAGTTTTCCTTAAGCCCAATTCAGACCAATGATTCGCAATGACTAGAAACTGTCTTAGAACCAGAGAACCAGTTCCAGAGAGAAGTTGCGGTGGTGTGAATCATCATCATTTAATCAGACATAAACAGAGTCAGGTATATCCTGAGGACTCCTGTCTCACGTCCTGGTTTCCAAAAAGACTGGAATGGTGTTCAAGTTCTGGTCAGCTTTTTTGCTAAATTAATTTAATGATATCGCTGTCAGGTGTGTCTCAGCTATAACATGTGAACTCTGCAGCCCTTCTAAATCTAAATATATTTTATTAGCATTAAGAGAACTCCGCACTACAACTGCTGTGAAATACCTTATTGTCAACTCTGTAAGACTCCGGCAGATCTTACCCCTGATGTTCATCATGTATGCTGCGTAAGAAAAATTAAATCATTGGGATGTTGCTTTGTTATAAGGTTTAATAGTTTTAGTCTTTAATAGACTTTCACCTTTTAAAACCGTGGTTCCCAACTGGTGGGTCACGGTCCAAAAGTGGGTTGTGGGTTGATTCTGAATGGACCACGTGACTTTCAAACATGTCAACTTTGTAAAAAAAAAACACACTTTATTTTGAAGTACAGCGAATTTCAGGCACTGAGCTTTTCTTTTGAAGTGTTGTCTCCTTTTAACAGAGACAGAAAATGTTGACGAAACTCAAGTATGACGTTCACTGTATCAGACAGTGTGGACCTTGAACTAATGACTAAGCTAGTTGGGAACCAGTGTTTTAAAATATGTTTTCAAGAGTAAAATCTAATGACCCCCCCAAAAACAAGGTTTTGTCACAATTCTCAAGAATGAATGATATCTGTAATAATGCAACAAAAGTTTGCAGGTAATCAGTACGATTCACCACCTTCCATTGTGCAACGCGCCCTGTTGACATTCTGGGGGAAACGGGCTGGTTCATTAAACAGCACCCAGAATCCTGAACAGGTTCAAGAACCAGAGCTAACTTGGTTGAACGCAGTATGATTGGCTGTCACTTGTCTTGCAGTTTGATCTGGTGAACACCATCGGAGAAGCTGCTGCTCTCGGCGCCGCTGGCGTTGTTTCCTGGGGAGATATGAACGTCACCGACACAGAGGTAAAATGTGACATCACTCCGGAGTTTCTCTTTATTCCTCTGTTTGTCTAACAGCCACTAACTGACTAAGTATCCCACAATCCTGTAGGACTCCTGCTTTGATGCTCGGCGCCACCTGGAGCGGGTCATGAACCCGTACATCGTGAACGTCTCCGCAGCAACGCAACTCTGCAGCCAGGCGCTCTGCCAGGGCCGTGGTCGCTGTGTGAGGAAGCAGTGGGACGATGACGTCTTCCTCCACCTTGACCCGTGGCGTTACAGCATTAAGCAGCAACGCCGCGGCGGCCCTCTGACTGTGAGTGGCGGCCTGTCACAGGATGACATCAACTATTTCGACCGAAACTTCGACTGCATGTGCTACAGCGAGAAGCCGTGTCGATCGGTCCTGACGTTCAACGTTATTAACGAGGCCTTCCTCACCACAAGGAATCGAGGTACTGAGAAGCCCCGCCCCCTGCTGCTGGTGATGATATTGCTCTGTCTGAAGTATATGGTGATGCGGATGTAGATTATTAACACAAACGTGACACTTGTGCTACAGGACGTGTGGTTACAGGCAGGTAAAGGACAATTTCACTGTTGTTTTGTTTATCATTATATATATTATATCCTGACTGTTTGTACCTGTGTTTCCATTAAAGGTGTTTTTACTTCAGCTTAACCAAATCTCTCATTCACACAACTTTCCTTTGGAACACGTTCCTTCAATAACACTAAATTGCAGGAGCTTATCACCATTAATGATTTTAAAACTCGGCTTACAGGCTTTATAATGGCAAATTTTGGAGTGTGTAAATGTTTTACTGCATAGTATTTTATCATCCTCACATCAGTGTTTTTAGTCTTTTAGTGTGTATTGTGGTGCACTGTTTTTGTTTAACATGAACTTTTCCTCCTCAGGATCCTGTTACCACCTTCTCAGCCCCCATCCAGCCGTCTCCTCTTTCTTCTTTATGTGTGTCTTATTATGTTTTGTGCTTCAATGCTGCCATTTTGGCCAGGCCTTGCTCGTAAAAGAGATCATTTGATCTCAAGCAAATCTACCTGGTAAACTAAAGGTTAAATAAAAATAAATAACAAAACACTATTATATTAAGTATTAAGGTCTTAACACAAGGTTTAGACATGCCTTCAACGTTAGAACACACACATTTGCACATTTTTATTAAGCACATTTGCAATTTATTAAACTACATGCAGCTTTTATGACAAAATGATTTCAACTCTAGGACCTCTTACTAGCTTCTTACTGAGCTTTCAACACGTCAGTCCAGACATTCATCATCTCCAGAGGATGAATCCTAATGACTCTGCTGCTCTGACTCTTCGTCTAGCACTTACTAATAACATTCTCATCAACCTGCACCTTGAGTTTAGTGTTGATTAGCAAATGCTAGCATGCTAACACGCTATGCTAAAGCCCTTTTTACACAGAGACTGAGCTATAGGGCAGCTACAAAATCCCCTTCTTTATGCCACCTTTGCATTTTTACACAGAACCAAACAACGACAGCATCATGCCGCTCGGGTGTGTGATTTTACACATGCTGCGTAAAACACAAGGTCAGGTGCTGGGCGCTGCTCTTGCGCCTTTTTCTGTGCCAACGTTCAAGTGCACGGTGGCAGGTTGCGTCTGAGGTTGCTAAGCAACTTCAACAAGCACCATAGCACGTCTACCTGAAATCCTGAGTGTAGAGCTGATCTTCTTCCAGGAGCTGTTGTGACTTTATGTTGTGTAGTTTAGTGTAATACTACTACTGTGGGTCATATCTAATAAATGCACACGGAGGCTGGGATGCAGTTCAACCGAGTTCTCTTTACTGAATCGCACACGTCCCGGGTCTCAGACATACACAGCCGAACACAGAGCACATCAAATAGAGTTAGAACAACATAGTCGAGCACCGAGTACTCGATCCAATATACCACATCCCTCTTTTCCAATTGAGATGTGGCCTACATCAGTTGCCTCAATCTATAACTCCTTAATAACAATAAATTGTAAGGCTATAACATTAACAGGGTCATTCTTTCACAAGTGTATCTCAATTCCCCATTAAACATGTCTCACACCAACTGACTCTTATTAACTACTCTTAACAACTTTGTGGTGAAGCATTCAATCTGTGATATTTAAGTGCATTTTGAACATTTGACATATCAAAACATTTCCAACTAGGCTTCAAACATTTCAAGGTTAGGCACTTTTTAATTTTCTTTTCCCTTTCACTTCTTTTTTTTTTTTTTTTTTAAGACTTTTTGTAGCTCATGAACACATTAACAGCACGTAACATCCATGACATCAGTCCTTGTACTTAGCAGGGAGTCTAACCGCCCTGCCACACCTGGTGTAGCGTGTAGGAGTGCTGTTCACAGCCATAGGATGAGGGGGTTGTGGCTGCACTTCTTGTAGTGGTGCAGTGGGTGATGCAGGGGCTGAGGGGTTTGCTCCTCAGAGTCCAAATGTCCATCATCAAGGTGAGTGTCATTGAACAAGCTAGGATGTATCTTCCTCAGATGTCGCCTGTTCCTTCTCTGTAACCTCCCAGTTGGTGTCTGCACAGTGTATGAACGCGGTTCAATTCGTCGCTGGACGACAACAGCAGGCTCCCAGCCGCGTCGTGTCTGCATATGTACAGTATCACCTGGGAACAATACAGGTAGTGGTCTTGCATGCTGGTCGTAGTGTTGCTTTTGGCGTGACTGCAGATCCTGTATTTTGTTGTGAATGTGCTGTGGGACGGATTGTTTCAGTGCAGCACTGGAGCAAGGAAGTGTGCTCCGCAGGACTCTACCCATCAACATTTGCGCAGGTGACACATTCAGTCCCGTCACTGGGGTGTTCCTCAGTGATAGCAAAACAAGATGTGGGTCAGTGCCGGTCTGCATTGCTTTCATCAGCGCATGTTTTACAGTCTTTATGGACCTCTCCGCCATTCCATTTGATGAGGGAAAACCCGGGCTGGAGTGTGTGAGCTTAATCTCCCATGAAGCTGCAAAGGACTGCATCTCATAACTTGCAAAGGGACATGATCGCTCACTATTTCCCTAGGAATCCCGTGTCTGGCAAAGACGGATTTCATCTTCTGAATCACTGTGTGAGCAGTTTTATCAGCCAAGTTGAGCACCTCAGGATATTTTGTCAGGTAATCTACTAACAACAGGTATGACTGACCATGTAGCTCGAAGATGTCAGCTCCAATTTTCATCCATGGCAACTCTGGAACCTGATGTGGTATGAGAGGTTCAGTCTGTTGTTTAGGCTGTAACTGCTGGCACTGCACACATTTCTCCACCATTGCCTCTATGTCTCGTGCCATGCCTGGCCAATATAGGGTCCTTCTTGCTTTGGCCTTTGTGCGCTGCACACCCTGGTGTGCAAGATGCAGCTTCTCCAAAATTACGCTCCTGAAGCTCTCAGGTATTGCGATCTTGTCTCCGACCATGACTATGTCATTTTCAATGCTGATGTTGTGCCTCACTGGCCAGTAGCTGTGTAGCTTCCTGTCTAGACTTTTCTTTTTCTGAGGCCAGCCTCTGACATGTTTCTCACAAACAGCTCGTAGCACGCTGTCTGCTGCTGTTGCCTGCTTCAATCGGCTGAGTGTTTCCTCACTCAGAGCATCTGTGGCTTCCAGAGCATAGACAACTCTTTCGTCCAAGGGGTTTTCACTGATTTTGTCACTGTCTCCACTTGTTGCGGCACGTGAAAGCGTGTCAGCAATGTACATATGTTTGCCTGGTGTGTATGTCACATTCAGATCATATCTCTGCAGCTGTAGAAGCATCCCCTGTAGTCGAGCTGGTGCTTTGCTCAGTGGCTTGCGCACGATGACCTCTAGTGGCTTGTGATCGGACTGCACGGTTACCGGCCTGCCATAGACGTACTGGTGGAATCTCTTTGCTGCGAATACTATGGCGAGCAATTCCTTTTCTATTTGCGCATACCTCTTTTCAGTGTTGGTGAGCGCTCGTGAGGCATAGCATACGGGGTGACCGTCCTGCAGCAGGCAAGCTCCCAGGCCATCTTTCGACGAATCAGCTTGCAGAGTCAGAGGTTTCCTGTGGTCATAAAACCTCAACACCGGGGCTTGTGTGAGAGCAGACTTTAGTGTCTTTAGTGCTTCGTCGTGGTGTGGGCCCCACTGCCAGGCTACATCCTTTTTGAGCAGCTGTCTGAGTGGCGCTGTTAGCGAAGCTTCATTTTGTATGTACTGTGATAGGAATTTTGTCATACCAAGCAGACGTTGGAGACTTTGTTTGTCTTCTGGAGTTGGCATGTCAACAATCGCTTTGATCTTTGCGTCATCAGCCCTCTGTCCTGCTGCGGTGATGACGTGTCCCATGTATCTCACTGTGTCGACTTTGAACTGGATCTTGTCCTTATTGAACTTCACATTTGCAGCCTTTGCTCTTTCCATCACCTTCTGGAGAATTTCATCATGTTCCAGCTCTGACGACGCTGCTATAATCATGTCGTCTGCTATGATGTACACACCTGGAATGTCACCAAAGGTCTCACAGTTCTTTTGTTGAAACACCTCACTTGCAGACTTGATCCCAAACGGGAGTCTGAGGAATCGGAACCGGCCCCATGGCGTGTTGAAGGTGCAGAGCTTAGACGATGGCTCATCCAGCTTGATCTGCAGTATATCCGTCCTTTTCATCCAGATGGAGAAAATGGATTTCCCCGCTAGTCTGCTGCGCACATCTTCAGTTGGAATGGAGTAGTGTTGGCGTTTGACTGCTACATTCAGGTCGCAAGGGTCCAAGCACACCCTTAGCGCACCAGTCTTTTTCTTTGTTGCAACTAAGCTGTTCACCCATTCTGTGGGCTCATTGACTGGAGCTATCACTTGTCTGTTTTGCAAGTCTTTGAGTGTCTTCCAGTCGGTCCATGATGGACAGTGGTACATTTCTGCATGCGTGAATCACAGGTGTGACACTAGGGATCAACGTATGTGATGAACTCCAGGGAATTCACCTAACCCTGTGAACACCTCTGCATACCTCTGTAGTAGCTCTTCTTTAGTGGCTGGGGTTTTTTCCTGTACCTGAATCGCTGCTGTGAGTGCCTCCACCCTCTTCACCAGGTGCAGCTCCTCACATGCATCTCCGCCCAGAATCGACTTGTTCGTCTGGTTAGTCACATGAAAGTCCAGCACGGCCTTGTGTCTGTTCGTCTTGCATTCTAAGGTTGCAACACCATCTGCTGGGACCCGTGCTCCTCCAAATGCTATTAGTGTGGTTTTTGTTGGACGCAGCTGAATAGGACCGGTAGCTGTCTGTATACCTTCCTGGACAGAACATTTGCATCGGCACCTGTGTCAAGCTTGAAGTCAATCGGGACACCTCTGATCGTGGCTGTTTCTTGCCATTTAGTACAACTTCCATGTTGAGCTGCTTTCTCGTCCTTATGTCCTATCATGCCAATGTATAAAGAGTCCACTTCAGTTTCTATATCGTTCATAGTCTTTGTCTTGTGGTTGCTGTTTTTGTCTGTGCCACTTCTACACATCTTTGAAAAATGGTTGTTTTTTCCACACTTGTGACATGCAACACCGTAAGCTGGGCATTGACGGGGCTCATGCTTGTTTCCACATTTGTGGCAGACACTTGTTGCCTTTTTCTTACCACTTGATTTGCTTGTTCCAACTGCCTGTGTGTGATAGTCTTTCAGCTTTTCTCACTGCATCCACTGCGACTTCTTGGACAACATGTGGAGTTTGCATGGCTTGCATTTGAGTCTTAGCCAGCTCAGCTGACCTACAAACGTCAATGGCTTTCAGCAGAGTAAGTGCATTATCACGTAGCAGCCTCTCTTCAGACGAGCATCATTTATGCTGAACACTAGTTTATCCCTGATCATGTCATCTTCATGTCTGCCAAACTCACAGTCTTTACTCTTCTGGCGTAGCTCTGTGATGAATCTGTCCACCGATATACCTGATGACATCGTGTGTGACCAAAACTGGCGCTCGAAGACGATGTTCTTTCGCGGGCTGTAATCTCTGAATGCCGTCACTTCCTCCATCGTGACTTCTTGTCCTTCTGCAACTACGGTAAGCGTGTTGTACACTTCCAGCGCCTCCTCGCCGACAGTGTGAAGCAAAATGGCTATTTTAACCTCTTCATCTTTACTCGACGCACCTGAAGCAGTCATATACAGCTGGAAACGTTGCTCCCATCTGCGCCAGTTTTCAGCGACATTACCGGTGAGTATAAGCGGTGACGGTGGCTTGAACTGCTCCATGTTAGCGTGCTAAATCCTTTAGCTGCCCGCTAATCCTCAAGTCTGTCCTCACTTCTCCTTCTTTTCTGTACTTACTCCGTAGCGCCGACTTCTGACACCATGTTGTGACTTTATGTTGTGTAGTTTAGTGTAATACTACTACTGTGGGTCATATCTAATAAATGCACACGGAGGCTGGGATGCAGTTCAACCGAGTTCTCTTTACTGAATCGCACACGTCCCGGGTCTCAGACATACACAGCCGAACACAGAGCACATCAAATAGAGTTAGAACAACATAGTCGAGCACCGAGTACTCGATCCAATATACCACAGGAGCTGTGTAGGCCTACAGTCTGTGAGACAGATGTAAAGTTCTGCGCTTTATAAACAGTAACAGTAGCAAAACATGGCAATAACATACAATGAACAAAAATATAAACGCAACACCTTCGTTTTTGCTCCCATTTTTCATGAGCTGAACTCAAAGATCTAAAACATTTTTCTATACACACAAAAGACCATTTCCCTCAAATATTGTTCACAAATCTGTCTAAATCTGTGTTAGTGAGCATCCCACCTCACAGGTGTGGCATATCAAGATGCTGATTAGACAGCATGATTATTGCACAGGTGTGTCTTAGGCTGGCCACAATAAAAGGCCACTCTGAAATGTGCAGTTTTATCACACAGCACACAGATGCCACAGATGTTGCAAGTTTTGAGGGAGCGTGCGACTGGCATGCTGACTGCAGAAATGTCCACCAGAGCTGTTGCCCGTGAATTGAATCTTCATTTCTCTACCATAAGCCGTCTCCAAAGGAGTTTCAGACAATTTGGCAGTACATCCAACCGGCCTCACAACCGCAGACCACGTGTAACGACACCAGCCCAGGACCTCCACATCCAGCATGTTCACCTCCAAGATCGTCTGAGACCAGCCACCCGGACAGCTGCTGCAACAATCACTTTGCATAACCAAAGAATTTCTGCACAAACTGTCAGAAACCGTCTCAGGGAAGCTCATCTGCATGCTCGTCGTCCTCATCGGGGTCTCAACCTGACTGCAGTTCGTCATCGTAACCGACTTGAGTGGCAAATGCTCACATTCGATGGCGTCTGGCACGTTGGAGAGGTGTTCTCTTCACGGATGAATCCCAGTTTTTACTGTTCAGGGCAGATGGCAGACAGCGTGTGTGGCGTCGTGTTGGTGAGCGGTTTGCTGATGTCAACGCTGTAGATGGAGTGGCCCATGGTGGCGGTGGGGTTATGGTATTGGCAGGTGTATGTTATGGACAACGAACACAGGTGCATTTTATTGATGGCATTTTGAATGCACAGAGATACCGTGACGAGATCCTGAGGCCCATTGTTGTGCCATTCATCCACGACCATCACCTCATGTTGCAGCATGATAATACACGGCCCCATGTTGCAGGATCTGTACACAATTCCTGGAAGCTGAAAACATCCCAGTTCTTGCATGGCCAGCATACTCACCGGACACGTCACCCACTGAGCATGTTTGGGATGCTCTGGATCGGCGTATACGACAGCGTGTTCCAGTTCCTGCCAATATCCAGCAACTTGGCACAGCCATTGAAGAGGAGTGGACCAACATTCCACAGGCCACAATTAACAACCTGATCAACTCCATGCGAAGGAGATGTGTTGCACTGCGTGAGGCAAATGGTGGTCACACCAGATACTGACTGGTTTTCTGACCCCCCCAGTAATGCAAAACTGCACATTTCAGAGTGGCCTTTTATTGTGGCCAGCCTAAGACACACCTGGGCAATAATCATGCTGTCTAATCAGCATCTTGATATGCCACACCTGTGAGGTGGGATGGATTATCTCAACAGAGGAGAAGTGCTCACTCACACAGATTTAGACAGATTTGTGAACAATATTTGAGGGAAATGGTCTTTTGTGTGTATATAGAAAATGTTTTAGATCTTTGAGTTCAGCTCATGAAAAATGGGAGCAAAAACAAAAGTGTTGCGTTTATATTTTTGTTCAGTGTACATTTACTGTCCCTGTTATATGGCCGCTAATCTCGTCCTCTGCTCGGAGGGTAAGGAGCAGCTGGATTGTCTTGTTTTCCCAAGTTGCAGACATTTTTTTTTTTTGCTGCTGATCTTCCTCTTTGAGCGAGCTGCTAACTGCTAAAGGCTGCACATAACACGTCATCCAAACAGCACTCCATCCTGCAGGCTGTCCTGTTTATACAGACTCTGTTTTGGCGCTGTTACTATCTTCCGTGGCGGCTTTAAAGCATGACCACTCTGTCACCCCAGTCTGAGATGGCACCTTATTTAGAGCACGGTGAGGCGGTATAAGGGTGTGATATTCCCGCCTTGAACAGGCAGTGTAAAAGGGGCTTAAGATGGTGAACATGGTAAACATCAGCATGTTAGCATTCTTGTTCAAATCAGAGCCATGTGAAGGAGTGACACACACACACACACACACACACACACACACACACACACACACACACACACACACACAGGTCAGAAATCATGCTCAGAGACATAATCAATCAGCTCGGGGGTCCAGTTCCTTGGAGATGGCTGGTTTGTTTCCTGTGGGTGGAGTTGAGAGGCATGGGTGGAGTTAGGGATTTAATGGTTATTTGGTTTGGTTTAAATTGTGACAGGAAACATTCTGCTTTTCTCTGAATCTTATCTTGAAGGGAAGAAATGTTTCTCACTATATTAAATACAGTAGGTGCACTGAGGAAAATAATGAAAGACCTGACTTTGTGGGGAAAAACAAAAACTACCCACAAACTTGAAAAGCTCAAATATTAATTTGCATTGTAAAGCAGAATTATTCCAATGATGCCAACTCTTCTTTTATTGGCTATGAGGGTTGTTGGATTTTATTTTCAGCTGATCTCTTGTTAATTCGTGGAGGACCAGAGGGGTTAAATTCCTCTACACCAGATATTTGGTCAGGAGGAGGCACACTGAGGGAAGACAGTGTGTTAATGTTTAACTGAATGCACCCTTTCTCTGTGTGTGTGTGTGTGTGTGTGTGTGTGTTTTTTTTTTTTTTTTTACCTGTCCTCTTGCCACAGCAGACACCGTCAGTGGAAATGCAGTATGGAAAGGTGACCGCTAGATGGCAGAGCAGCCCGATCACAGACAGAGAAGAAGGAGGAGGAGGAGGAGGAAGATCTGGAGAGGAAAGAGCAGCTTTTACAGGAATCCAGTGTTTTGGTTTTTCTGTGCTGGAATTTACTGTACTCAAAAATAAAGTTTTTTTTTTTTTTTTTTTTACAAGTTTAACATTTTGTGAGTCCCTTGCGGTCCAATCAGAATGGGCCAAAAACCCACCTTTGGACCACGACCCACCAGTTGGGAACCACTGCAATAATGCTTAATTTGCACAAGAGGAATGATCACAGGAATAAAATCTGCTTCAGCGTTTATATGGGCACCTGATTACTGAATTCACAGTTGTTTGTTGTTTGGTAATTCATTAATTAGATAGTTCTTTATTAATCCCTTATCTTAAATGAAACCAAGTGAGCATCCGTTACCACATCTTAATGACATGCAAACATGCATGTAAGTTTGTACAAGAAAAATGTTGGCAAAACAACTTTAGACACTTAAACTACGATGCCTTCTAATCTGTGACACTCATCCATCTCCTCACTGACCGTGACAACAGACCACTGGATCACCGGTAGACGCCTTCATCAGACTGCTGCACATCACTGATGGTAAACTCTCCTGCATCTCCGTTTCCAATGTAGCTGTCATTCTTGTGGAAATATGCTGTTTGTTTTCTACAGTGCAGAGTGACATCACTTCCTATAAACACAGGAAGTTTGGGCAACTCCAGCATCACAGAATAATCTGGAAGAGAAAAGAGACCAGAGCCGCACACAAGTTCACTCAATTAGACCAGAAATGTACCCCAGATATCCTCCTGAGACCCGCACTTTTGTTTGGTATGCACTTTCAATTTTTCCTAGCTATTTGAGTAGTAGGACCTGAGAAGTAAAAAAAACCTAAAGATTATCACTGATGATAAATAAATAAATCCCAATATCTTTGTACAAGACAAGCCATGATTGAGGACATGATAATTAATGTCCCTCAATGAGCTGATGAAAATTTCCCAGTTGTCGACAAACGAGCACTTTCTAATAAACAGCGTCATGTTACTGTTGCTAAAATTGGTTGAATTTGTTGCCACATCAAACTAGAAATGTTATTAATCGTAAATAAACATGTTTCACCCGCAGAATTTGATCAGGTTGTGCACCTTGTCCAATTTTGTGTGTGGAACAGCTGCAGACTGACCCGACAGAGATGGCTGCCATCTTGTTTTTACATGGATTAGTGTATTGTTCTATCTGCTGTTGTTGTTATTATTCTGTCTATTGTTTTTATATTTGTCTGCTGTTGCTTTTGCTTTATGTTTGCTTTTTAAATGCATATTCTGCACTGTTTTTCTTGCTTTTAGCTTTTGTTTTTAATGATCTATTGTTCCTTTAATGTTTTATCTTAACGTATTTCTCTTGTAAAGCACATTGAATTGCCTTGTGTATGAATGGTGCTATATAAATAAAATTGCCTTGCCTTGCCTATTGTGGTTTTACTACCACTATATGGCACAAAAAAGTGTCTACGAACGAGGACAAAAGGGTCTAAGTTAAGCAGAATAACATATAAGTTCCAGTAAACCCAAAATGTAATGTCCTCATATGAGGACACAAGGTCTCAGGACGATATAAGGCAGGCAAACACAGGATTTAAACATTCAGCTGTCACCAAGTCCCACACTGAAACTCTGAACACACACCAACCCGATCCCCAAACACCAAAGTCGTTAATATTAAATACATAGCTACAAACATACAATAACAGTGTGAGCTGTTTGACTTTAAAACTGCCATCTTCCTGCAGTTTCAGTGGAAAACCTTCGACCATCCATTGCAGATCTCAGAGCAGATTGCTGGAGCTAATAGCAAATTCTGCAGCCTGAGCTGAAGATTTTTCACCTGTTACTTTTATGATTTCTGCAGTTTAAGGCACAAAAACAACTCCTGAAATTAATCGTAACCTCTCGGGTTGTTCTATCCCTCACAAACACCTCACTGAGCACGTTAGTCAGAAGCCCATTCACACACAGTTAGTCCATCATACCTTAGTTTGTTCTCAAGAAGAAGATTGTCAAGCAGACCAAAAAGAGTAAGTTCAGCTCCACTCAGAGACAGTCCATCACAACAACACAAACACTGGACAGACACCAGGCAGGATGGAGCAGGTTAGTTTCTCACCACTTACACTGATGTTGACCTGGACGCTCCTCTGTCCAGCTCTGGATTCACACCAGTAAACTCCACTGTCTGATGAGCAGAGGAACAGAGGAACCAACGATCCTCCCAAAGTTTTCTTGACCTCCACCACATGTCTGTGTCTGTCCTCCCGCTGTCCTCTTCACTGTCCATCCGTCCACTGTCTGTCCATCTTCAACACAACTCAGAGAGACGGGCTCTCGTCTAAAGTACAGCTGATGGTTGGGACGGGCGTCCCGAGAGACTGCAGGACAAAATACAGACAGAGATAGTTTTTGAGGTCTGTTTTTTAGATGTGTGCGACCGAGGGCCGCTTCATAAACTGCAAGTATATTACGGCCCTAATAGCCACAGATGTGCGTAATGGTCGCACGTAAAGTCTACTTTATTTACTTTATCACTGTAACGATTAAACAAGTCAAGTGCAAAATATAAATAAAAGTATATACACTAAATGATACAAATGTATTATTTGACCAATTTTAAAGTTTTACAACATTTTCTTCCTGAAATCTACCTTGAAACCCTAACCCCTGTTGGGATCAGGATAATCCTGGTTTTTTGGATCAAAAGTTATCCAAATCCTACTGAAATGTTTTGAACAACACAAACTGAAGGTTTGATCCAGATTAAAACTAGGATTGGACTCTGTGATCTAATCCGATTTCAGAATCCTTCTTTCCCTTATGAACAACACATTTTCAAGATTTGATCCAATCCCATAACCAAAATCCGATCAGATTACCTTTGAACAACTGGCCCTCTGAGATGGGAAACTCTGGGTTACGGGTTTCAGAACACGTGATTTCAATCGGTTCGATCAACACAGACTTTGTTCACTCTGAGTTAAGCGCGTGCAGCACGACTTTAAAAAGCTGTCATCAATGGAGCCCTGATACCACGATTCACCATGGCAACAAACGACAAGAAAAGGTCTGTGTTTTTTAGTCCTCTGGAATTGGATATTTCAATGTGCTCATGCAGCAAATTTGAAGCTGTTTTCAGGAAGAAGAGTAACATGGCTGCAGCAGCGAAGGAACTGGAGTTGGCGTGGGAGATAATTACTGCTCGAGTCAATGCGAAGGTTTAAATTTATGTCATACATTTATGCAATCACAATAATGTTAGGCTGCAGATGCAAACAGGTGGAATGGCGTTAAAGCTAAAATGTAGTTCACTTAGATGCATCACACCTCATTATCTTTCAAGTGAAAATGGTCTAAAAACAAGTTACTTTTAGGTGTGATTTGTTTTGACTAGAAATGAGACATATTCTTGGTATGATTGTGAGTGTGTGCAGTGTGATGCAGTCTGACATTTTGAGACAGTCAATCTACCTGCACATTAATGCTGTGAATGGACTTCACATTCACACAGTCTCCTTCATTGTGTGAAGGAGCAATGATGGGACTGTGGGTTGCATCAGTGCAGCCGATCACACCGGGGAATCCTAAAAGAAATTAAAATGACTAATCCCAGTCTGAGGTTGCAGCACCATGTCATTAACTGAATATGATTTGTAATCATAAATTATAATGCAGTCCTGTGGAGCTCCTCCTTGATGACCCTCACAGCTTTATGTCCAGGGACACAACAGAAGAGTTTAACAGACGTTTCAGAGCTAGAGACACTTTCCTCACGGCTCTGCAGACAGTGGCCGCTCTGATATTTTCTGCATCTTCCATATTATACAGAAAACTCCCGTTTGCAAAGAAACGAAGAGCAACACAATGAATCTGGGCAGATGAAAGTGCACGTCCAAGGTTGGTGACGTTGGTTATGTCACGACAGTTAAGGTTATGCATATAAATGATGGACTGTGGGACAATTCTGGGCCTGTGAATAATCTCCCGACGAATGCGTAACTCCCTCCTCAGTTACACTGCCTCTTGGTGCACAGGGTCCTTCAAGAACAGACATGCCATGGTTGAAAAGAGTTCAAATAGTTCTGCAGCAGCAGCAGAAAGAGTCTGAGCTGCACTGCAGGTTGTTGTCCTGCAGGGGGAGGCAGAGCTCCGTCAGTCCCTCCACTCGACAGTGTCACTGGTTTCATGAAGATGTTTTCACTGACCTGCAGATACTAAACACACAGAAGACAGGAAGAAGCAAAAGTGCAACATCCTGAAATACTTAAATACAGACTGGCTGAGACCAAACCCGCTCAGCTGACTCATTAAAGTAATGAGAAGTGAACTGAATGCTTCCTGTTTTATATTGTTTGTGTGTGTGTGTGTGTGTGTGTGTGTGTGTGTGTGTCTTTTTTTAACTGCTTTTAAAGAAAAAGTCAAACAGCAGATTTGGGCGCTGCTTCCTCTCTTTTTTTAAATTCAGGTCATTTGTGATTAAAAAACAACTGATGCAACGCTGAAGAGACTCAGTGTGACAGCATGAGCTTAAATACCAAAAACTGTAAATATAATACGGTGCTGTGTTCATGTGGGCTGCTGCTGTGTGACTCTGTGTCACTGATGACCGTACCGACTGTGTGTGTCCTGCAGGCAGCAGGATTCTCTTCTGTTTTCAGTTCTGCTGTCAGAAACATTTTCCTCCTCTGGCGGCCGGCTGCGACCGTCAAGCCTCTGCTGCTGCTTCTGATTTCACAAACAATAAAGATCTGAGAGACACACACAGCTCCTGCACACTAAGCTGTGCACCCACACTGTGGATACCATTATTCTAATTTCTTCACAGCTCAGTTTCTCAAAGAACTGTCAAATATGTCGTCGCCCTGAAACACAGGGACTGATGTGGTAAACATATGTGGAGATGCTGCTGACTCACTAGGACCAGTGCTGGGCTGGTTACTCTAAAAATGTAATATATTACTCATTACTCTTTTCAAAAGTAACAATATGCTGGTCACCCACCGGCTCACCTGGTAGAGCCTCATGGACAAAGGCTGTGTCCTTGCCGCAGCACTTCTGGGTTTAGCTCCAACCTCTCTGTCCCCATTTCACGCTGTGCCTTTCACATCAGATAAAGGCAAAAGGCCCAAAAAAATCTTTAAAAAAAAAAAGTAATAATATTACTTATTACCAGTGTTATGCTAGTTACTGAAAAATAGTAACTGGTTACCATTACTAGTTACTTCATTAAAAAGTAACTCAGTTAGTAACTCGGTTACTTAACCCTTTGAAACCTGGAGCATCAACACTTGCCTTTTGCAAGTATTTTAATTTGAATCCTGAGCAAATTTTTGCAATTTCTTTCACAAACTTGGGGAAAAAGGCAATGAGCAACCTGGTAATGAATGTCCCACAAACTGCAAAAAATTAATAGTCAGAAAATTATTATTTTTTTAAATTAGGGAAAAAAAACTAGGGGAAAACTAGCCTATATTTTTTTTACTAATTATTACTTTTTGAAATTATGCTCTGGATTTTTAAAAATAGTTTTTAAGCACTTTTCCTTCCCTTTTTTATTTTTTATTTTTACTAATTTTCTTGTTTTTTAATTTTCTCTTTTTACCAATTTCTTGCAATTTTGGGGAGGAATTTCTTTCTTCGTTGCTCATTGCCGTCTTCCCATATTTTTGAAAGAAATCAAGCCAAGTTGCTCAGGTATAAAAGGGTTAAACCAAAAAGTAATGCGTCACTGAGAAAAGTAACTTTTTCGTAGCTACAGCGCCTAAAAGAGACAGCGGATGGAGTTTAACCAAGAGACTGTCAGACTACAACTTGACAAAACAACTGAACGGTATAGGAAACATGCAACATGTCTTCTACAGTGGAGTCACTCGCTGTCAGGCAGCTAAACATTTTACAACTACAGTACTTGGATACAAATATGGAAAATGAGCTAAAGAGAACATTTGAAGAGCTACATGATGATGTCATGATGATGTCATGATGATGTCGAGTCTGTCGCCCACCGCAGACATTGTCTTCCTCGGGATAACGGTGGATATCACGTCACTCGTTACTGGGACTAACAATCTACAGCAGCGCTACGGCTTAATGTACCGTACAGCACTGTGGTGAGGCCAGCAGGTCGACAGCGACTTCAGAGATGGTGAGAGACGCGTTTCATTAAGATGCTCTGGTAAGAATTGTTCATATTCCTCCATCTGACTTCACTATCTTTTATTGTTCGGGGCTAAAATGTTTTAGTGAAAGGGAACTGGTTACTGCCCAAAACTGCTTATTACTCTCTGCCAACAGTAATTAATTACACTACATGTTATGTTACTTTACAGTTTCAGTTACATCGCACTTCAGTTTCCTCTGACCGGTATTTTTCCAAAGCTCTGCCTGAAAGACAGCGAGTCGCTCATGGAGCAACATTTCATCCACCACATGTCCAGCGACAAGCTTCATCACTTCTTTGTAGCTGCAGCCGTCCACGATTAACATCCAGTTTAGCCAGTGTAGAGCTACAGCCGACCTGAGAAGACCTCACCTTTGGTGTGGTGTATTTCCTGGAACATCACATTATTGTGCTGCTGGGTGTAGAAGGTGTTTCAGACTGGAGGTTTGAGGAGTTCTGGTCTGACTACCTGCAGCAACAGTGTTCTTCTCATCTTTCCACCCGAAGTGAAGTCAAAGTAACGAGAATATTTCCGGCCTCTACGGTAAACGTTTCCATCTTCAAAATGAGCTTGTTGCTGTGTGACGAGCCTGCGCAGTGCGACAATTAGGAAAATGAATCCACTGATGTATTTCAAGCCAGTAGTGACGTGATAACAAAAGTAATGTAAAGAGTTGTTTGGTTTTGGGGAAACTGTGATATTATTACTGAAATTCTATTCGCAGTTAGTTACACTGCGCGTTACTGGCGTCGCTGGGCACGTTAAACAATAACGGCAATCGGCCACGTATCGTGTCGACATGAAAAGTCACTGACCAAGAGCTGGTTCTTGACATCATCTGAGTGAAACCATGTTTCTGTCCTGAGTCCTGACAGTTGTGCTACTGTAATGTGTAAAGTTGATTAACACGCATCTTTAGCATCATTTTATATCCACTCGTGACACTAGTACATATGACTGCTCATTTGGAGTTCACTCTCTGCAGAAGCACCTCCATTTTAATATATTAGGCCCTGCAGTCTCACGCCTTTTTATGGGGATTTAAGGGGCGTTTACCTATATTAATTAGGATCAACTAGCACGCTCCTTCCACTTACGAGGATGCAGGGATTCATCATTTTAAGATGACTGGTGCAAACAATTCTGCCATTTAAGAACACATTGTGAATCTGACACAGACTTTAGAATTGTAGTGATGACTGCTGATAACAACCATTTAATGGGATGATAACATTCAAAATGGCCGACTGAACGATGTCATTGTACACTTCGTTACAGAGAAAAAAAGAACTTTTAAGACGATTTGAGTTTAGTCAGTTTCTGTCAAAGACCTGCCAAACTCTTGAAGGAATACTTTTGAAAATATTGTTATTTGCTTTCTTGCAGAGTGATGAGAGGACTGATGTCACTCTCGTCTGTGCGGTAAATATACAGTCAACACCTGGTTAGCTTAGCTTAGCTTAGCTTAGCATAAAGACTGGAGACACGGGGAAACAGCTAACCTGGATCCGTCACGAGGTTAAAAACAAATCTGCACTGTGACATAAAACATTCTGTAGTGTGTGTGGAATGTGCAGAGCTCAGTTCTGAAACACACTCATTGTTCAGTCGTATGAATGACTGGATTCCAGAGCACAGTGAGATTTTATGTCACAACACATGTTTGCCTTCATTTCCCCTCCTCTCATCCATATTCAGGACCCTTCAGCATCAGCTGGTCTCTCAGAAGAATCCAGTATGGGAGTGACGGAGCAGCTCTGATGAACAGCCGGCCTGTTGTCTGCTGTATGAATATTTCATGTCTGGGATCTCTTCCTGGTTTCTGCTGTGATCTGCAGGTTTTGACAGAACGTCCAGTCAGTGTGGTGCAGCCAGCTGAGCTCGTTTTGACCGCCCCCAAAGTTTGTGAGTTTGCACCTGCAACTTGCACAGAACTTTGAGTCTTTGACAGTCAGAGAGGGGCGTGAACCTTATGACTGAGGTCAGAAACCACTGGAGCTCTGGTGGTAGACGACTCCGCACTGTTTGTATGCAGTCTGCACTGTGAAGGCCAGAAATGAGATGAAAATCAAACTTGACTATTTTGAGGAAATAAGTCGTAACAGGGTTTCTGTGGGTGAACCTGCAGAAGGATCATTACAGCTGAGATATATTTTCAATGCATTCACACCCCTTAAAATTAAGAAGCCCTCACAACCCCCTGAAGCTTTGGCAACCCCTAGTGGGGGTCGAGACTCCCAGGTTGGGAATCAGTGCTCTTAAGGATAAGAGATTACAGATACTGGATGGATGGAGCGACTCTATTCAGGAGAGGAGGAACTTAATTGTGTGTAAAGTGGCATTAGAGTGAAGGTCAGAGACCAAAAACACTAGAAATCCATCCATCAGCTGTCCAGATACTCTGCTAAGCCAAAGTGTTGCTCACAGGCTGATGGTGGGAACCAGGAGAGGTCGGGGGGGTCACATCACAGAGGGGCCGGGCAGCATCACCATCCTGAGGCCAAACACAGAACAGCTCACTGAACCACAGCCTCTTCCTGGTGGAGCCGTCGCCCTCCGTGCTGTGGCAGCCTGGTCCGGCCCGGCCCAGCTTGGCTCGGCTCGGTCGTCCCCCTGCCTGTATAATCTGCTCTGTCAGATGGAAGCCGTTGTCCGGGGGGGGGGGAATAAGAGCTTTATTGTCCCGATTCTTCTCCTTTGTTGGGGATTGCAGCAACATTTCTAGGTCACCGGCTGTGACTGAACGCCCCGCTGCCCAAACTGATGCTTCACTGAGGGAATTCACCCCCTCCCTGCCTGTACCCATATTTCACCCAGCGCTGTCAGGGGAAACACAATTAGAAATATGCTCCCAGCAACAACAGCCGGGCTGCGATCTGCCAAACGATCTCGGCTTCTGTTTTCTGTCAGAGCAGATACATTATGGACGCTGACTCAAACAGTTTGATATAAAGGCTCTTTCATGGCGATAATTGGGTGGACGGCTCTCAGATCTTTCCTCCATTCACATCTATCCTCATAATTATCTTTAACCTTTCACCCTGATCTCTCTCTGAGGGGTTAAGCACACATTAATGTTCTCGCCGTGGTTAATCTCTAATGATGGGGTTTGTTTCAGGAAAAGATTTACATTAGAGTCTGTGTACATGTTACTGCAATATGTATATTAATCTTTATAATTCAATGTTTTTCGTAAAGCTGAAGTTTAGCTACCAGCAACACAGGTCACATCTGGTTTCTTTTATTTGTTCAAAAACAAAATGTTCTGTTTATCTATGAGTTTTGTTTTGCTCAGAGTAAAATTTTTTTGCAGTGATAAGTTCCCAGGCAACTAGCAGTGACTCAATAGTGCAGCACATAACCCTCCATAAAACATAAAATTAACATTTTTATATGTTGTCTTTTTGCACAGATCAGTGTTAATTTAACTGGACAAAACAATGACGAAATTTTTTTGTCAACGACTTTTTTTCCATGATGAAAACTAGACGATGACGAACTAAGAATATATTTTGACAACAAACACTAAGATAAAATTTATGTTTCATTTATGTTGCCGGGACGAGATGTAATGAAACCAGCAGAAACACAGAGATCGGCATCAGCTGTTAGTGCGAGTTGTGAGCTGTAATTCAGCAGTAGATAATCAGCTGTGTGTCTCACTGTGGCTGCTGGAGCTGTTTGTGGAGTTTGTCAGTTGCAGTGGTGGCTGTTAGCAGTTAGCTCCGTGTGTTAGTCGCTGAGTGGTAGCAGAGCAAGCAGCCACCTGCCGCCAGACCTCACAGCTGTCAATCTCCACAGGACTGCACCCCAATCTGGACTCGACAAGCTTTATAACTCACCCATTTTATTACTTCTCCAACTGTGAAGCTTATGGGGTGTCGTTTAGCTTCAAACAATGTTTAAAAAAGTGTTGTGAATTTTTTAACGTCACCTTTTACCACATTTACAGCAATATTTGTTAACTTGGAAATATTTGAAATAGTTAAATCTAAATATTAAATGTGGCACCTAAATGTTAAATCTAAATCTAAATATTAAATCTAAAACAAAATGTTAAATCTAAATCTAAATGCTAAATCTAAATCTAAATGTTAAACCTAAATGCTAAATCTAAATCTAAATCTAAATGTTAAATCTAAATCTAAATAAAATTCTCAACACTTTTTTAAACATTGTTTGAAGCTAAATGTGGCAAAATGTTAATGTTATTTTCAGCATGAGCCATTTTACAAACGGCACCCCACAGAAGCTCAACATAGAGGCTCACATTATTAAATAACCTAAAGTTTTGTGGGCACTATGTACTGCAGTGTGTGTGTGTGTGTGTGTGTGTGTGTGTGTGTGTGTGTGTGTGTGTGTGTGTATTTTCCAGGCGATATTAAGATGTGCTACGTGTTTTGGCCTTTAATGAAGCTCAGTTCAATCAGAGACTTTCTTTATGTCATACCCTTTTACAGTTCTCTCTCTATCCCTCCACTTCCACCAACCAGCTCACTATAGGCCTTTTCTCTCGCAGGTAGCCAATCAAACTTTGCCATAATCTCCTTCACACTCATGTCACTGCTGCCAAACTTTAAATCCCCTAATCTTCTACATCTTTACCGCCATCCTGGAATATATGACATCACGGTGGGGTCTAAATGCCAAAGACGTCTCACATTTCTCACACTTCTGAGCACATGTAAATAAATATTCTGTCTCTCACGAGTTTGTCCTGATTGAAGTCTTGTTACTTTCATATCTCCTGCAACCACTTTCTGTTTTCAGTCACCGCTGATGATTTTCAGTTCATATCACATCAAAGTCAAATTAAAGTCAATAAATAATAAGAACTCTGCAGCCTGAATTCAAACCATGCAACATTGTGTCACATTAGCTTTAATGCCACTTAGCAGTAGGCTATGACTTCAACCATCTCTTCAGTGGTTTGCTTCTTAGTTATGATTCACACTCACTTGCAGTGATTTTCCAAACTGTTTCTGCTGACAAGTCAAAATATTTCTGCAGCTTTGTAACCAGTGAACACACTGGAGTGAACAGTTTCATCTCAGTTTGAACACAAGTCCCGAAACAGCACGCCTCCTGTTGTGTCGGGACTTTCAGAAACAGCCCGCAGCTTCACTTCTTTGTCTGTTTTGGATGTGAGACTCAGCGGCAGACTGTGTGAGGAGGCGACACTTCAGTCTGCAGAGTTTCACTTTGTGATGTGAAGAAACAGACTGGATGTGAGGAGTTTGTTGGAGGGAGCTGCAGCAGATGTCTGGAGGGAATCTTTAGAGTGAATCAGATCACTGCAGCTCTGTGACAGCAGCCGCAGTCGGCCTCCATTAAGACTCTTCACCCTGAGGGTAGGAACGGCTGCCGCAGAGTCAGAGCCAGTTAGCAGCAGAAACGCTGTCACACTGCAGAGTGGAGAGAAGAAGAAAAAGTGGGTCTGCGCTCAAGAGATTTCTTCTATAGTCCGGAAGCTGGAGAGAGGGATGGTGATGGTGGTGTTGGTGTGTAACACTGGGATCTACAGGAAGCTCTCTTCACAACTCCTCATCAGACTCTCATTAAATGTGCTGAAGATGATTCCTTAAGGAGACTTGATGTGTTACAAACAGCCAGTGAACTGACTGCACAGACTTTCAGATCCTCCACTGTGATGACTGGACTCCTGATCACACACTGTATCAGGCTTTCAGGGGCCAGTGTACGTTAGTGAATCCTGTCCATGGTTCAGTTGAGGCATCAAAAAGACTTCGGCTAAGATTAGCTGAACATCTTGTTTTCATATAAAGGTTGAAAGTCACTGCAGACTTTGTGTTAAACCAAGACGGTGATCTTTGATAATACTGCAGTCACTATGAGCAAACATGGTTTTGCAAGATTGGATATTTTGGTGGAGGCAAATGAACTGAATGAAATATTTTGTCATTGAACATCTTAGAGTATCAATGTTTCTGTTGCAAGCTAGAAATGTTAACAACTTTAGTCCTCATTTAGTTAACAGGAACCGTCGCCATCAAAGGAGACTGGATTTCCTTCGAAATTTTGTATATTAACATAATTTTTCAGATATTGGGTTGCTTGCTATCAGTAAAGGTGCTGAGTGTGTTCTTTTTTTTAGTTATTTTAGCCAAATGTAGCCTGGAAACCAAACAAATCTGTGAGCTCATGTGTTGTTTGCTCTGGCGGATGGTCCCCCTCTTGTTCAGACAGATTTACAGCCGACTAGGCTCTGTAAGTCCTGTTATGTGTTTGACACATGGATGTATAGAGAGAACTGGATACAAAGGTTGCACCCTGTTCATTTCTATGAAAGTTACTTAGTGGCGCATGAAGCCAAAAAAGCTAAATTTTAGATATAAACTTACCTGTAAGTTCCACGTCGTTGGGCCCACAGAACAAGCGCAGTAGACTTCTGCCGGCTGAGAAGTTCTAGACTTGCCAGATGTTATTGGACCAAATGGAGTGAAACCTGACAGTGAGACAGGTCATTTTGTGGAGGTTGTGGTGCTCAAAAAATTGTGTCAACTGATTTACAGACGTCCCTTTCCCAGTGCAAGTCAATGGGAAAAGTCTTTTTTGGACCCCATTTCATCACAGACCTGGTTCCATGTATGGCTACTACGAAAATTGGCTTTGAAGACCAGTGCTGTTCCAGGGGAGGTACTCAGTGTCTGAATTTGCCCAGTCATCAAGGTCTTCCCTGGACAACACAGCTCCCAGGATCTGTGGGACACACAAACCCCTCCACCATATTAAGGTGGCGATTCTCGGGGGAGGGACTTTATTGTTTCTTATCTGTCAAATAAAAGAAAATAAAAGCTTCGTTTTAGCTGAGCAGCGACCTGTGGGGCCGAAAAACAAAGCCAACACAAAGTGCCACTAATGTCCACACGTGGCTGGCTCCAAGAGCGTGCCAATCACCACGGACCCCCGTGTTAAAGCACCCAACTTTACAGCAGAAATAAACATATTTAAAGCAATACTATGTAGTATTTTCACCTTAAAATATCAGTTTCAAAGTCTATCTATTGGTGTGCTGGATTATTACAGAGAGAAATGCACCTCTCCCATTCCCACAGAGTGGCCCCGGTGGCCTGCATTTAGACTATGTAACTTTTGGCACCAGGACATGGCTCTCTCGCGAGAAGTACGTTCGGCTTTACGGCACACACAGAGCTTTTGGAGAAAGAGAAGCCGGCTAGCCTGACTAGTTAATGTTTGCAAAGATGGCTGAGGATAAGAGAGCAAGAGGACGATGTCGGAGGATGCCAGGAATAAAAAAAAGAGAGAGTGACCGAGCACGGAACAAAACTAGGGTTAATATAGGATCGACTTTTTCACGTTGGAAAGAGCTAATGGAAAAAGAGGGCTGCAAGTCCGACGCCGAGATGGCTAAGTTGCTGATAGAAGTGAGTTATATGCTCGTTTTCATGCCTTTTCTAATTTGTCACACATTGTTTTTGTTGGCTCTGTTATCATGTGTAGTCACAGTCACTATATAGAGTTACCAAATCATTATTGTTTCAACCATGACCCAATTCAAACAATGTAAACAGGGCATTAGCATTTCACAGCCTGAGTTAGTATGCACCTTTTCAGAGTTATGTATAGCAAACTTTATGCTTCACGTCGAGAAAAGTTGTTGACTTACTAGCGATTATTGTTTGAAAGCAAAGTCAGCCCACGTCAGGTTTATACGTTGGCGTTATACCATCGGTTTATTGATATTGTCCCAAGTTGAGGTTACAATAGCTACTACATCTGCTAACATTACTTTCAGGAGCAGTGCTTGCACATACTTTGTTGAAAATCCGGTAATTTTACTGAAGTTTTCTAGAACTCACCTGTATAAATGTTATTTAGGCTTAAAGTCACGCATAGTTAAAGGCGGGACGCTTTGACTGACAGGCTGTCTGCAGATAGTGTCCTCGGGGTCTTAGTCAGATCCACCCCTCACTCGTCCACTGTGCACCCTCTCGCCCAAAAATGGTCACTTCTGGCTCCAAAACACCAAGATGGCAACGGACGTAATGCTGAACTCAAAATGCAAGTCCACAAGCACGGTAGCTGCGTCCAGTATTTTTACAGTTTCCACTGAGGGAAATGGTTTTTATTTCACAAACATAAACAGGAGGTGTGTGTTTATTCACATTTAGGTGCGATGTCTCTTCAGTAGAGAAGTATAAACCCTGCTTTGGCAGCTGAGTGTATATAATCCGGAGAGGGCCTCTCTGAGAGTGAACACTTCTTCTACAGGAATGTCCTAGTAGGTTTAAAGCACAGTGGTCCTTAGACAGCTGCTGCCAATCACCTGGTGTGTTGTCCAAAATTTGTCTCTTGATGTGAGCAATAACAGAAACTGAGACAAACACAGACACCTCTACTTGGCAGCAAGTCTTTTGTTGTAATGATGCTCATAACTTCTTATTTCATGACTGATTTTATGAATCTTTAATGGCTGTTTTGATGTTTCGACATCCCAGGAAAAAAAAAAAAAAAGTCATCTAAATCCTCACCATCCAGGACGAGTGCTTCGGTTGCCGTGGAAGCCTGGCTCCTGTCCACCAATCAGGGGGCAGGGATCCCAGCCCGCCCAGGACGTCCGTCTCATCCCAGAAAACAGTCCTGGGAGCAGTTGGGAGAAGGTCAGTGAGCAGCCTGTTCAGCAGCGGAGCCTCAGTGTACCCGTCGCCCCATTGTTTCTGAATGAATGGGACTGTCTAATTACTGGAGCAGCGACTGGGGCCGCCAGCCTCGTTCACAAAAGACTAGAACACGCAAGTTTGGTGCCAGGGAGGAAAATCAAAGCCAAACGGGTGATTAGAGAAGAATGTGGTTTACATACAAAGAGTCCCCTCTGGATAATTCTGTGATGAATACAATTAGACAAGAATGTTATGTCATTATGAACGGCTATAAATACAAATTAAACTTTATATGATTTTATCTTAAATGAAGAGGGGGACTATGAATAGTGAATAGTGAAACTCAAAGTCCATCAGGAATCTGCTTCTTCTGACGCATCAGATTAAAGCGAGATATTGAAGTTCACGTGTATCTATACAGACCATGAGGTGTTCAAATGTTTCGTTATAATTTACAATGAGTGAGGCTGGCTGAGAGAAAGAACACAGGAGACACAAAGGGGAAAAGAAAGGGCAAGACTAGACATGCAAAGCACACTGGAAGGCTGGAAGAGGTGACAGGAGGAGAGAGATGATGTCAGTCAAAGAGACACACAACCATAAACATGATTACCTGAAAGCAAAGTTTGATGAAAAGCAATTACGCTATAATATAAAGTGGGAGGAGAAACAGCCTTGACTCAGAAATGTAGTTTCAGAGGATTCCACCTGCTGCGTCATTTAGCAAACAAAACAAACAAACCAACAAGAAATATCATATTTCATGAATGAGGGTTTTTGAGGAATAATTTCAAACCACAGTTGCAGTTCAGGACACGTAAGAGTCTTTAAGCTTGCTGAGAATTTTCTCTCAGTTGCACAAAGGCAACAGAAAAGCATGTCTTTCTATCATCTTGAACCAGTCTGGCCATTCTCCTCTGACGTCTGGCATCAACAAGGCATTTTGGCTCACTGGATATTTGCTCTTTTTGGGACCATCCTCTGTAAATCCTAGAGATGGTTGTGCTGAAAATCCCAGTAAATACTCAGACCAGACCGTCTAGCACCAACAACCATGTTAACCACGTTCAAAGTCACTTCAATCACCTTTTGTCATCATTCTGATGCTGGAGGACGAACCATCATGGAGGGACAAGTGCCTGCATGGCATGTACCACCAACAGATTGAAGAAGTGGCCGAAATCAAGAAATCCTACCAGTGGCCGGAAAAGGCTGGACTGTAAGACAGCACAGAGGCACGAATCACTTAGTACGAGATCAACAGAAGCAGGTCTCTACCGTAGCAGACAGGACTCCAGGTGCAGGCTGTGCAAAGATGCTCCTGAGACGCTTCAGCACATAATCACAGGGAGTAAGGTGCAGGCAGGAGAGCGTACATGGAACGCCATAAACAAGTGACATCAGATCTGTCCTGAGTATGGGCTGGAAGTCCCAAGGTCAGAATGGAAGACACCTCTTAAGGTGGCTGAGGATGACCGAGCTTAGATCCAGACTGACAAACTGGTGATGGCGAACCAACCAGACATCGTGTTGATAGACAAACAGAAGAAGGCAGTGGAGATAGACGTGGTAATCCTGAGCGACAGCAGAAAGAAGGAACACAAGTACAGATAAATTAGAAAATAGGTAACTGAATTGTCTTCAGGTGATAGTCAGTGGGTTGTGGGATTACATTTTGGCCACTCAAACATGACTGGTACTCAGACTACAGATGAAAACCATAAGGCAAAATCTTGTACCGTTGCCTACAGATTCTGTATACATCTGCAGATATTGGTTTATGCAGAGTATTGCTCAACAGATCATTTATGCTTCTGCCCGCTGGCACGAATTTAAAGTTATCCAAATATTATAAAATGCATGTGAGGGGCCAGACTGCACCGGTTCAGACCAGAAACCATCAGACACAACTTCTTTCACAATAAATGAGCCTCAATGTGTTGCCTGTGGTACTGTAGCACTGTTCACTGTGGCGGCCAGCTGAGAGGCAGACTCCCTCTGTCGTCATGACGACGGGAGGCGAGGACAATGGCGCGCTGTGTCCTCCCCGGCTGGGCGTCGTCGATGATGACGAAACGATGGTGAGAGAAAAAGCAGCTGAGGTTTGTGCTGAGCGTGACGCAGCAAACGAACTGAAACTGCAATTTTAGTTTTTGGCGCTTTTGCAAAACTGGCTTTAAAATGATTTCCATAATTCATGATGTTCTTGCAGCGAGTCGTCTCTGCTCTCTGTTCATGCCTGAGGAGCGTTCAGCTGTTTGTCAGACTGACTGTAACTCTGAGTGGATGAGGACACATGTTGTGTTGAGTCTGAACTGTACAAACAATGGCTGCTGTGTCCTCTGGATGGACGGCCATCAGGAGTCTCACTCTGCTTTTCATTTTGGATTAATATGTTTCCTTCTGCACATGTATTTCCCTGCACTTAATCATTTTTCATCTGTGAGCAAATCCAAACTTTGCAAGATTCCACTGTAACCAGCTAATTTTGCTCTGACACTTGGTGTTTGTCCAGTCTGGGACGGTCACTTTTTCTTTATATTTGAAATATGAACTTCTTCCTACCTGCTCTGTGAGAACAAACTGAGCTGCCATCAATCTGTTCCAAGATGTACTGCACAAATAAATCAGCTGTTTCAATGCACGCCAGGGTTAAAAGGTCTATTTTAAAATATTTTTAATTAAAGTGACACTTCTCTTGTGGCTAAAAATAAACAGTAACTCAGAGTGCATCATCAGCAAACACAACACAGCATCAACAGCCATTTCCAATATATTACTGTACGTCCCACTGACTCACTCACAGGAAGAAAACAACATCCAAAAGAACAGAAGTGCAGGAGCTGAAAGCAGCCGTGGCTCATGGCAACGATTTATGCTATTTACCCAAAACAATAATTTAAAAGGAGAGTTTGGACATTTAGGTGGGGTTGTATGAGAAACTTATCCACAGTCAGTGTAACATATATACAGTAGATGTCAGTTTGTGCCCCTCAGACCACACATAATCTGAGGGGACCCCTCCATTATTGACCCCATCAAACAAAATGGGGGCGCTAGAGAGCTCATTTCTTATCTAGGTTTAACCGCCATATGGATTTTTACTAAACTTGGTAGATATGTAGAACAGGACGCCTCAAGGTGACTGGAGAAATTTAACTCTAATTGGCAACTGGGTGGCGCTATAACAACAGAAAAATGCTTCAAAATGTCTAAAATGCGACCGATGGCTGTGGCTCCCCCTGTGGACCAGTGTTGGTGTTTCTAATGTTTGGTATGACTAAGTCATGGTATGGTCTGCTGTACATAATCACAGAAACTGTCAGTGTGTCATTCTGTCTGTTCCACGTTTTTCTCCTCACTGACGTGGTCAATCTATGTGAAACTGCACATAGGCATTGAGGACTGGCAGGTAGAAGGTGACACAGCTACCAGTGGCTATGGACTAGTTAAAGCAAAGATGAGAAACTTGAGCCATTAATAGCTTCCCTGCAGGAATGGACTGACTGCTGCAAGGCAAAGCAGTGAAATACACTTAAACTGATATTGATTTTTTTTAAGGTGGCTAAAAGACGTCTTGCTGCTGCACCCGTCCGCACCAGTACATTGCTTAAGGTCTGTGGTGGTAATCTCGTCTGCTCCCCCAAACTGTGGGCTTGCCGACTGCTATCTACTGTATGTAATACACTGACTGTGGAGAAGTTCCTCATACAACCTCACTTCAGAAATACTATCCAAAGAATCCCTTTAATGTAACACTTTAATTTTTTTCAATTTCCTTGAAAAGAACTGCGGCACTAATTAATTGCCCAATTAATTGATGAATTCCAAGTGACTGCTAGCGTAGCACAGGAAGTCTTTAAGTGAGTTTGCAACATGTCAGCTGAACATACAGAAAAAATACAGTTCAACATGCAGTATATGGAGGGTTAAAGTTTCTGATGAAGAATAATAATAGTTTGGCTTTAAATCGAGCAGTTCTTTACAGGAAAGCTAATAATTGCTTATAAATTCAACACAACTAACTAAAACAAACTAATCTGTTTTTTTCCAAGGAAACTGAATTGAAACAATAGACACGTAAAATAAAGCGTAACCGAATTTAACTATCACATACATCAAGATTGGAAACCACATGTTTCAGGCTCATGACACTGAGCCTGTTTAGACCTGGTATTCACATGTGGTGTAGAGCTCTAAACACAAGTGTGAACAACCACCAAGACGCATTGTGATCCGATCACTCAAACCGCTTGACGAGGTGGTTTTAGATGCATTTGTCTACGTATCTTTTGCAGTATAAACACTAATGCGTCCTGATGCATCACTGACAAGGATTACGTCATCGCTGCAGGGCGTGGTGGTTGTTTCAGTGACAGTGTGCAAGCACAAGACGGCGAAAAGCAAATCTTGCAGGCTGCTGCCTGAGACAGCGCCGGGAACGTAGATGTGATGAACTGATGATATGATGAATTTGGTGAGGTTCTGCTCTATGAGGGAGAAACCGGCACAACTGCTAACGTGACTAGCTAGCATGCTAGCAAGTAGCCAGAGCATGGACATAATAACTGTGTGTGATGCCCTTTGACCTTCTACAGTAAGTGATGTAATGAAATCTGAACACAAGTGGTCACTGGAGACACATCTTAGACACAGGTGTGGACGGCGATGTGTCTCGGCTGTTCACTTGTGCTCAGATCACAGAAACACATGTTAATACCAGGTGTAATCGGGCTCATAGTCTGCGTTGTGCTGAGGATCCACGTCTGCTCTCAGCTTCTGCACAGCACAGTGAAAATGAACAACAAGTCAGGCCGAGTGCAGATTCAGTAAAAATACTGGTGAGTTAATTAAAAAGAACTAAACACATAAATGCTATTAACTAACACAGACTGTGTTCTTTCATATATAAACTCTGTAAACAGTGAAGTGACAGACAGTGACGTCTTCAGTCCGTCTGTCAGTAAACACAAACGTGTTCAACAGTTTTAAAAAACTCAGGAACTGACAGCCTGATATGTCGACGCGTCCACCGATCAAACTTCCGATGACATCAGAGGAGCGACCCAGAGGAAGCTCCGCCTGACGCTGGCGATCTCTGTCCTCAGCAGTGTGTCCCCACAGCGCTGTAGGAGGTGGACGCCTCTCTGCGGATGGTGCTGAATGGCGACAGTTCCAACTCAGTGGTGGTGCATTCGTTGTCGACGTCGCTGGTGGCGGCGGTGGAAGAGCGGGGCGGGCCGCACTCGTCGCAGCAGCAGCAGCAACAGTCCAGGAAGGCTCTGGTGAACGGCTGGCACAGGCTGAACAGCAGCACCGGCGTCACAGCGGACTTACAGAAGAGCAGCATCTGGCTGACCAGCTGCAGGATGTCCAGGGTTCTCCTGGGAACGCCGGCCGCCATGTACACGGTGATGATGTTACAGATGTTCTCTGGAATGATGCAGAAGCCGTAGAGGATCGCCAACGCCACCACGGCGCAGTTCATCTGACTCTCCAGCTGGATCTGCTTCTTGGTGCCACGGACGCAGGCCCGCTCTGCATGGCGGATCTTGCGGGCCGTGAACAGCGAGCTACAAATAGTGAACAGCGTCGGCAGGCAGAAGTAGCAGCCGAAATACCACCAGAGGCGAGCGCCATCGTAGGTGAGTCCCAGGACGTACAGCGTGTCCGGGAGGTCAGTGGAGATCCGGATCACACAGCGCTCGCATGGCGTCACGTCGGGCGGGTCGCTGTCCTCTGTGACCAGCTGTCGGATCAGCAGCTCAGGCAGCGCCAGCAGCAGAGCGCCCACCCAGATGACGGCGAGCTTGGCCGTGGTGGACGCCCAGTTCTCGATCATCTCGTAGTACATCTGCACGTTGGTGGCAGCACGAAAACGGTCGATGCACAGAGCGCAAAGTGTGAAGGTCGTGACCCCGAGAGAAGCCACCTGTGAAAAGAAGAAGAGTGTCAGGTTACACGTCTCACAGGAAACACTTGGCTGCATGTTTCTGAAATAAGAGTGGAACAATTTTCTGTGTTGGCAGAGACAAATAAATGGAGCGTCCCAGATGAGAACGGTCACAATTCAGCTATTTGCACCTATCGCTACGAAGCGTTACTATGGAACCCAACACATGCTGTGTATAGCTCGTCCTTGTTTTGTTGACTTCCGTATAAGAGGTGAGATCACGTAATGGGGGACAGAGTTGTTTTGCCACTAAGCCAGGAAATGGAGGTAGTAACAGCACTGAAATGACCTCTGTATGAACAGGACGGGATTATGGGCGGCACCGGGGCAACGTTTTGGCAACATGTGGAACCACTGCAGAACATTTAAACAGCAGCTGTAAGCAGTTAGCAGCTAACTCAAAGAGGAAGAACAGGCAGCAAAATTCAAACATTGGAAAAACGATGAGGTCCAGGAACTCCTTACCCCTGCTGACGTTGTTGTGTTATCTGTCACTTGGTGCATTGGCACATTTAAACATTTCTGAAGTGTTGTAGTTCGAAACAAATAGATATTAGCTGGGTGTCTCATCAGGAGGTGGAAGAGATGGTGGAGACTCAGGTCAGACGGCAGCAGACCACTGTTCGAACAAAGTGACATTTCCAGCTGAGTTTGTTGCGACCAAACTACGTATTTTGAGCTAAAACAAGATCCTTTCTTCACATAACCAAGTGGGTTTTGGGCCAAATCGTAACCACACATTATCCTCAGTGTTTAAGGTTTAAGTTGAAAACTGGAACATAAATTTCCAAAATATCAGCTTCAAACAAAACGCACAACTCTGTCATATGAAACAAACAGATTAAATTTATCTGTATTTTACAGAAACATAAAATACCAACATTTATCCTGGTGACTGGGTTGTAATATCTTCTATAAACTGAACGGGACATTTGTTGATCAGCCTGTGTTTGATTAGATTTGTATATTTAACTTTTATTTTTTGACTCAATATTTCCAATTTAAATCATAATTTTTTAACTTTGGGGGGAAAAAAAGTGGATATAATGTCTGTATTGGATAAATATCTCACTGCTGCAACTTTAAGTCTCTGCAGAGTTTAACTTTAGCTGAAACCACCCCCTTTAAATCTCACACTGATGAAACAGGTAAAGAAGAAATGATGCAACTGAACTATGACTGAACTCCAGAGACATCATTTCCCTAACTTAACCGAAATCCCGACCCCCAAGTGAACCGTGTGAAGATGTGATAAACAACCACATAACCTGAAGTGTGTTCTTACATCAGTGGATCAGCAGGAACACACAGTTCAACCACACACACACACACACACACACACACACACACACACACACACACACACACACACACACACTGCGTCACACACCACATCTGCTGTGTCTCAGCTGCTGTAAACACTTCACACTGTATGAGCAACAACAGACAAGCAGACCAGTTGTTTGTGTGTGTGTGTGTGTGTGTGTGTGTGTGTGTGTGTGTGTGTGTGTGTGTGTGGACACAGTGTTACGCTGTTGTAAAGGCCATCGTCATAAACAGCATGATGTCACTTCCTGTCTAGCTGCTGCTCCATTAGCTTCTGTTACTCAAAACAATATTTCTCAAGCAACTCCTGACGTTACTTTATATATTCTACAACAAATTAGATCAGTCAACCTTTTAGCTTTTAAAGGAGCAGCATGTGTGATTTTGGACCATCACAGCAGTTCACGGATTTAATCCTCCTGCTATTTTGTGTGATTTCGCTCCATTAAACAATCAGAGGAGACGACAGGACTGATCTCAGATCTGCGGCTCAGTCTCAACTGTACGCGTTACTTTATCAACCAGGAAGTAAAACACTGACAGATCTAATATCAGATTTACAGTTCAGACTGGTTTTGAGTGAAAATATATCATATATGTATTTTTTTTTAAATCAAAATTAAAGGATGGATCACTCTTGAATAAAAATCATAGTAATAAAAGAATGAAATACAGAATATAGAAAGAGAAGAGCACAGCTGGTGACATCAGTAAAGTATAGCTGATGTCATGTAGGTCATCATCTCAAACAAAGAGCTGCTGCTGTTGAGAGGATTAAACTCAAAAAACGTGACCTTTTGTTTCCAGACCTCACGTATTAAAAAAATCCCATAATAAATATGTTAACTTGCTGCTAATGCTCAGCTGATTCAAAACATCAGCACCACCAACACTCATTACAGGGTGTGGACACACATGGCCAACAGTATGTGGACATCTGAGCCCAAAAGTACAGACACTGATGTGCTGCAGTAACAGCTTGACATCAGATGTTCAAACATAGCTGCAGGGATTTGCTTCCATTCAGACACCAGAGTGTTAGTGAGGTCCAACACGGATGTTGAGATCAGGTCCGGCTCCAGTTCATCCCAAAGGTGTTGGGAGGGTTTGAGGTCTGTGCAGACCAGTTACAGCCTCTCACACCAAACTGGGAAAACTATTATTTTATGGAGCTGCCTTTGAGCACAGAGCTGTCAAACACAACCTGCTGCCTCAAAGATGGAAGCACGCTATAGTAAAATATGTAGCTTTAAGAATTCCAGGGCTCACACACATTTTTTATGGACGAATTTTCCAAACTTTTCCATGTCCTTAAAGCTCCATCACATGTTTGAGTGTGAGAGTGAGTGCTGTGTGTGTGTGAGGGTCTTTGTCTCTTAACCACAGGGGTGGTGTGTGAGTGGCTGGAGGTGGGGTTTGGCCTCAGAGTGCTGACCGCTGATTGGCTCTCCAACTACCGCGTGCTATTTAAAACCCTCGGCTGGTTGACAGTGCACTGACAGCAGGTGTTCCTGTCCTCGCCTCCATAACCTCCCGTACTGTGTTTGTGTCAAACCTGAAGATTTGGTTCCTCGGTAGTGACGTCAGTTTACCTTTGTTGTTTTGAACTTAACTCTGAAGCTGTAGAGCAGGCTGCCATTTTATTTTGTACATATTTCCTCATGTTTCTGATGCGTCTCAGGGAGCCAGATTTACTGAATGTTGTTTTGTTTTTCTCACAAAGGTGTAGTTAATATGTTCGGGGTTAGATGGCTGTTTTGGCCTTGCTTCACCCTGAGTTACTTTTGCTTCATCTTATTGTTAATAAATAACTTTACTCTGAACCGACATTCCTGCTGTGAGCTGTCTGGTTTGGGCACCAGGGAAGGAACAGCCTAAAAAGGCTCAATAACTCGTCCATGATCGTGAGAACGTGGGGATAATTGCTAAATTTCACTGAGGCGTCAGCAGCAGGTCTTCAGTCAGAATATATTTCATATGAAAGTACAGATATGAGAAACACGGACGGTGTCACTGATTTAATCTGCAGCTCACGAGCAGACTGGGGGGGTGATGATTGTTGTCTAATCTCAGTCTGAGAGACTCCTCATTAATCTTGATCTTCACTCTGATTGGACGGCATGATGTCACATGTTTAGCAGGTGTCGTCTTGTTGACACTGATCAGATTAAAGACCCTTCACATTAGGCGACATTAAACCTGATTTAAACCCTGACTGCAGTCTGGAGCCGCTCTCCACCTAATTCTGCTGACACCTGCTCATATCAACATGAAACTGAACTAGTAAATAATATTTTATTAGATGTTATGAACATCCCAGTTTAATTTGATCAGATTCTATATAATCTAGTTCTGACATTTAGGTCTTTGAATTTAAAAATATCAAATGAAGTGGTGTAAAAACATTTTTATCTTGTTAGCAGACTTCATAAAATGCATTTAATTTGTGTTCAAATTTTCCTGAAGGGGACAGGAAAGAGTTGCTGAATTTTTAATATGTTGCTGGTTTTATCATTTTTAACTTTACTACTTTATCCCTCCGGTGTTTTATGACCCCTGTGCTGTTTTTATTTGTTCTGATTTTCCCTGTGAAGAACTTTGCAACCTCTATAAATGCTTTGCTGCATAAATACAGTTTATTATTGTTATTATACAGTGTGGTTGAGGTTAGTTAAAGATCCTGATTTAAAGGCAAAGGTCACATTTTTAAATTTTGTTTGGTGGCTGTGATTGTTCCTCCTGTTCATTCTCACTGGAAGGAAATCCCTTCATACAGTGAATCTAATGACTGATGGGTGACAAATCCTGAAATAATGCGTGCTGAAGTTCAGCTGAAGATAATACGGAGTCTTTTTGGTGCCAAGTCTTGTTGCGGAGCTGTGGTGCAGGATGAAAAGGAGAGAATTTGGCCATAAAACTTAAGAAATATGTATTTTTTCCACACAGAGCAAAGACAAAAGTAGATGTTGTCCACCTTCACTCACATCAGGAGCAGATCTCTTCAGGGCCGATACAACCAGGAGGAACATAAACTATGATCATTCAACATACATATGGGCATGTGAGGGTTGTTTCAAAACTTTTCAGAGGAGGCCCTGCCTTCCTGCTCCTTGTGTGATCGAGGGGGAGCCGGTGGCAGCAGTGGAAGTATTGGACCACTGTCATAGATGACAAGTTGAACTTTGATGTGAACACTGACGGCATCTGTAAGAAGGGAAACCGACGCCTGTTCTTCTTAAGGAAGCTGAGGAGTTTTTATGTAGACAGGACAATCATGAAAATGTTCTATTCTGCTTTTATCAAGTCTGATTTATTCTTTTAACGCTGTGTGTTGGTTTGGTGATGTGAGCCTGAAAAACAAGGACAAGTTGGAAGAAGTGGTGAATTTGTGCTGTAAGATCACTGGTGTTACTTTTAACAACCTGCAGGATGTGTTTGAGGAGAGGGTCAGTTCTAAAGCTCGGTCGATTGTCTCAGACTCTCAACATCTCCTCCAAGTGTCAGATGCTTCCAGGGCGGAGGTTTGTCCCATCTGCTATCACCTCCCCTAACCAGCAGTGACCATTAATGTCCATGATTCTGGATACTGTGTGTTTTGTTGTACTCATGACTACTGTCTGTATCTCAGACTGAACCTCAGAGAGATTAAAGTTTACCTTACAAATGTTTCATCTTTGTGTTGCTTTCCTTCCATCACAGCTCACCAAGAAGACTCCACGAGAAAAACTAACTTTGAAAGACGCACTTTTGATCTGATTAACTCAGACTGGTGAGTGTTTTTGCACAGAACTAGGACTGTGGAGTTTGGCCCACATCACTGGTAAGGGATCTTTGAATGGTCAGGATGAACAGGTGGAATATTATGCAGCTTTTAATCTGCATTTCAGATATAAGTTCTGAAGCTGTGCAATGTTTGACTTACTTATATCATTGGTGTTTGGTTCAAATAGAGTGTACACTGTTGTTTGCGGTGTTTAAAACCGTGTGATCTCATCACCATCCATCAACAGCTCTCAGACCTGCTCCCACCTGACATCTCATGCACACTGAGCAGCAGCACCCTCCCCCTCCCTCTCACCTCCAGGTAGGGGATGATCCTGCACGAGAACTCCCCCAGCAGCCAGTCCTTGGTGAGCTCGTGGAACACCACGAGCGGCAGGCAGAAGAAGATGATGACGAAATCCCAGAGCGCGAGGTTGGCCAGCAGCGAGTTGGAGATGCTCCTCATGTAGTAGTTGTGACACACGATGCACATGACCGACACGTTCCCGATGATGCCCACGCTGAAGATGACGGCGGCGGTGAGCATGATCGCGTACGCACCGTACGACTCTGCGGTGACCGGGTAGAACGGGTTCTTCACCTGCTTCCGCCTGGTCCGCGGGTCCACCGGCACGAGCGGCGTGGAGTCGGGGAAGTCCGGCAGAGAGTACTCCTCCTCGTAGTCGCTGGTGTTGAGTCCGAAGGGGGGGTCCGGGCTCTTGTTCCTGCGCCATGGCGGCTCCGTCCTGCAGCGGCTCGCTCCGCTTCCTCCGGCTGGGTTTTGCGCTCCGTCTCCGCCGCCGGTTGTGCCCGGTTCTCTCGAGGCTACACGCGCGTCCATGCGGGGTTTGTTTAAGCACCTCTCCCGGGCTGCATCCACCACTACGCGTCTCACCGGCCTCATTTACATGCGTGCGTAAAGCTCCATCTGGAGGTACCCGTCGGTCGCGCCGCGCTCCATTTTGCGCGTCGCCTTTACGCACTGCGCGCCGGGGTATCTGTGTCCCCAGCAGGTCAGGGGAAGATGCGTTTACAGTATCCAGCCTCGAGGCCTGCGCAATGGCCCCGCGCGTCCCCCCATTGTCCTCCCCGATGACTGTGCGCCATCTCCGGCTCTGCGCATTCCGATCAGCGGCGGTGGATTCATAATGGGGGCTGAAAGTCGTCTTTGTTTTCTGCCTGTTGAGCTGACTCGAGACGACCTCGCTGCACAGCCACAAACACAGTAACCTCGAGAATGGAAGCAGCATCGTGCGGCTCTGTCTAACCCGTGACATCAAACTGCTGCGTTTTCCAAAATGATCGATCCATCTCTGGTTTCTGATAATCAGTCAAAAAAAAAAAAAAAAAAATACAAACTCCAAACTTCAAACTGCCACAAAAGATTCAGTTTCCCTTCGTCTATGCACGCAGCCAGTTTCCACACAGTCTTCGGTCCTGTTTAACAGGTGCACCTGTCGGGTTTGGGTGCGTCCCGGAGCGGCTCCAGTCTGGAGGCATCACCAAACACACCAGAGCGGAAAAATGCTCCCAAACTAGGCTGAAATAATAACTGACCGTTCAGATCCTCCGCAGCCGACAGTGGAGGAGGGAGGAAGGTTAAATCCCAGCCGCGGAAGGTCCACCTTCGTCCCATCAAGTGTCTGCGCAGACAGCCGCCCCGGAGCGCTCAGGGGTCGGGCTACAGCACGGTGAAATGAGGCTGGTGGACACGCCGAGCTCCGTCTGAGAGACAGAGGAGGACCCGAGAGGAGGAGGAGGAAGGCGGGTGGGAGGGAGGAAGAGGAGAAGGAGAAGGAGGAGGAGGAGGAGGAGGAGGAGGAGGAGGGAGTCATCTGTCAAACCTGCTCTGATCCGATAATAATCTGTAAAAACACTGAACTATAATCTGTGGGATTATCATGAATTACACTAAAATCATTATTTCTATATATGACAAACGTTTCTTCATTAAAGAGTCGAGAAGTGACACTGGTGATAAGTGTCTCTCAGTTATTTCAACATATTGATTAAATTAAAAAAAAATAAAGATTTTTGTTTCATGGAAAATAATAAAGGTTCTTTCTCTGCTGGCAAAATACATTTTTACTGATTTAAAAACAAACACAAAACATTTCTGTCCTTTCCAGATTTGTGTTTTTGTATTGTAGGTACAGTGAGCCAGTGCTCAGGGGCGGATTATCAGACATTGGGCCCCTGGGCAAAGATATGCAAAAGGCCCCCATATCTCCTTCATAGATAAGGACACACACACTTTATAGTTGATTGGCATCATTTTGTGTTTTTGTTTTGCATTTCTTGTGGTTGTGTATCTCTTTGTAATCATGTGTGTCTCTGTGAGCTAATGTTGTGTCTTTTTGGGGGTTGTTTTGTGTGTCTGTGGTTGTTTTGTGTGTCTGTGGTTGTTGTGCACCTTCTTGCAGGAATTCATTTCACAGCTGTGGTATTTATAAAATATCCCTCCACAGTTTATTATTTGATTGATAAAACTTTGAGTCAAACAGCCAAACTTTACCAGTGTGCCTCAGCAGAAATTAGGTTCAAGCAAAGACATGTTGTATTTAAAGGAAGTTCACTGAATTCAATATCAGGGCAAAAACTTACAGGTCTTGTGCCATCTAGCTCTGAGTGTGTGTATTACAGCAGCTCTGCTGCAGCAGTCTGATCTGCAACATTTAAACTAAGAGAGAGAATATTAAAGGGTTTGTTTCTGACTGATGGGTTTCACAGTTTGATCTACTGAAAGCAGAGCTGGTTTCAGACGTAGTGTTTGAGTCTCTCATCATGGCTGCTGGCCTTCAGTGCCTGGTCACACAGATGTGGGGCTGAACAACAACAACATTTCCTTAACTACAGTATTTAAGTACAAATTTAAGGGACTTGTTTCCACTTTCTGCAGCTTTACACTTCTCCTCCACTACACCTCAGAGGTCAGTATTACTTTTTACTGCACTACATGCACGCTACAGACACATGATGATCTTCTAGACCATGATGCATTGCTGTAGATTAAACTCCCCAACAGGATATAAAGGAGTTAAAATGAGCTCAACCTGAAACATCTACAGCAGTAAAATGACACATACACATTAATGCAGCAGGAATATTAATCCAAAAACAGATAGAATCAAACACTGACAGCAGGGAACACTTTACTGCACTATCAGTCATTTTACACATATAATAAATGTTCCTGATAAAACTTTTACTGAGGGAAGGATTTGAACACAGGATTTTTACCTGTAGTGGAGTATTGTCACAGTGTGGTATTAGTACTTTGACTTCAGTAAAGGATCTGAATACTTCCTCCACCTCTCCCTCTTGGTGACGGCCCACTGAGAGGTGGAGCAACAGTGAAAGAGGAGAGCTTTAAAGTCCTGAAATCAAAGTGAAAGTGTGTGTGAGTGACAGCAGAGCTGCAGTGGAGACGAGTCTCTCTGTTTCTCTCTGAAGAAACATTCAACTGAATCCAGCAGGTTTTTCTCAACAACAAACACTGGTGAGTTCACTGTCCTACAGAGACAAAACACACTAAATATTTGGTCAAAGTTTAGTTCAAACCACAATCTGACTGTTTTACATCTGTTTTACCTTATAAAGAATATTATACCATAGAAATGTGTCAGTTTAGTTAAAAACAACATGTGAATTTAGCCAGAAATACAAAACGGAGGTAAAAACCAAACCACAGTGACTGAACTACAGTCAGAGCTAGCGTTAGCTTCAAGCTCATTTACAGGCCTGTTTACTGTCTGAACGCTGAGCTCCACTAAAACAGGAAGTTACAGTCATGACAAATGAAAAATGTTTGGCCTGCTTTCAAATATTTCCACTCTAATAACAATATAAGCAGCAGTGTAGCAGTATTGTTATATTATTTGATGTTTGATGTGACAGTAATGGAGAGTTAGTTTAACATACTTTGATTATTTTTGAAACTTTTATTTGAATAACTAAAGTTTTCAGGTCGACTTTAACAGTGAACTCTGTTTTTATCTGTGAATCAACACGAGCTAACACTCCCCACTGCAGACCAGTCACACTGTAGTGTTGTCACGGTACCAAAACTGGGACCCACGGTACGATACCAGTGAAAGATAGATAGACAGATAGATAGATAGATAGATAGATAGATAGATAATTTTTATTACAGACTCTAAGTCCAGTTAAGAACAAATACAAAAAACAGCAACCACAACAATGACAACAACATACGGGGTCGTCTAGCAACCCCTTATTAAAAGACACTCATACCAGTGTTTCCAGAGCAGTGACGTGTAACGTGTGGCACTAAATACAATGTTCGTCAGTTCCAAAACAATCTGATTTTCTGAGTTAGTCAGACGGCAGATGAGCTTAAACATGACGTTTCTTAAGACAGTTTGGAGAGTGTTGACTCGAGCAGTCACAAACATTTGGGTGGCACTGGTCCATCTGGGCCGCTTTAACAAAATTCTCAGAGTCATTATATGCCACTTGCAGTCTCAGAAGGCTTGCTTTTTTATAATTTGACCACAGATGTGCAGTGTATAGCGGTTTGCAATAAGCTTTAAACAGAGTCAGCTTCACGCCATCAGAGCAACAGCCGAACTTCCGTATCAGTACATTTGCTTGCACATATAACATGCGAGACTGACGCAAGAATGTCCTCATCATCAGTCAGAGTGTCTGTGATCACATGGCCAAGATATTTCACCTGACTACAGGTTTTTAAGACCTGACAGCTTAAAGTCAGGGAAAACCATATGTTTATCCTCATTTGTTCTGGAGATCAAAATAACCCTCTTTACATCATTGTATTTTATGTCATGTTGCTCTCCATACAAGGAAAACACATTAAGGAGCTGCTGCAGACCAGCAGAGCTCGGACTCAGTAGCACACAGTCATCCGCGTACATGAGATGGTTCAGCACTGTGCTGCCAAACATACAGCCAGTTTTACACATTTTTCACTCTTTTGACAAACTATTCATATAAAAATTAAATAAAATAGGAGATAGAATGCTCCCCTGTCTGACTCCATTACTGACTTGAAAGGGAGCAGATACACAATTATCCCATTTCACCAGCATAGTTTGGTGAGCATACCAATAAGACAGGATTCTCACTATGTATTTTGGGACGCCTGCTTCGCTCAGTTTTTTAAATAACTTCCTATGGTCACATCTAAAAAACACATAAACATGGATGAGTTTTTTCTTTTGTAGTTACTCAGCAATTCTTTTAAAACATAAATACACATATCCGTACTGTGCTTAGGTTTGAAGACAAATTGATTTTCTGCAGAGGTAATTAATGCAGTGACTCTTTCAAGAAGAATTTGTTCAACAACTTTAGACAATACACTAGCAAGAGCAATGGGTCTGTAATTGTCTGAGCTGCATACTTTTCCTGATTTATCCTTGACAACAGGGACCAGCAGCACTGTCATCATAGAGTCTGGAAGACAGCCATGGACCATGAAGGCAGTGAAGCATAGGGCAAGCAGAGGAGCTAACCTTAAGCTGGCAAATTTGAGATGTTCAAAGTATCACGGTTCTGAGTAGTATCAGGATACCACAGTGAAAATGAGGCAGATGTGCCTTTTGTCATTTATAAAAAGATAAATCACTTTTCTATAATACATCACTGATATTTCAATGCAATAAATTACTTATTGACTTATTCATACTTCAAAAACAGCATCAATAAGTGATTGTTTGTTTTGTTTGTTTGTTTGTTTATTTCAGTCAGTCATATATACACTTCAAAGCAGCACAAGAAAAGAAAAAGAAAAAAAAAACAAAAACAATACACAATTCTGACTGAAAAAGGCTCAGGCAGAAGCAAAGCTTATTAATGCCCGCCTACTATGCATCTTAAGCTACACAATTCATGGTATCAAGTGGGAAGAGAAAAAAGAAAAAAAAACAAACAAAAAAATATATACAGTACATATACATACTTACTCATGCACATACATAACTCTTTTCCCCTTTTTTCAATTACAGCCATAACTCCTAAATATAAATCCACATAAGGATTTTTTGAACATAACAAAGGAAGTACATTGCTTAAGTTTGAGATCAGCACTATTCCACAGCTGAGCCCCTTTAAAAGAAATACATCTTCTTTTAACTTCTTTTTTAGCTTTTGGTAACACAAATTTACTTCCGTCTCTCAACTCATATTTACTCTCAGACACTATGAAAAACTTATGCACACTGTCTGGTAGTGTTTTATTGTTTGCTTTAAACATAATTTGCATTGTTCTATAATAAACCAAATCTCTAAACTTCAAAACATGAGAATTTAAAAATAATGGATTTGTATGATCATAATAACCGGCTTTATTTATGATGCGTATGTCGCGTAACATAGAGGGGATCAAAAAAAAAAAAAAAAAACCCTCCTCCCCTGACAAGTAAAGAACAGTCTCTTCATAAGTAAAGAACAGTCTCTTCAGTGCGGTGAGGTTTGTGGGCCGTTACCTGCCACAAAGAGAGAAATGTGAACGGCTCATTTCTCCTCTGACACGTCACATACCTGTGTGCCGCCACAGCTCGGCTGTTCAGGTATTTCTGGGCAGTTATGACACCAACAAAGAGGAAATTATTGGACCTGGAGCCGGACTTCTCGGTCACCGGTAAGCCGTTATCTTGTGATGGCCACATTGCTCTGCCGTATTCCTATCTGTGTCTGTGACACTTGTTCAACCCACAACCGGCTGGATTCGCCTTTCATTTCTGCTGCTGGTAGAAATCTGTACTCACACAGCTGCTCCTGAATGATTTCTTTTGCTCGCACAAAAACTATTTTTAGTCGCAAATGCCAGTAAAATGCTCGCACCGTAGAACTCTGCGGAAAACACATCAGTGTAGCGTATATAAACAAATCTAACCTACAAGTAAAAATAGATAAATAATAACTTTCACTGCTTAAAGACACTCAATAGCTCAGCTAATACCTGAAATGTCACTGGATACAAACCACTGCAGCAGCATGTTGAGTGCCAGGTGGCCAGCGCGCACCGTTATTGGACGGCACATGGACACTCACCCTCTTGCGATTGGACTTTGAACTTATCCCACAGTAGTGGTGCCTGAGGTACAGACATTATGGTATCATATGTGCCGTGGTGTTTAAGTACCGCGGTTTACCATTGGTACCAGTATACCGTGCAACACTGTCAGACTGGTTTCCCCACATGTTTTCATATGCTGGTACTAGGGCTGTGAACAGAAAAATAATGAATCCGCACACCAAAATGAGCTCCCGTGTATTTTAATAGCGTGACGTTTCGAGCTCAACGCTCCTCCTCAGACAGTACCCAAATATTTGGATATTCAAATCTTCGTTTCTGTGGGTAGGTATTCGTTATGAAAATTTGTATTCGATATTTGTTTTTTTATTTACTTTTTTTCTTTCATATTTTTTTGGTGCTAAATGTAGTCTTTTTGTTGTTGGTAAATGTAGGTTATCAATAAAAATCAAAACTTTCAAGTTGCATTGTTAAAAATGTGAAAATATACTATCGCCTACCAACAGAGCTTGAGCGCATCCGTCTGAGGCTGTGGATCGATGCCAAGTTTTACCACTTTATCACTATTCCCTCTAACTTGTAGCTATTTTTTCATTATCTTTTGAATTTAATATGAATTATGGAACCGTTTTTGTCAACGTTTCTTTCCCCCGTTTTGTACAATAAATTATTGTTTAAAGTTTCAACAAGTTTCTTTTGGAGTGTGTGACACAAGTGTGTTTTGAAAACGGCCGCAGACTGTCACCTGCTCAACACATCAGTACCTTCGGATGCCATGACAGTAACAGCCAATAATGTCAAAATATTATTTACAGACTGATCTAACAGACGATCACTGCTGCCTGACCCGCATTTGCGGTTCCCGTGGGTTACGGGTCGAGCCGCGCATCACTACTCAGCTCAGTCTATAAGGCTGTACACAACAGTAAGGCTATAGACATTATATTCTATTCAGGCCGGCAGAACCAGCAGCGCATCGGCTCTACAGTGCACGGCACTGCTGATTAACCATTTTATTGCAGCACAGAGTGTCTGCCAGCAACCAGTTACTTGCAGAGGCTTCCTACAACTTGTTTCAACGGTTCTGATTTAATCAGAAGACAAATTAAACAGGATGACTAGTCAATGTGAAAATCAAAAGCATAGAATAATGTACTGAAGGAGACTGTTGTGCCATCACAGCTTTTTGTGGTTTGAGAGCAAAGATCCAGTCGCCACTGTGCAAAACTCCGCAATACAATTAGGTCCGAAACCCTGGAGTCTGCTGTTACAGTAAAAGTCCTGCAGTCACTATTTGATTTGCAGTGGAGCTAATAAACAAAACAAATTTCATATAATATATCAAGAGATTTCAGGATGACTCTCCTTATATTCCACTAAGCATAGTTTGGTTTTATTCAACAAATGATCAAAAGGTGTGAAATCACAGTTTTGATGTTTCTCACTTTGTGTCCTCAGAGTGTCGATATGTCTGCTGCCAGCTGTCTGCTGACTGAAGATCAGTTTCTGTGCTCCATCTGTCTGGATGTGTTCACTGATCCAGTCACCACACCATGTGGACACAACTTTTGTAAAACCTGCATCACTCAACACTGGAGTACTAATGTCCCCTATCAGTGTCCAAACTGTAAAGAGGTTTTCCACCAAAGACCTGAGATGCGGGTCAACACCTTCATCTCTGAGATGGCTGCTCAGTTCAGACAGTCAGCTCAACAGAAAGCCAGCAGCAGCAGCTCAGAGCAACAAGTTTCCAAACCAGGAGAAGTTCCCTGTGACGTCTGCACTGGAACCAAACTGAAGGCCCTGAAGTCCTGCCTGGTGTGTCTGGAATCCTACTGTGAGACTCACCTGGAGCCTCATCTGACAAGATCAGGCCTGAAAAGACATCAGCTGATCGACCCTGTGGAGAACCTGGAAGGCAGGATGTGTCTGAAGCACGATAAACTGCTGGAGCTGTTCTGTAAGACTGACCAGATGTGTGTCTGCATGCTCTGCACTGTTTCAGACCACAAGACACATGATGTTGTTCCTCTGAGAGAAGAATATGAAGGAAAGAAGGCCGAGCTGGGGAAGACAGAGGCTGAAATTCAGCAGATGATCCAGAAGAGACGACTGAAGATTGAGGAGATCAAACACTCAGTGGAGCTCAGTGAGGAAGATGCAGACAGAGAGATAGCAGATGGTGTTCAGGTCTTCACCGCTCTGAAGGAGTGTGTTGAGAGAAGCCAGGCCGAGCTCATCGACACCATCAAAGAGAAGCAGAGAAAGACAGAGAAACAGGCTGAAGGCTTCATCAAAGAGCTGGAACAGGAAATCTCTGAGCTGAAGAAGAGGAGCACTGAGGTGGAGCAGCTCTCACGCTCTGAAGACCACCTCCACCTCCTCCAAAGCTTCACGTCCCTGAACACTGCTCCACCCACCAAGGACTGGACAGAGGTCAGCGTCCGTCCACCTTCATATGAGGGGACTGTGAGGAGAGCTGTGAGTCAGCTGGAGGAGACGCTCAGTGAACAGATGAAGAAGCTTCTCACTGAGGTCGAGCTGAAGAGGGTCCAGCAGTCTGCAGTGGATGTGACACTCGATCCTGATACAGCACATCCTGCTCTCATCCTGTCTGATGATGGAAAACAAGTTACATGTGGTGATGTAAAGAAGAATCTCCCAAACAATCCAGAGAGATTTGATTCTTGTGTTAATGTCTTAGCAAAGCAGAGTTTCTCTTCAGAAAGATTTTATTATGAGGTTCAGGTTAAAGGGAAGACTAAGTGGGATTTAGGAGTGGCCAGAGAGTCGATCAACAGGAAGGGAAAGATCACAGAGACGCTTCAGAATGGTTACTGGACGATATGTTTGAGGAATGAAAATGAGTATGAAGCTCTTGCTGACCCTTCAGTCAGTCTCTCTCTGGAGTCTGGGCCTGAGAAGGTGGGGGTGTTTGTGGATTATGAGGAGGGTCTGGTCTCCTTTTATGATGTTGATGCTGCAGCTCTTATCTACTCCTTTACTGGCTGCTGCTTCACTGAGAAACTCTACCCATACTTCAGTCCTTGTGTTAATGATGGTGGTAAAAACTCTGCCCCTCTGATCATCTCTCCTGTCAATCAAGCATGTAGGAGCAGTTTGTCCAGAGGAATTTCATTTTAACTAAAACTAATAGCGTCAGTCACACAAAGTAGAACAACCATCTGATTTTCTACAGAAAGATTCACTCTCATTTAATGTAATAAATGTATATTATTGGTGATGTACTGTGAATACATTGTTGATTTTTTAGATTCTGATCAATGTGGTTTTTCCTCTTTTTCTGTAAATGTTTTCTTTGATGTGTCACGTTGCTACTTACTACTACAACACAAAGATTTAATCACACTGCTGATATTATGTAATGTAATCTTGTTTATTCCAATGACTGCATTAACTGCCTTAAAGACTGTTGAATCATCAAAAACAAATGTGCTCAATCTAAATACTGATAATGTGAAAATGATGGAAAGTGTACAGGACTGCTTCTAAAACATTCAAAGGTCTAATGTAATAATTAGGTATGTACCCGAGTTGGATCAGATCCAGCCGTTTAATACGAATATTCAACGATTCTTTTTGTGTTTGTTTTCATATACAGCTCTAACGTTTGAACAGGGCTCAGCAGGACGTTCAGTGTGACGGTGGAAATCATGCAATATAGTTAACAAGCTAACGACAGATCAGAAATGTGCAACAGTTTCTGCAGACACCACATATCAAAAGAAAAGCCAGAGACTGTGTCGTATTAAGTATCTGTGAGCTGTAAATTCACCACTTCCAAGCAGAGGATGGAAGATTATTTCAAAGCCTTAATGTGGGAAGTTTCTCCTCCTCTGTGCCACTGCATCACGTCCACAGCTGTCTGTACCAAAGAGTAGTGTGACAGCCAGACAGTTTTTACATATTAAACTGCTACAAGTATATAAGTAGTTCAAATTAGCTCAATAAAATTAGAAACAAAAACATCAAGATACCATTTACATATTAATACATCAATAATACAGCAGTATAACACTGACAGTATTCACTCTGCATTATGTGTACTTTTACTTTTCATACTTTAGGTACATTTTGTTGCTGATACTTGTGGATACATGTGTTGATGTTGAATGTTTGTGATAAACTGAAGGATGAAGTGTTGCTTTATGAGCTGAGAAAATTCTCCTCCTTCTGAAGCTAAATAAACTCTTTAAAAACCCTCTTGGATCAGCTGAAAAGTCGTCGTCACAAAGCTGAAAACAGGCTGTTTTTATGACTCTTTCGAGATACGTGGTTCTCACTGCTCATCCTCTATTCCTCCTCCTGACCCCTCTGATCCCAGAGCCAGTTAAACACTAAAGGCGATGGAGCATTTTCTGATCTTGGTCCTAAACTGTGGAACAGTCTCCCACTTAGTTAGATCTTCCTCCTCTACTGATACGTCTAAAACCCGTCTTAAGGCTCATCTCTTTTCTTCAGCCTTTCAATCATCATCAGGACACACCTGACCACACTGTTTTCTCTCTGGTTCATTTTGTTGTATGTGTCGTGCTTTTTGTGTTGTGATGTTGACCTGACTTGAGTAAAGGATCTGAATACTTCCTCCACCACTGTGCGCTCATGATTTGATCTTTACTGACCACCTCGCTCTGGTTTGGGAACGCAGACGTTGTTCTTCTCCAGGGAGGACTGTGTTCAGGACTGCATCACCTTCATCCTCGCTCTGGCCAACAACCAGGGCAGGCAGCTTCCTGCTTTAAAGGATAAAGAAAGATTCAAATAAGTCCATGAAAAATAGACCTTCAAAGATACTGTCTTTATTTGTACTTACCGTGTGTGTTTGTCCTTTGCTGTATCTGTATATTATTGGATGAAAAACAGGTCTTTTATAAAGTGCATCATGTCAGCTGCCCAGCAGATGGCGCAGTAACACCACAGATCAGACCTCAACAGTCCCTCGACTGAAAGCTTTGTAGTAACAAGTAAAAGACTTTATTGATTCACTCACATCAGTCAGCAGTTTTATACATTTCTCACCTTTTTGTGTACATTCATTTTGTTTTACACAATAAATACAAATAAAACCACAAAATGTTAAATGCAAATAGACTGAAAGAGAAACAGGTAGAAACAGTTTGTCTTTGTGCAGGACTCTGGTTGACCTTTGACCCACAGGCGGTTCAGGCTGGGTCGGGGTCGGACCGTGCAGAGCGTGGTTTGGTGATGGTGCTGTGGCAGATCTGATAACAGGTGTGGCTCTCTCCCTTGTCGTCCTCTGCTCGGTACTCCGTCAGACACAAATCCATCCACGGACGCTCACCTGACGTGAACACCAGATCGACATCACACAGCTGAACTCACTTTCAGCACTTTGACAGAGAAATGCTGAATGACTCATGATGGTGAATGTGGTTAACCTGTGTTTGACTCTTTGTTGAAGCCCAGTTGCCAAAAGAAAAGTGGGCATTGTACATTTGTACCAACCACAGACACATACCACGGATGTACATTTCATACGTATCATATTGATGTTTCTGAAGTCACCTATTATACGAGCTGACTTGAGAACTTGGTGAGACGCCTGCCAAGCTGCAGACCACTGCTCGAGACCAACACACAAAAAACCAACTGTTTTTTAGCGAGTCTTTGCTGTTTCTGGCGGCTGTTTAGCCATCAAACATGGGAGCTTTTCATTGAGCCGTCACTCTTTTCATGGATAGTGCCACAAAAAGCTGTTGTGAGTTAGCAAGTCATTGCTGTGTTTCCAGCGGCCCCAATCTGTGGGGTTTTCTAGCAACCCGTCACCATGTTTTCAGCGGGAATAGTGCCACAAAATGCGGTTGTCTTTTACCAAGAATTTGCTGCATTCCCTGTCAGTACAGAGCCACGAAAAACAGGTATTTTAAGTCAAAACATGATCTTTTCTGAACCACACCTATGTGGTTTCTGTGCCTCAACACAGCCACGTTACCCACAGAGTTGTTGAAAAGTAAAACAAACTTGTTGCAGCACCAGTTGAACACATCTGTAGTTTGCAGAAATGTACAGCGCCAACATTTATTCTGCCGACTGTGTTTCTCTTTCTACATCTTTAAAAGGTGAAGGACACGCGAATGTGTTGCTCAATATGTAGACTCACAAGTCAGTCTTTAGACGCTTTGCTTAACTAAAGACTGATGTCTTTCTCCCTGATTTTGTGTTTAGATGGGCAGATACAATTTCAGAGTTTAAAAAAACTCCCTACGTTGCAGAACCAATAGTAAATCCGCAGGACGATCCTTCGGTGGCTCGCTGAACTCTTGTGCTCATAAACATAGTCAGACTAGAAACATGTAGCGGTACAAAATGGCTCAAGTCGCTCAAGAGTTAATTCTCTCGGCATCTATTTTCAAGCTCTCTGTGTGTTTGCTTCCTTGCGGATGAGAAAAGGGGGAGCGCACATTTCTGGGAGGGCGTGTCCTTTTCAAAAATGCAAGAGGCGTCGCTTTCTTCCTGGCCGTTTTCTCCGGTGTGTTAAACACACTTTAGAAAGGAGTGTCCCCACACTATCAGAAGGCGGAGCTCTCTGATTGTCTGGTGGTGAGACGACTCAATACGCATTAATCATGTATGTTTTATCTCTTAGAAATTTCTGTTAATTGATTCTGTTGTTTCTTTACCTAAATGTTAATAAAATATATAATATAATAATATGTATGTACTAAATTTCTTTGGTGGCTGTGATTGTTCCTTGTCTGTGATTGGCTCTACCGTTATTTTGGTGCAAGTCTCGTTGCTGAGCTGTGGTGCAGGATGAAAAGGAGAGAATTTGGCCATAAAACTTAAGAAATATGTATTTTTCCACACAGAGCAAAGACAAAAGTCGATGTTGCCTTCCAGAGTGGGTGACATGCAGTAGTGGTGTAAGGACCTGGCTTAAACCAGGATATGTGGCACATTTCTTAACTTCTACCACTCAGTACCAACACATTATTATCATGACCAGTCCTCATTTTTGCTGCATTTAATCGTAGGCCACTGTTCATGTTGTCAGGTTTTTTCTCGCTACAGGTGGTCAGTACCACTGTCCTCTGTTTGAACTGGAATGAGGGAAGCTAGCTGCTGTGTCATGTGCATGTGTTCATATTAAAGCCATGGCAGTAGGATTGGGTAGGGACGGTCTCTACCAATATTCAGCCCCTTCTGTATTGTCCCTACCAATATAAACACTGGCTGTCGGCGTGCGCTCAATATGATACACAAAGAGTTAACAATCGTTGGTGTCCACCATACGTCCCGCCCCTAAGCTCGTATTGCTCATCGATTGGCTCTACCGTTATTCTGGTAGCGTGTGATTGGTCCTCCCCAGCGCTGCTGCTCTCTCCACTGACTTTGTGGGTGCGCGTCACTGTTAGCGCTCCACACCAGAGCGCAGAGTGTGAACACTGAGTCGGTTGGTTCAGTAAATAAGCTAAACAAACACCTGTTGATGCCAGGCTAACTGAGTGGCGTTCCTGGGCAGCTCTTTGCTAGATAATGAGATGCTAACAAGCTAATACTAGCTGAGCTAAGTTTGGCAACTATTAGATCAATATTATATGCCAGAGAACATGAAATTCCACTTCACATGCTCCATCAGCAATCATAGATGTCATGTAGTGATGACACAGTTCACATTATTGTTTGTAGTAAGATGACATGATAGAAACAGTCTGAATAAATAAAGTGTAAACACTATAAAATAATAGCTCCCTCAGTGACAGTCTTCAGCATCCATGGTGTGTGAAGGAGAGACGTAGGAGAACAGAGATCCACTGCTCCCAGTAAAAACACCAACACTGAGTCACGTAAGTGCAACATTTTGCACACTGTTGTATTATAATGATTTTGGAGCGTTTACATTTTTGTTGATTTATTTTATTTATGTTTAACATGATGAAGCTGACTAACTTGTGTTGACATTATGGCTGGTCCTTAGCCTATATACACTCAGATGCTGTTTAATGAATTACACAAAAACATACAGTGTGTTTTCCTCAGGCTACAACAATCAAAATCTATGACTGTTGCACCTCAAATTGTCCCACTGTTCACATGTCTTGCATCAATATATTTTTTATCAGATGACAAGTAGTAGAGAGACTGGAGGAGATGGAGGAGAGACAGGAGCCTCACAAGTGAGACTGAATTGTGAAGGATATATGTTGATAGTGAGATTCAGCATTGTGACCAGGGGTAAGTAAAAATATTGATTCATGCATAATATATGTTTTCACCCGATATCAATATCAATTCGGATCACTGTTACCAACCCAACTGCAGACCGCAGGCTGGTACTGAAGTCACGCCCCTTCAGAGTATAATGTTATTGTTATTATTATAGTTTACCCTGGGAAGCACATAACGGACAGATGTGGTGAAGTTATCAATGTATATTCATGTAACTGATAACATTAGAGAACACATTAACCAAGACATTCTTGTATTTAGTGTAGATATCTAAATATGCAGGACAAAGCAGTGATCAGTTTCACATGACGTGAAATTGCATTAAAAAATCATCAACGTACAGGTCGCCGCCATGGAGCATTTTTATGTCCCTACCAATGTGAAAATCAAACCTACGCCCTTGATTAAAGCCAAGGTGCTACTGACCAGCTAACTGACTGGATGCCCATTAACATTATAACTCCTATTGTGTGTATTTATTGTTATTATTTTGTAGATTTTAAGCATTTTTCTTTTTAGATGTGTATTTTTATTTATGTGTTTGTATTATATAATACAGACAAGAAGGAAAAGGCAGAGACAAACATTGAAAAAGTCAATTACTGTTAATGTGTTAATGTTACATGTTGTGCATTGCATTTCAAATAAAAGTCCAAAAAATAAGTCCAAGGTCCATTTTTGGTATTTTTGGTGCTCACTATAGGAGGCTGGTTTACTCCAGACACACACATACTGTTTATGTGTATGTTGAGGAGCTGCTGTATCAAAATGAGTTGTCTTCCTCCAGAAATTCAGGTTACGATATGTTTCTTTTATGATTCCAATTCATTCCTCTTTTGCTGTGGCTCAGCATTTAAATAACCTTTATCAGATTTGATGGTTTAGTCACAGACTTTCCCGAAAAGGGTTTTTCTTTCACAAATGTGGCAATGAAATTGCGTTAAAATGTACAAAACAGTCAAATTTATCTTGCCTGGCCGGGCAGCTCTCTGGGTGCTCAGCACCCCTAAACCTCTGATCCTAGAATCGCCCGTTTTAACTCCTTTATATCCTGTTGGGGAGTTTAATCTGCAGCAATGCATCATGGTCTAGAAGATCATCATATGTCTGTAGCGTGGCTGTCCTGTGAGAACCACGTATCTCTAAAGAGTCATAAAAACAGCCTGTTTTCAGCTTTGTGACGACGACTTTTCAGCTGATCCAAGAGGGTTTTTAAAGAGTTTATTTAGCTTCAGAAGGAGAATTTTCTCAGCTCATAAAGCAACACTTCATCCTTCAGTTTATCACAAACATTCAACATCAACACATGTATCCACAAGTATCAGCAACAAAATGTACCTAAAGTATGAAAAGTAAAAGTACACATAATGCAGAGTGAATACTGTCAGTGTTATACTGTTGTATTATTGATGTATTAATATGTAAATGGTATCTTGATGTTTTTGTTGCTAATTTTATTGAGCTAATTTGAACTACTTATATACTTGTAGCAGTTTAATATGTAAAAAACTGTCTGGCTGTCACGCTACTCTTTGGTACAGACAGCTGTGGACGTGATGCAGTGGCACAGAGGAGGAGAAACTTCCCACATTAAGGCTTTGAAATAATCTTCCATCCTCTGCTTGGAAGTGGTGAATTTACAGCTCACAGATACTTAATACGACACAGTCTCTGGCTTTTCTTTTGATATGTGGTGTCTGCAGAAACTGTTGCACATTTCTGATCTGTCGTTAGCTTGTTAACTATATTGCATGATTTCCACCGTCACACTGAACGTCCTGCTGAGCCCTGTTCAAACGTTAGAGCTGTATATGAAAACAAACACAAAAAGAATAGTTGAATATTCGTATTAAACGGCTGGATCTGATCCAACTCGGGTACATACCTAATTATTACATTAGACCTTTGAATGTTTTAGAAGCAGTCCTGTACACTTTCCATCATTTTCACATTATCAGTATTTAGACTGAGCACATTTGTTTTTGATGATTCAACAGTCTTTAAAGCAGTGAATGCAGTCATTGGAATAAACAAGATTACATTACATAATATCAGCAGTGTGATTAAATCTTTGTGTTGTAGTAGTAAGTAGCAACGTGACACATCAAAGAAAACATTTACAGAAAAAGAGGAAAAAGCACATTGATCAGAATCTAAAAAATCAACAATGTATTCACAGTACATCACCAATAATATACATTTATTACATTAAATGAGAGCGAATCTTTCTGTAGAAAATCAGATGGTTGTTCTTCTTTGTGTGACTGACGCTATTAGTTTTAGTTAAAATGGAAAATCTCTATACAAACTGCTCCTACGTGCTTGATTGACAGGAGAGATGATCAGAGGGGCAGAGTTTTTACCACCATCGTTAGGACTGGGACTGAAGAGTGGGTAGAGTTTCTCAGTGAAGGAGCAGCCAGTAAAGGAGTAGATAAGAGCTGCAGCATCAACATCATAAAAGGAGACCAGACCCTCCTCATAATCCACAAACACCCCCACCTTCTCAGGCCCAGACTCCAGAGAGAGACGGACTGGAGGGTCAGCAAGAGCTTTGTACTCATTTTCATTCCTCAGACATATCGTCCAGTAACCATTCTGAGGTCTCAGTGTGATCTTTCCCTTCCTGTTGATCGACTCTCTGGCCACTCCTAAATCCCACTCAGTCTTCCCTTTAACCTGAACCTCATAATAAAATCTTTCTGAAGAGAAACTCTGCTTTGCTAAGACACAGACACAAGTATCAAATCTCTCTGGATTGTTTGGGAGATTCTTCTTTACATCACCATGTTTCACTTGTTTTCCATCATCAGACAGGATGAGTTTTGGATGTGCTGTATCAGGATCGAGTGTCACATCCACTGCAGACTGCTGGACCCTCTTCAGCTCGACCTCAAACAGCTTCTTCATCTGTTCACTGAGCGTCTCCTCCAGCTGACTCACAGCTCTCCTCACAGTCCCCTCATATGAAGGTGGACGGACGCTGACCTCTGTCCAGTCCTTGGTGGGTGGAGCAGTGTTCAGGGACGTGAAGCTTTGGAGGAGGTGGAGGTGGTCTTCAGAGCGTGAGAGCTGCTCCACCTCAGTGCTCCTCTTCTTCAGCTCAGAGATTTCCTGTTCCAGCTCTTTGATGAAGCCTTCAGCCTGTTTCTCTGTCTTTCTCTGCTTCTCTTTGATGGTGTCGATGAGCTCGGCCTGGCTTCTCTCAACAGACTCCTTCAGAGCGGTGAAGACCTGAACACCATCTGCTATCTCTCTGTCTGCATCTTCCTCACTGAGCTCCACTGAGTGTTTGATCTCCTCAATCTTCAGTCGTCTCTTCTGGATCATCTGCTGAATTTCAGCCTCTGTCTTCCCCAGCTCGGCCTTCTTTCCTTCATTCTTCTCTCAGAGGAACAACATCATGTGTCTTGTGGTCTGAAACAGTGCAGAGCATGCAGACACATCTGGTCGGTCTTACAGAACAGCTCCAGCAGTTTATCGTGCTTCAGACACATCCTGCCTTCCAGGTTCTCCACAGGGTCGATCAGCTGATGTTTCTTCAGGCCTGATCTTGTCAGATGAGGCTCCAGGTGAGTCTCACAGTAGGATTCCAGACACACCAGGCAGGACTTCAGGGCCTTCAGTTTGGTTCCAGTGCAGACGTCACAGGGAACTTCTCCTGGTTTGGAAACTTGTTGCTCTGAGCTGCTGCTGCTGGCTTTCTGTTGAGCTGACTGTCTGAACTGAGCAGCCATCTCAGAGATGAAAGTGTTGACCTGCAGCTCAGGTCTGGTGTAGAAAAGCTTCTTACAGTTTGGACACTGATAGGGGACATTAATATCCCAGTGTTCAGTGATGCAGGTTTTACAGAAGTTGTGTCCACATGATGTGGTGACTGGATCAGTGAACACATCCAGACAGATGGAGCACAGAAACTGATCTTCAGTCAGCAGACAGCTGGCAGCAGACATATCGACACTCTGAGGACACAAAGTGAGAAACATCAAAACTGTGATTACACACCTTTTGATTATTTGTTGAATAAAACCAAACTATATTTAGTGGAATATAAGGAGAGACATCCTGAAATCTCTTGATATATTATATGAAATTTGTTTTATTTATTAGCTCCACTGTTAACAGCTTCATCATTAAAGTGATAAACACATTAATGCATCAATAATTATAATCCTGTAATATAGTATATTTTTCTTAAACTGGACGTTCTGGATAATGAGTCATTTTACTTTTGGTACTTTTAGTTTGATGCTAATACTTGTGTATTTTTATTGCAAATCAAATAGTGACTGCAGGACTTTTACTGGAACAAAGTATTTCTACACTGTGGTATTACTACTTTTACTTCAGTAACAGATGTGAGTACTTCTTCCACCGCTGGTTCATATTGATGTAAACTCACACTTAAACGTTGTTGCAGCCTGAAGTGATTTTAATCCATGGTCACGTTCAAGTTTCATGAACACAAAGCAAAACTCTTCATCCACTGTTTGTTTGTGTTTCAGTCATCAGATATTGTCTTCATTAATAACAGCCTAATTGCTTCATTCTTCTTCATAGTAATAATGTTTCACTTATATATCGGCCTTTATTTAATTCATGTTTATTGCTCCGACCACAACGTTGCATGTGTCTCCTGTAAATCCCATCTGCACTATGTTTACACCTGGTCTGCACACCTGCCTGGGATGCTGTCAGTGACACAGGAAGGTTGGAAGAGATCACATCAATATGAGTAACATCAGACATTCATCTGAAATCTGATAAATATGCTGTTTGTGCAGGTCTGTATAGTATATGAATATGAAGCATAACTGCATTTCCTCAGAGCTTATTTGGGCTGCCATTAATTGGTCGCCATAGTGACAAGCAACCAGTTAAAGCTATAGTGCGTAACTTCTACATGTCCGTAAATGTCCGTTTCACCCAAGCCACTACTAGAGGAGATGACACAATGCTGATTAAGCCGATTGGCTCCTCTAACATCTTGCCGTATTTTTCAATATATATCATTTTTAGTTTGCGTGTCGACCGGCGACATTCCCGCGCTGGCGCACAGGAAATGAAGGGCAGGGGGAGGAAGAGCGGAGAGTCTCATAGCAAGAGGTAGAGCGCAGGTAGAAAGAGAAAGCAACATGGCGGAGGAGCGGCCGAGACACGGTTCAGAAGTGGATCCTACCACAAAGAAAAAGCCTGGCTGTTCAGCTGAAGGTCTGTCGGCAAAGAAGGAAAGTGACCAACGGAGAAGGCAAACAAGGATTTGTATTGGCGTTGCTTTCGTCGGTGGAGAGCCCTGAAGGAAGAAATTGGGCTGAGGGCAGACACGGATGTTGCCTTGCTGCTGTTGGATAAGTAAGTGACTTGGTTTATAATTACGAGTAGTATGTGTTGCTGTTACATGTACTGGACCTAGTACTTTATTATTTTCTTGGAAATGGTGCCATGAACATAATATAATGTTAGCAGCCTGGTGTTCGCCACGCTGTGTAACGTTGTGTACACGGTGTGAAGCGAGTGTTACTCTGTATACATGGAAGTGCCGGCTTATTTGTTGTAATAACACCTTATCCGCTGGGGGGCGACAGAAGTTACGCACTATAGCTTTAAATGTGCCAGCATATGAAAACATGTGGGGAAAGCAGTGTGACTGGTCTGCAGTGGGGAGTGTTAGCTCGATAAAAACAGAGTTCACTGTTAAAGTCGACCTGAAAACTTTAGTTATTCAAATAAAAGTTTCAAAAATAATCAAAGTATGTTAAACTAACTCTCCATTACTGTCACATCAAACATCAAATAATATAACAATACTGCTACACTGCTGCTTATATTCTTATTAGAGTGGAAATATTTGAAAGCAGGCCAAACATTTTTCATATGAACCTTTGAAACGTCTGTAGGACAGTGAACTCACCAGTGTTTGTTGTTGAGAGAAACCTGCTGGATTCAGTTGAATGTTTCTTTAGAGAGAAACAGAGAGACTCGTCTCCACTGCAGCTCTGCTGTCACTCACACACTTTCACTTTGATTTCAGGACTTTAAAGCTCTCCTCTTTCACTGTTGCTCCACCTCTCAGTGGGCCGTCACCAAGAGGGAGAGGTGGAGGAAGTATTCAGATCCTTTACTGAAGTCAAAGTACTAATACCACACTGTGACAATACTCCACTACAGGTAAAAATCCTGTGTTCAAATCCTTCCCTCAGTAAAAGTTTTATCAGGAACATTTATTATAAGTATGTGTAAAATGACTGATAGTGCAGTAAAGTGTTCCCTGCTGTCAGTGTTTGATTCTATCTGATGTTTTTGGATTAATATTCCTGCTGCATTAATGTGTATGTGTCATTTTACTGCTCTAGATGTTTCAGGTTGAGCTCATTTTAACTAAAAGGCGTTTCTAGCCCATTTTTGGGGGTGTTGAAGCACCCCACCTTTCCCTGACTCGGGCTCTGAGCGCTCTATCTGCACAGAGCAATGCGCTTCCTTCCAGAGTGGGTGACATGCAGTAGTGGTGTAAGGACCTGGCTTAAACCAGGATATGTGGCACATTTCTTAACTTCTACCACTCAGTACCAACACATTATTATCATGACCAGCCCTCATTTTTGCTGCATTTAATCGTAGGCCACTGTTCATGTTGTCAGGTTTTTTCTCGCTACAGGTGGTCAGTACCACTGTCCTCTGTTTGAACTGGAATGAGGGAAGCTAGCTGCTGTGTCATGTGCATGTGTTCATATTAAAGCCATGGCAGTAGGATTGGGTAGGGACGGTCTCTACCAATATTCAGCCCCTTCTGTATTGTCCCTACCAATATAAACACTGGCTGTCGGCGTGCGCTCAATATGATACACAAAGAGTTAACAATCGTTGGTGTCCACCATACGTCCCGCCTCTAAGCTCGTATTGCTCATCGATTGGCTCTACCGTTATTCTGGTAACGTGTGATTGGTCCTCCCCAGCGCCGCTCTCTCCACTGACTTTGTGGGTGCGCGTCACTGTTAGCGCTCCACACCAGAGCGCAGAGTGTGAACACTGAGTCGGTCGGTTCAGTAAATAAGCTAAACAAACACCTGTTGATGCCAGGCTAACTGAGTGGCGTTCCTGGGCAGCTCTTTGCTAGATAATGAGATGCTAACGAGCTAATACTAGCTGAGCTAAGTTTGGCAACTATTAGATCAATATTATGTGCCAGAGAACAGGAAATTCCACTTCACATGCTCCATCAGCAATCATAGATGTCATGTAGTGATGACACAGTTCACATTATTGTTTGTAGTATGATGATAGAAACAGTCTGAATAAATAAAGTGTAAACACTATAAATAATAGCTCCCTCAGTGACAGTCTTCAGCATCCATGGTGTGTGAAGGAGAGACGTAGGAGAACAGAGATCCACTGCTCCCAGTAAAAACACCAACACTGAGTCATGTAAGTGCAACATTTTGCACACTGTTGTATTATAATGATTTTGGAGCATTTACATTTTTGTTGATTTATTTTATTTATGTTTAACATGATGAAGCTGACTAACTTGTGTTGACATTATGGCTGGTCCTTAGCCTATATACACTCAGATGCTGTTTAATGAATTACACAAAAACATACAGTGTGTTTTCCTCAGGCTACAACAATCAAAATCTATGACTGTTGCACCTCAAACTGTCCCACTGTTCACATGTCTTGCATCAATATATTTTTTGTTAGATGACAAGTAGTAGAGAGACTGGAGGAGATGGAGGAGGAGAGGCAGGAAGAGAGACAGAAGACAGACAAACATTGAAAAAGTCAATTACTGTTAATGTGTTAATGTTACATGTTGTGCATTGCATTTCAAATAAAAGTCCAAAAAATAAGTCCAAGGTCCATTTTTGGTATTTTTGGTGCGGGGGCTGGTTTACTCCAGACACACACATACTGTTTATGTGTATGTTGAGGAGCTGCTGTATCAAAATGAGTTGTCTTCCTCCAGAAATTCAGGTTACGATATGTTTCTTTTATGATTCCAATCCATTCCTCTTTTGCTGTGGCTCAGCATTTAAATAACCTTTATCAGATTTGATGGTTTAGTCACAGACTTTCCCAAAAATTGTTTTTCTTTCACAAATGTGGCAATGAAATTGCGTTAAAATGTACAAAACAGTCAAATTTATCTTGCCTGGCTGGGCAGCTCTCTGGGTGCTCAGCACCCCTAAACCTCTGATCCTAGAATCGCCCCTGCCGGTGGGAGCAGTGGAAGTATTGGACCACTGTCGTAGATGACAAGTTGAACTTTGATGTGAACACTGACGGCATCTGTACGAAGGGAAACCGACGCCTGTTCTTTTTAAGGAAGCTGAGGAGTTTTTATGTAGACAGGACAATCATGAAAATATTCTATTCTGCTTTTATCAAGTCTGATTTATTCTTTTAACGCGGTGTGTTGGTTTGGTGATCTGAGCCTGAAAAACAAGGACAAGTTGGAAGAAGTGGTGAAGTTGTGCTGTAAGATCACTGGTGTTACTTTTAACAACCTGCAGGATGTGTTTGAGGAGAGGGTCAGTTCTAAAGCTCGGTCGATTGTCTCAGACTCTCAACATCTCCTCCAAGTGTCAGATGCTTCCAGGGCGGAAGTTTGTCCCGTCTGCTCTCACCTCCCCGAACCAGCAGTGACCATTAATGTCCATGATTCTGGATACTGTGTGTTTTGTTGTGCTCATGACTACTGTCTGTATCTCAGACTGAACCTCAGAGAGATTAAAGTTTACCTTACAAATGTTTCATCTTTGTGTTGCTTTCCTTCCATCACAGCTCATCAAGGAGACTCCACGAGAAAAACTAACTTTGAGAGACGCACTTTTGATCTGATTAACTCAGACTGGTGAGTGTTTTTGCACAGAACTAGGACTGTGGAGTTTGGCCCACATCACTGGTAAGGGATCTTTGAATGGTCAGGATGAACAGGTGGAATATTACGCAGCTTTTAATCTGCATTTCAGATATAAGTTCTGAAGCTGTGCAATGTTTGACTTACTTATATCATTGGTGTTTGGTTCAAATAGAGTGTACACTGTTGTTTACGGTGTTTAAAACCGTGTGTTCTCATCACCATCCATCAACAGCTCTCAGACCTGCTCCCCACCTGACATGTCATGCACACTGAGCAGCAGCACCCTCCCCCTCCCTCTCACCTCCAGGTAGGGGATGATCCTGCACGAGAACTCCCCCAGCAGCCAGTCCTTGGTGAGCTCGTGGAACACCACGAGCGGCAGGCAGAAGAAGATGATGACGAAATCCCAGAGCGCGAGGTTGGCCAGCAGCGAGTTGGAGATGCTCCTCATGTAGTAGTTGTGACACACGATGCACATGACCGACACGTTCCCGATGATGCCCACGCTGAAGATGACGGCGGCGGTGAGCATGATCGCGTACGCACCGTACGACTCTGCGGTGACCGGGTAGAACGGGTTCTTCACCTGCTTCCGCCTGGTCCGCGGGTCCACCGGCACGAGCGGCGTGGAGTCGGGGAAGTCCGGCAGAGAGTACTCCTCCTCGTAGTCGCTGGTGTTGAGTCCGAAGGGGGGGTCCGGGCTCTTGTTCCTGCGCCATGGCGGCTCCGTCCTGCAGCGGCTCGCTCCGCTTCCTCCGGCTGGGTTTTGCGCTCCGTCTCCGCCGCCGGTTGTGCCCGGTTCTCTCGAGGCTACACGCGCGTCCATGCGGGGTTTGTTTAAGCACCTCTCCCGGGCTGCATCCACCACTACGCGTCTCACCGGCCTCATTTACATGCGTGCGTAAAGCTCCATCTGGAGGTACCCGTCGGTCGCGCCGCGCTCCATTTTGCGCGTCGCCTTTACGCACTGCGCGCCGGGGTATCTGTGTCCCAGCAGGTCAGGGGAAGATGCGTTTACAGTATCCAGCCTCGAGGCCTGCGCAATGGCCCCGCGTCCCCCCATTGTCCTCCCCGATGACTGTGCGCCATCTCCGGCTCTGCGCATTCCGATCAGCGGCGGTGGATTCATAATGAGGGCTGAAAGTCGTCTTTGTTTTCTGCCTGTTGAGCTGACTCGAGACGACCTCGCTGCACAGCCACAAACACAGTAACCTCGAGAATGGAAGCAGCATCGTGCGGCTCTGTCTAACCCGTGACATCAAACTGCTGCATTTTCCAAAATGATCGATCCATCTCTGGTTTCTGATAATCAGTCAAAAAAAAAAAAAAAAATAGAAACTCCAAACTTCAAACTGCCACAAAAGATTCAGTTTCCCTTCATCTCTGCGCGCAGCCAGTTTTCACATAGTCTTTGGTCCTGTTTAACAGGTGCACCTGTCGGGTTTGGGTGCGTCCCGGAACGACTCCAGTCTGGAGGCATCACCAAACACACCAGAGCGGAAAAATGCTCCCAAACTAGGCTGGAATAATTACTGACCGTTCAGATCCTCCGCAGCCGACAGTGGAGGAGGGAGGAAGGTTAAATCCCAGCCGCGGAAGGTCCACCTTCGTCCCATCAAGTGTCTGCGCAGACAGCCGCCCCGGAGCGCTCAGAGGTCGGGCTACAGCACGGTGAAATGAGGCTGGTGGACACGCCGAGCTCCGTCTGAGAGACAGAGGAGGACCCGAGAGAAGGAGGAGGAGGAGGAAGGCGGGTGGGAGGGAGTGGAGAAGTAAAGAGTTGAATTGTACCTCAACCTCGTTGTGATTTATTATTCAAGGAACACAACAACCACTGTGAGCTCGGTGAAGTAGAGAATGAAACTCACTTCCTGCTGTACTGTCCATTTTATGACCTAAGAGAAGCACTTTTTGACAAAGTGTCAACACATGTAGGTCTGTCCCAGGATAACCAGGTAATTAAATGGTTATTTGATAATCATATATTTGCAATATCCAATTATATCCACAAAGCGTGGAACAGAAGAAAACAGGCAACTTATGCACACAGATAGATTTTGTTTTATTTACTTTTATTGACCTTCATTCACCGCTTGTGTATGTGTCATGTTTACTATGTTATGTTGGCGTGATGGCACTGGAAAGTGTTTTGTTTAAAATGTGTCTAAATAACCCCATGAGGGATGAGCTGCCTTGGGGCAGCCAGACACGAAAATAAAAATTCATTCATTCATTCATTCATTCTACCAACCACAGACACATACCACGGATGAGGAGGAGGAGGAGGAGGAGAGGAGGAGGAGGAGGGAGTCATCTGTCAAACCTGCTCTGATCCGATAATAATCTGTAAAAACACTGAACTATAATCTGTGGGATTATCATGAATTACACTAAAATCATTATTTCTATATATGACAAACGTTTCTTCATTAAAGAGTCGAGAATTGACACTGGTGATAAGTGTCTCTCAGTTATTTCAACATATTTATTAAATTAAAAAAATAAAGATTTTTGTTTCATGGAAAATAACAAAAGGTTCTTTCTCTACTGGCAAAATACATTTTTACTGATTTAAAAAACAACACAAAACATTTCTGTCCTTTCCAGATTTGTGTTTTTGTATTGTAGGTACAGTGAGCCAGTGCTCAGGGGCGGATTATCAGACATTGGGCCCCTGGGCAAAGATATGCAAAAGGCCCCCATATCTCCTTCATAGATAAGGACACACACACTTTATAGTTGATTAGCGTCATTTTGTGTTTTTGTTTTGCATTTCTTGTGGTTGTGTATCTCTTTGTAATCATATGTGTCTCTGTGAGCTAATGTTGTGTCTTTTTGGGGTTGTTTTGTGTGTCTGTGGTTGTTTTGTGTGTGTGTGGTTGTTTTGTGTGTCTGTGGTTGTTGTGCACCTTCTTGCAGGAATTCATTTCACAGCTGTGGTATTTATAAAATATCCCTCCACAGTTTATTATTTGATTGATAAAACTTTGAATCAAACAGCCAAACTTTACCAGTGTGCCTCAGCAGAAATTAGGTTCAAGCAAAGACATGTTGTATTTAAAGGAAGTTCACTGAATTCAATATCAGGGCAAAAACTTACAGGTCTTGTGCGCCATCTAGCTCTGAGTGTGTGTATTACAGCAGCTCTGCTGCAGCAGTCTGATCTGCAACATTTAAACTAAGAGAGAGAATATTAAAGGGTTTGTTTCTGACTGATGGGTTTCACAGTTTGATCTACTGAAAGCAGAGCTGGTTTCAGACGTAGTGTTTGAGTCTCTCATCATGGCTGCTGGCCTTCAGTGCCTGGTCACACAGAGGTGGGGCTGAACAACAACAACAACAACAACAACAACAACAACAACATTTCCTTAACTACAGTATTTAAGTACAAATTTAAGGGACTTGTTTCCACTTTCTGCAGCTTTACACTTCTCCTCCACTACACCTCAGAGGTCAGTATTACTTTTTACTGCACTACATGCACGCTACAGACATATGATGATCTTCTAGACCATGATGCATTGCTGTAGATTAAACTCCCCAACAGGATATAAAGGAGTTAAAATGAGCTCAACCTGAAACATCTACAGCAGTAAAATGACACATACACATTAATGCAGCAGGAATATTAATCCAAAAACATCAGATAGAATCAAACACTGACAGCAGGCAACACTTTACTGCACTATCAGTCATTTTACACATACTTATAATAAATGTTCCTGATAAAACTTTTACTGAGGGAAGGATTTGAACACAGGATTTTTACCTGTAGTGGAGTTGTCACAGTGTGGTATTAGTACTTTGACTTCAGTAAAGGATCTGAATACTTTCCACCTCTCCCTCTTGGTGACGGCCCACTGAGAGGTGGAGCAACAGTGAAAGAGGAGAGCTTTAAAGTCCTGAAATCAAAGTGAAAGTGTGTGTGAGTGACAGCAGAGCTGCAGTGGAGACGAGTCTCTCTGTTTCTCTCTAAAGAAACATTCAACTGAATCCAGCAGGTTTTTCTCAACAACAAACACTGGTGAGTTCACTGTCCTACAGAGACAAAACACACTAAATATTTGGTCAAAGTTGAGTTCAAACCACAATCTGACTGTTTTACATCTGTTTTACCTTATAAAGAATATTATACCATAGAAATGTGTCAGTTTAGATAAAAACATGTGAATTTAGCCAGAAATACAAAACGGAGGTAAAAACCAAACCACAGTGACTGAACTACAGTCACAGCTAGCGTTAGCTTCAAGCTCATTTACAGGCCTGTTTCCTGTCTGAACGCTGAGCTCCACTAAAACAGGAAGTTACAGTCATGACAAATGAAAAATGTTTGGCCTGCTTTCAAATATTTCCACTCTAATAAGAATATAAGCAGCAGTGTAGCAGTATTGTTATATTATTTGATGTTTGATGTGACAGTAATGGAGAGTTAGTTTAACATACTTTGATTATTTTTGAAACTTTATTTGAATAATTAAAGTTTTCAGGTCGACTTTAACAGTGAACTCTGTTTTTATCTGTGAATCAACACGAGCTAACACTCCCCACTGCAGACCAGTCACACTGTAGTGTTGTCACGGTACCAAAACTGGGACCCACGGTATGATACCAGTGAAAGTATCACGGTTCTGAGTAGTATCAGGATACCACAGTGAAAATGAGGCAGATGTGCCTTTTGTCATTTATAAAAAGATAAATCACTTTTCTATAATACATCACTGATATTTCAATGCAATAAATTACTTATTGACTTATTCATACTTCAAAAACAGCGTCAATACGTGATTAACATAGGGGGGATCAAAATAAAATAAATAAAATAAGAATCAACCAGCCACCCTCCTCCCCTGACAAGTAAAGAACAGTCCCTTCATAAGTAAAGAACAGTCTCTTCAGTGCAGTGAGGTTTGTGGGCCGTTACCTGCCACAAAGAGAGAAATGTGAACGGCTCATTTCTCCTGTGACACGTCACATACCTGTGTGCCGCCACAGCTCAGCTGTTCAGGTATTTCTGGGCCAACAAAGAGGAAATTACTGGACCTGGAGCTGGACTTCTCGGTCACCGGTAAGGGGCTGATCGATATTTATATGCAAATGGGGCTGGTCCAAAACAGGGGGGGGTTCCCGAACTTTTTTTTGAGCACTGGAGGGGGGGGCATTTGGTTTTTATTTTGGCTTCAGGGGGGGTCATGCAACTTTAATTTGTGAAGTTTTGTATGATTTTTTGTTTGTTTTCCATTCGTATTTTACTCAGAGGTTTTGGTTTATACTTCGCTATATAAAGTTACCCTGCATGGTCCACAATGGTATTTCGCACTTGCACACACGTCACTGACCGGAAAACCCAATAGAGTAGCAGAAGAAGACGACCGCGGAACACAAACAATTCAAGCATAATGGCTGCTGTGAGGAAATCAGTGTATCGAAAGGAAAGTTTCCTTCATGCTAATTTGAGAGTGTCTTTGCAGACCTTAAAAGCGGATGAGACACTGGACAAATTTAATTTTATTACAGAGTCGACAAAGAATAAAGGGCCGTCCACACCAAGAACTATAACTATAAATATAACTCTAAAAATACAGTTTTAAAAATCGTTCTAAACTCAAGTGTTGGGCAGCGTCCACACTACAACTATAACGACAACGATAGTGGTGGACGATATCGTTTGGATCACTTTCAGAGCGATTTGATGAACGATAGAAACACTGACAGCCAATCAAAATCCATCTGAAATGACAGGTCGAGACGTTTATCACGTCACGTATACCCACTAAGAAAGCTCCAGGATTTCCATACACCCACTTAAACATGTGCAAAGATCCGTAACAATATAGTTTTGTGACAGAATCTTAACTTCAGTGATTTTGTTTTGCAAATACCGGGTAAATAACTGCAATAAATACATTTTGTAGGGGAATGCGTCCTCTTTTCCCCTCCATTCATAAAATTCAGGAGCCAGGATGAAGTTACTGAGGGGGCAAATCTTTATTATGCAACATAGGTTCACACAGTGAGTTATAAAGAGCGCGCAGCCGTGCGTAATTGTCGCGCGTAATGACAGCTCGTCGCCGGTGAAACACAATAAACTGCACGTCTTCATTCATGTTTGTCTCATGACAGATGGAGCTGACAGACAGACAGACAGACAGGTGGAGCAAGCGGCAAATTGGTTTTCTTTTTCTGTCTCGCAACATACAGCAATAACAGGTCATCAATATCACCTGCCGACCGCACCGAGCAGTGTGTGTTTGGCGTAACCTAGCAACACGATGATATCGTTCATTGGTGTGGATGCTGCCATTGTTATCGTTATAGTTAACGTTACAGTTATCTTTCTTGGTGTGAACTGCCCTTAAGAACTTGCGCGACAAACTTCTAGCTCTGAGTCTGCTGCTGAGTGAGCTGCTGCTCCCAGCCACTGGTGAGAGCAAACCTTGTGGATGGCTGGACTACGAGTATGCGTATGAACTGTTCTCCTCCTTCTTTGTCGTTTGGCCTGAAAGAATTTGGTTCCGCGATGCTCTACTCGACAAAGACTACGGCATACCGGTTGCAATATTCAGACGGCCTACCGGTGCTCAGATGCTCGTGCTAAATGATCCCACAAACACAACACTGTTCTACAGCTGGGAAGGTAGGAGAGAAAAAAAACTCACGCCTGAAAGCTGATAATGAAAGCTTTTATACTCACAGCTGTTTATTTTAAATACGAAAAATATAGCTCCCAATCTGTCTTTATTTTACAGTGTCAGAATCAAATGAAAGACGTTTCCAGATTTAGTTCCACAGTAGCTTTGTGAACTCAATACTGACCCCACCTGGCAGAGTAAGGTTTTAATGGCGAAGTCAAATACGGTGCTATTTATTGATGGAAATCGTCATTATTATTGCCCTCTTTACTGCTGGTGATTATATACAAAAATGTTGTTTATGGTTGGGGGGGGGGGGGTCATACATGTTTCTCCAATCCCTCAGGGGGGGCCAAAACGTTTTTTTTTTGGACGCTTGGGGGGGGGGTTTAAGGAAAAAATAAAATCATAATCACGTCCCAACTATACCCCGGTCCTACTTAAATAACGATCAGCCCCTAAGCCGTTATCTTGTGGTGGCCACATTGCTCTGCCGTATTCCTGTCTGTGTCTGTGACCCTCGTTCAACCCACAACCGGCTGGATTTGCCTTTCGTTTCTGCTGCTGGTTGAAATCTGTACTCACACAGCTGCTCCTGAATGATTTCTTTTGCTCGCACAAAACTATTTTTAGTCGCAAATGCCAGTAAAATGCTCGCACCGTAGAGCTCTGTGGAAAACACATAAGTGTAGCGTATATGAACAAATCTAACCTACAAGTAAAAGTAGATAAATAATAACTTTCACTGCTCAAAGACACTCAATAGCTCAGCTAATACCTGAAATGTCACTGGATACAAACCACTGCAGCAGCATGTTGAGTGCCAGGTGGCCAGCGCGCGCCGTTATTGGACGGCACATGGACACTCACCCTCTTGCGATTGGACTTTGAACTTATCCCACAGTAGTGGTGCCTGAGGTACAGACATTATGGTATCATATGTGCCGTGGTGTTTAAGTACCGCGGTTTACCATTGGTACCAGTATACCGTGCAACACTATCAGACTGGTTTCCCCACATGTTTTCATATGTTGGTACTAGGGCTGTGAACAGAAAAATAATGAATCCGCACACCAAAATGAGCTCCCGTGTATTTCAATAGCGTGACGTTTCGAGCTCAATGCTCTTCCTCAGACAGTACCCAAATATTCGGATATTCAAATCTTCGTTTCTGTGGGTAGGTATTCGTTATGAAAATTTGTATTCGATATTTGTTTTTTTATTTACTTTTTTTCTTTCATATTTTTTTGGTGCTAAATGTAGTCTTTTTGTTGTTGGTAAATGTAGGTTATCAATAAAAATCAAAAAACTTTCAAGTTGCATTGTTAACAATGTGAAAATATAGTATCGCCTACCAACAGAGCTTGAGCGCATCCGTCTGAGGCTGTGGATCAATGCCGAGTTTTACCACTTTATCACTATTCCCTCTAACTTGTAGCTGTTTTTTCATTATCTTTTGAATTTAATATGAATTATGGAACCGTTTTTGTCAACGTTTGTTTCCCCCGTTTTGTACAATAAATTATTGTTTAAAGTTTCAACAAGTTTCTTTTGGAGTGTGTGACACAAGTGTGTTTTGAAAACGGCCGCAGACTGTCACCTGCTCAACACATCAGTACCTTCGGATGCCATAACAGCAATAGCCAATAATGTCAAAATATCATTTACAGAGCGATTTAACAGACGATCACTGCTGCCCAACCCACAGGTCCATTTGCGGGTCGAGCCGCGCATCACTACTCAGCTCAGTCTATGAGGCTGTACACAACAGTAAGGCTATAGACATTATATTGTATTCAGGCCGGCAGAACCAGCAGCACATCGGCTCTACAGTACACGGCACTGCTGATTAACCATTTTATTGCAGCACAGAGTGTCTGCCAGCAACCAGTTACTTGCAGAGGCTTCCTACAACTTGTTTCAACGGTTCTGATTTAATCAGAAGACAAATTAAACAGGATGACTAGCCAATGTGAAAATCAAAAGAAAGCATAGAATAATGTACTGAAGGAGACTGTTGTGCCATCACATTTTTTGTGGTTTGAGAGCAAAGATCCGGTCACCGCTGTGCAAAACTCCGCAATACGATTAGGTCCGAAACCCCAGAGTCTGCTGTTACAGTAAAAGTCCTGCAGTCACTATTTGATTTGCAATAAAAACACACAAGTATTAGCATCAAAATAAAAGTACCAAAAGTAAAATGACTCATTTCCCAGAACGTCCAGTTTCAGAAAAATATACTATATTACAGGATTATAATTATTGATGCATTAATGTGTCCATCACTTTAATGATGAAGCTGTTAACAGTGGAGCTAATAAACAAAACAAAATTCATATATCAAGAGAATTCAGGATGACTCTCCTTATATTCCACTAAGTATAGTTTGGTTTTATTCAACAAATGATCAAAAGGTGTGTAATCACAGTTTTGATGTTTCTCACTTTGTGTCCTCAGAGTGTCGATATGTCTGCTGCCAGCTGTCTGCTGACTGAAGATCAGTTTCTGTGCTCCATCTGTCTGGATGTGTTCACTGATCCAGTCACCACACCATGTGGACACAACTTCTGTAAAACCTGCATCACTCAACACTGGAGTACTAATGTCCCCTATCAGTGTCCAAACTGTAAGAAGCTTTTCAGCACCAGACCTGAGCTGCAGGTCAACACTTTCATCTCTGAGATGGCTGCTCAGTTCAGACAGTCAGCTCAACAGAAAGCCAGCAGCTCAGAGCAACAAGTTTCCAAACCAGGAGAAGTTCCCTGTGACGTCTGCACTGGAACCAAACTGAAGGCCCTGAAGTCCTGCCTGGTGTGTCTGGAATCCTACTGTGAGACTCACCTGGAGCCTCATCTGACAAGATCAAGACTGAAGAAACATCAGCTGATCGACCCTGTGGAGAACCTGGAAGGCAGGATGTGTCTGAAGCACGATAAACTGCTGGAGCTGTTCTGTAAGACCGACCAGATGTGTGTCTGCATGCTCTGCACTGTTTTAGACCACAAGACGCATGATGTTGTTCCTCTGAGAGAAGAATATGAAGGAAAGAAGGCCGAGCTGGGGAAGACAGAGGCTGAAATTCAGCAGATGATCCAGAAGAGACGACTGAAGATTGAGGAGATCAAACACTCAGTGGAGCTCAGTGAGGAAGATGCAGACAGAGATAGCAGATGGTGTTCAGGTCTTCACCGCTCTGAAGGAGTCTGTTGAGAGAAGCCAGGCCGAGCTCATCGACACCATCAAAGAGAAGCAGAGAAAGACAGAGAAACAGGCTGAAGGCTTCATCAAAGAGCTGGAACAGGAAATCTCTGAGCTGAAGAAGAGGAGCACTGAGGTGGAGCAGCTCTCACGCTCTGAAGACCCACCTCCTCCAAAGCTTCACGTCCCTGAACACTGCTCCACCCACCAAGGACTGGACAGAGGTCAGCGTCCGTCCACCTTCATATGAGGGGACTGTGAGGAGAGCTGTGAGTCAGCTGAAGGAGACGCTCAGTGAACAAATGAAGAAGCTGTTTGAGGTCGAGCTGAAGAGGGTCCAGCAGTCTGCAGTGGATGTGACACTCGATCCTGATACAGCACAGCCCAAACTCATCCTGTCTGATGATGGAAAACAAGTTAAACATGGTGATGTAAAGAAGAATCTCCCAAACAATCCAGAGAGATTTGATTCTTGTGCTAATGTCTTAGCAAAGCAGAGTTTCTCTTCAGGAAGATTTTATTATGAGGTTCAGGTTAAAGGGAAGACTAAGTGGAATTTAGGAGTGGCCAGAGAGTCGATCAACAGGAAGGGAAAGATCACACTGAGCCCTCAGAATGGTTACTGGATGATATGGTTGAGGAATGAAAATAAGTATGAAGCTTGTGCTGACCCTTCAGTCCGTCTCTCTCTGGAGTCTGGGCCTGAGAAGGTGGGGGTGTTTGTGGATTATGAGGAGGGTCTGGTCTCCTTTTATGATGTTGATGCTGCAGCTCTTATCTACTCCTTTACTGGCTGCTCCTTCACTGAGAAACTCTGCCCATACTTCAGTCCTTGTAATAACAATGGTGGTAAAAACTCTGCCCCTCTGATCATCTCTCCTGTCAATCAAGCACGTAGGAGAATTTGATCAGAGGAATTGTATTTTAACTAAAACTAATAGCGTCAGTCTCACAAAGTAGAACAACCATCTGATTTTCTACAGAAAGATTCTCTCTCATTTAATGTAATAAATGTATATTATTGGTGATGTACTGTGAATACATTGTTGATTTTTTAGATTCTGATCAATGTGGTTTTTCCTCTTTTGTTTCTGTAAATGTTTATATTTGATGTGTCACGTTGCTACTTACTACTACAACCCACAAATTGTTTGACACCACTTGATGTTATGTAATGTGTTTTTTTGGGGGGTACTTCATTTGGTACTTTCATTGTTGTTTGACACTTTGGATAACTTTGGGTTTTGTAAAGGGCTATAGAAATAAATGTTGATTGACTGATTAATCTTGTTTATTCCAATGACTGCATTCACTGCTTTAAAGACTGTTGAATCATCAAAAACAAATGTGCTCAATCTAAATACTGATAATGTGAAAATGATGGAAAGTGTACAGGACTGCTTCTAAAACATTCAAAGGTCTAATGTAATAATTAGGTATGTACCCGAGTTGGATCAGATCCAGCCGTTTAATACGAATATTCAATGATTCTTTTTGTGTTTGTTTTCATATACAGCTCTAACGTTTGAACAGGGCTCAGCAGGAAGTTCAGTGTGACGGTGGAAATCATGCAATATAGTTAACAAGCTAACGACAGATCAGAAATGTGCAACAGTTTCTGCAGACACCACATATCAAAAGAAAAGCCAGAGACTGTGTCGTATTAAGTATCTGTGAGCTGTAAATTCACCACTTCCAAGCAGAGGATGGAAGATTATTTCAAAGCCTTAATGTGGGAAGTTTCTCCTCCTCTGTGCCACTGCATCACGTCCACAGCTGTCTGTACCAAAGAGTAGCGTGACAGCCAGACAGTTTTTTACATATTAAACTGCTACAAGTATGTAAGTAGTTCAAATTAGCTCAATAAAATTAGCAAGAAAAACATCAAGATACCATTTACATATTAATACATCAATAATACAACAGTATAACACTGACAGTATTCACTCTGCATTATGTGTACTTTTACTTTTCATACTTTAGGTACATTTTGTTGCTGATACTTGTGGATACATGTGTTGATGTTGAATGTTTGTGATAAACTGAAGGATGAAGTGTTGCTTTTATGAGCTGAGAAAATTCTCCTCCTTCTGAAAGCTAAATAAACTCTTTAAAAACCCTCTTGGATCAGCTGAAAAGTCGTCGTCACAAAGCTGAAAACAGGCTGTTTTTATGACTCTTTCGAGATACGTGGTTCTCACTGCTCATCCTCTATTCCTCCTCCTGACCCCTCTGATCCCAGAGCCAGTTAAACACTAAAGGCGATGGAGCATTTTCTGATCTTGGTCCTAAACTGTGGAACAGTCTCCCACTTAGTTAGATCTTCCTCCTCTACTGATACGTCTAAAACCCCGTTTTAAGGCTCATCTCTTTTTCTTCAGCCTTTCAATCATCATCAGGAGGACACACCTGACCACACTGTTTTCTCTCTGGTTCATTTTGTTGTATGTGTCGTGCTTTTTGTGTTGTGATGTTGACCTGACTTGAGTAAAGGATCTGAATACTTCCTCCACCACTGTGCGCTCATGATTTGATCTTTACTGACCACCTCGCTCTGGTTTGGGAACGCAGACGTTGTTCTTCTCCAGGGAGGACTGTGTTCAGGGCTGCATCACCTTCATCCTCGCTCTGGCCAACAACCAGGGCAGGCAGCTTCCTGCTTTAAAGGATAAAGAAAGATTCAAATAAGTCCATGAAAAATAGACGTTCAAAGATACTGTCTTTATTTGTACTTACCGTGTGTGTTTGTCCTTTGCTGTATCTGTATATTATTGGATGAAAAACAGGTCTTTTATAAAGTGCATCATGTCAGCTGCCCAGCAGATGGCGCAGTAACACCACAGATCAGACCTCAACAGTCCCTCGACTGAAAGCTTTGTAGTAACAAGTAAAAGACTTTATTGATTCACTCGCATCAGTCAGCAGTTTTATACATTTCTCACCTTTTTATGTACATTCATTTTGTTTTACACAATAAATACAAATAAAACCACAAAATGTTAAATGCAAATAGACTGAAAGAGAAACAGGTAGAAACAGTTTGTCTTTGTGCAGGACTCTGGTTGACCTTTGACCCACAGGCGGTTCAGGCTGGGTCGGGGTCGGACCGTGCAGAGCGTGGTTTGGTGATGGTGCTGTGGCAGATCTGATAACAGGTTTGGCTCTCTCCCTTGTCGTCCTCTGCTCGGTACTCCGTCAGACACAAATCCATCCACGGACGCTCACCTGACGTGAACACGAGATCGACATCACACAGCTGAACTCACTTTCAGCACTTTGACAGAGAAATGCTGAATGACTCATGATGGTGAATGTGGTTAACCTGTGTTTGACTCTTTGTTGAAGCCCAGTTGCCAAAAGAAAAGTGGGCATTGTACGTTTCTACCAACCACAGACACATACCACGGATGTACATTTCATACGTATCATATTGATGTTTCTGAAGTCACCTATTATACGAGCTGACTTGAGAACTTGGTGAGACGCCTGCCAAGCTGCAGACCACTGCTCGAGACCAACACACAAAAAATCAGCTGTTTTTTAGTGAGTCTTTGCTGTTTCTGGCGGCTGTTTAGCCATCAAACATGGGAGCTTTTCATTGAGCCGTCACTCTTTCATGGATAGTGCCACAAAAAGCTGTTGTGACTTAGCAAGTCACTGCTGTGTTTCCAGCGGCCCCAACCTGTGGGGTTTTCTAGCAACCCGTCACCAAGTTTTCAGCGAGAATAGTGCTGTGTTTCTCTTTCTACGTCTTTAAAAGGTGAAGGACACTTAAGGTCGCGAATGTGTTGCTCAATACGCATTAATCGTGTATGTTTTATCTCTTAGAAATTTCTGTTAATTGATTCTGTTGTTTCTTTACCTAAATGTTGTTTTCTTTATTTCCTGGTTCAGATGCTGGTTTTAAGCCTGATTGTCTCTGTTTTTATTCACAGACAAAAAGCAGGTCCAAACTGGAAACACTGCTCCGCCTGCTTCTTCTGTCATGTGTGATTGATAGTCATTAGTTTAACTGGTGCTGATGGGAGGTGTTGGACAGTGCAGTGTTTACAGGGGAAATGTGATGGATGTAAAACAAGCTGAACTGTAAAATATTTAGTTTTTATCCCTGCTGTTTATTGATTTTGATTTTTAATATTTTATTGTTGCAGTTTTTATCTTACTAAAAGTCTATTTACTGTTTTAATTAATCTATGTATGTTTTGTCTGAGTTGTTAAAATTTTTGCCACGTTAAACAGTTGATTTTTTTCACTCTCCGTTCAGCTGGATAACAACAACACAAAAATGAGCGCCACCATGTGGTCGGAGGAGAAGCTCTACAGACAGCGCAGCAGTCTGCAGCATCTTACATTCATGGTCATTGAAACTAACAGTAATCCTGAAAACTCTCCAGCAAGTCACCGTGTTGTAGACTGTTGAAGAAAGCTATTCATTTAATTATTGTTTCATCAGAGAACAAAACCTCCTGCTGTTTTTATGCTTCAGGTTCATCTTATTTTTGTGTGTGATGTAGTTCACAGAATGCTTTGTCATTCTTAATTCACAGAAAAGATGACCTGCGTACTTATTTGTACCAAGTAATCAGATTTTGAAGCCAATTATTCTGTTAAAATGTCACTGAAGCTGCTGCCACACTCGGCTTCACACTCGAAACTTGTCGTTTCAGCCTCTGTGAGTCTGACAGACGTACCAGTGCTGCCCCCTGGAGGACAGAGGGAGTCCATCATTTGACAGATGCTGTTCTGAGCCTCCTGATTGGATGCCACGTCCTCTGCCGACACGCTGAAGAACCTCTCCTGATGAAAGACACAAACCATCATCATCACTCATTAGAGTAAAAATCACTTTCCACAAAGAGTTTCAGGAGGTTTCATCAGGTCATGTTCTTTTACTTTATGATGTTTATTTGATGTCAGTTCTCTCAACACGATCGAATCCTCACTGCAGGAAAGTTGTGATGGACTTTATTTATCAAACTGCATCAAAACTTTTCACTGATCTCATCACAGATTTGCAGGATGATCGAAGCTGTTTGCAAACTTCTCCTTCTTTGTTTTTTATATGAATTGTGTCTGATAACCAAAACAGGAAAAGGTTAACTAGTAAACGTGATATGTTGGTGTCTGTAGATCTGGCCATACTTGGTTGTGTTTTCTTTAAACGCTGCACATGTGTTATCACGTTGGTGAAGACATTTTCTTCATTTGCTTGTGTTTTGTATATTTGCAGGAATGAGTCCTAAAACATGGAAATGAGTTAGCATATTAGCACTCTTGGTTCCTTTGTCTTGAAATGTAGTTGTTTCAAATGCAAAGCAATGCCAACGGATGAGGAAAGTCTTTGCTGCTCAGACTGGGACTTGGCAACGCCTGCACTTGAGAATCTGGACATCAGTACTGACGAGACTGCTGCTCTTCAGAGACCGTGCATCACGATCACCCTGAGCGCGCACACGTGAGCGCGGAGCACAGAGAGGCAGTCAGAGCTCCAGGCTACAGTTCCAAACAACTTTTTATGTCGGGGCTTCAGGACACTTGTCTCACTACAGATGAGCATGTCGGAGATATTTTGTGGATTCAATTTTGTGTTCTTGGACGTTAGTCTTGGGTGCCGTCAGCCATTAGGTGTGCTAGCTGCTCCCCCCGCCGATCTCTGCAAGGGATGTGAGGACTCTAAAACTTCACCACGGCCTCCCTCAGCATGAGGGTGAGTAGATATTGGCTGAATTTTCATTTTTGGGTGCACTATCCCTTTAAGTCATGTGACCATAGTGTATTTCCTTTAAAGCCTAATGTTTTTACCTCTGGGGATTGCATTCATGCTTCAAAATAAAAGTGTTGTTCATTTGTGAAGATTATGTTGCTGAAAAAATATGTAAACATCATAAATGTTTGCCACAGAGCTTATTGTCTGCAATAATCAGAAATCTGATGGAAAAATCTCACAGGCTTTTTGACGAGGTAACCAGGGTGATGCTAACGTCTGTGTTGCCTCACAGACTCTATTAGACAGGACGAGAGCTGCAAAGGCTGCTAAATGTATGATAAATGTCAAAGGAAAGTTTAGCTCAAGAATTATTACAATTTTAATATAGTTATTGTAGTTTTTAAATCGTGAACTTATTTTGGGGAAAAACATATACAATCTGACATGGAGGAAGACCATGGAGAGGATACAGAGGTTTTCTATTTTGGTGAAAGGGTTCATGGGGAACATTTTTTTGTTGTTGCTGAGTGAACATTCAATGCAACATTTTTCTGCAGCCTCATTGATCTTTCTGGTCTTTCTTTCCTCTCCTGCAACTCTTTGATGCCAAGGAGCCTGGGTGCCCAGTGGACACATTGCCCTCTGCAGCCCACCTCGATTGGCTCACAGCTTTACCATGGTTAACTTTTGTTTCTATCTGCATATGACATGGTAAATACAGCTTAAGTAAAAATAACACCTATATTTCCATTTTATTCCTGTTATTTTCTGTTAACTACCACAAATTCCTGTAAATTCCCATAGAAAGTTTCCACCTTAAATACTAAATAATTACTTTCACAATAAACTTAATACCTCATAGTTCATCAGATCATCAATAATTCGATAAATCGATCTTTTCGGCTCCAAACCACAATTTAAGTTATTAAGTCCAGCAAAAACTTCTTGTTTTGTACAACGACTGCAAAAAGTTTCACACTCACCTGGTGTCATTTGAACCTTTCTTTAAAATAAGATAAGTTTATTAATCCCCAGAGAGGAACTGGTTTAGTCGCCCCCACACACAGTGACAAATATACAAACAGGTCACAGCAGACAACATACACAGTATAAAAACATACTGCTTACTGCATAATGCTTCATATCATTCTGGTAAAAGATAAGAAAGGTGGTGATAAACTGAGATTTTCTTGTGATCTGATCTAAACTGATCCACAGCCAGCAGTATTTTACATGTGATCCGAAACTCACGGCGTCTCTCCACAGGAAGGCGTCCAGCGTGTCGGTGGCGTCCTGCAGCTCGAGCTTCATCAGCAGGACGAACTGCAGCAGCTGAACACCGAGAGCTGCAGACAAGAAGAGACCAGAGACGTGCATGTGATTGTGTGATTTATTTCGGAGAAAAAAATCCTGCGGCTAGAACAGATCTGAGATCAGCCAGGAGTCGTTCATGAGCTTTTACAAACCTGCTGAATCAGGAAGAAGGACAAAAAAACCCCCACTTAAAACTCTGTGAAGAGCGAGCGAGTGGTTTTAAACTGAAGACAACACGCCGAAGCGTCAAAGAACAAGCAGCAAACGGCACAACAAAATCCAAAGATATTCAGTTGATGCTTTATATAAAACAGAGAGAAGCAAAAAATCCTCCTGCTGGAGAGTCTCCGACTGATGAGGTTGTGAAAACGTTCACATGAAGTCGATGCTTCTTCCATCAAAGCTGCATTCATTCATGTTTTGGCCACTTAGCACTGACATTTAAATTACAGTGAGTGTGAGCCGTTTCCTGTGTAATCTCCGCTGCCACAGTTTCCTCCGACAGTCCAGAGATTCAAACCAAACTCTCCTCTCACCTTCTGCAATGATTTTCTCATCGATCAGCTCGACTCCTTCAGCACATGAGGGTTCCCTCACTGCAGCGTCTGAGCACCTCTTACACCTGAAACCAAGAAGAGGATACATTATCAGCTGTCGGCTACAGGCCTCCTTTACTGTGAATAAAACAGTTAGTTAATGTACAGTAAATATGCACAGACTCAATTGTTCCCAGTGACACTTTCCTTTCGCAGTTAGAGACAAAATGGCTGAATGTCTGTGGTTATCCTCACACACACACACACACACACACACACACACACACACACACACACAGAGCCACTGACTATCCTTTGACAGCATTCATAAACATCTCCTGTGTCGACTGCTGAGGATGGATCAGGGTGGTGAAAGCCAGGAGAACTTTACCTCCCTGAGTTTAATGGAGAAGAAATAAAATAATGGTGTGGCTCTGTTCTCCTGGTTTGGTCTCGGCCCCTTTAGTTTCTGTGAATGCTTCAGCATACGATGATATTTTTAACGACAACTTTGTATGAACGGTTTGTGTTTGTTCCGTGTTTCATCATGACAATGCTGTTTTGCACAAATCCAGCTTCACACAGAAAACTGAACTGTGATACTGAAGAGAATATAAGAAAAAAGCTGAATGTCTGCTACAAGATGGAGCAACTACGCGATGTTGATAAAGCCCTGACTGTATTCTAGGACTCCTCAGTGTGTGTGTGTGTGGCTCATCTCTGACCCGTAGTATCTCTTCCTGCCTCTGAACAGGAAAGGTGCAGACAGGTCGAGCAGAGCCAGCTGACCTCCTGATGACCTCACAGGAATGATGTTCTGGTAGCCGGCTGCGAGTCGACACGTTTCCTCCAGAGTCGAACCTGCAACACACCAAAACCTCCGTCACCGGTGTCCGATTCTAGGATGAAGACTTTGTGTTTTTGAAAGCAGCAGTAAAAGTAAAACTCGTATCTCTTTCAGTGTGAGTCAATTTCAAACTTTACATCTGCCAATAAGAAGGAGGAGTCTAAAGTGTTGCTTGAGACTGTTACCCATGAGGTAAATAAGGTCCTTAGTTTTGTCCTCAGAAATGAGCTGGGTGGACAGGTGAACACTCAGTGCTCGTTTTGGGGATCCTGGGAAATCTCCGGAGACAGTGACCCGTCCAGAGAGCGCCCACGGTGGAGGACTGCAGGGTCCAGAGTCCCTGGACGCTTCAGAGAAGAGACTCGCCACCAGTTCATCATCTGGGACGTCCTGCCTGAGATCAGAGGGAAACCAGAGCTCTGAATTCATCGCACTTTACAAATCAAACAGTGCACGCCAGTGATTCATTTGTCTCTTGTTACAGTTCAATCTGTTTGTTTACGCTGACATTTGGCATTTTATATGTTGTATACAGTTTGTATTTGCATCAAATTAGGCAAGGCAAGGCAAGTTTATTTGTAGAGCACAATTCGTACACAAAGTAATTCAAAGTGCTTTACGGAAGAAGAAAATGCATTAAAATCACAATACAAAATAAAAACATAAATAATCAAATTAATTCGTAGACACTTTATATTTGCTCTCTTTACTTTCAAAACATTAAAACTTCTGAGTTAAATCATATTTAAGCTCACAAATTCTACTTTACCAACTTTAAATAACTAACTAATCACCGACTGCTACAAATGCCTGACTGGAAATTATTACTACCCGCTATCTGCAATCAGCATCCTGCCACGCCGCCATTTCTCTGTACTGGAAATATGTTTGCCCAGAGGCTCATTATGTCAGTCATCACAGTCAGACCGTTTGTGAATGTAACGTCAGTCAGAAACAGCTGATGAGACGTTTGTCACTCTCTAGTCACTACGTCAGATTACACATTCGCAGAGTCATAAAATTGTGCCTTGACTTGGCCGACAGACATGACAAACTACACGATGGCTCACGACCAATAATCCCCTGCTGCTGTTCACGACATGCATGATGTCATCGGGTTGTTCTTGTCCTATTTTCATCATTATTTCTACTGTTATTTCAGTCACTGCCATTCATTTTTAATTCTATTCCTTTATGTCCTCCATTATGAAGAAATAACATTGTTTGCTAGCTTGGAGCTAACGGCAGAACTCAGTGGGTTGACAAAGTGCCTCTGCTGTTTCACACCATCATTTTTCCTTATTTACTCTGCGTGGTAACGTCCCTACAGGAAATACAAAAAACCTTGGGGTGTTGGTGGCGTACAGGTGTCTCGCTCTGTGTTCCTATTGGTCAAAGGGACGGCTGTGACGGGAACAGTCGTGAATGACAAAAAGAAAATCAAGCATGCTAGACTTTTAGTTGGAACATCGTGAGGCGTCCCAGACGTGGCGTCGCTTGTCAAGATGAAGCAATGGATTATTGTGTACGACACTCATTGTTGTTCACGATCTGCACCAACACAGTACGATGCTGCGTCGGGCTGTAATCAAGCTGATGTCGTGTAGTGTGAACGCGGCATTAGAGGTGTGTCAGAATCTCTTATACCATGCAGGCTACCAATTAACCGGTCGGCTACAAATGAAAGTATGTGCAATTTTTATAAAATAAAACTGGGAAACTCTGTTTTCATAGTTGATTTTTTTATTTGTAATTGATGGGGATGAAAGGGTGTCATGTTTTTTAATACATTTTATCAGTGCATTACTGAATTAATGGTTTTAAATGTTGTCTATTAAACCCTTTTTCAATAATTATGGTTTTAAATGTTGTGCATTAAGTTACAAGGTGTGTGTTTACATTTTCTGAGACGGCCAGGCCTTCATCATTTGTGCACATGTACGTATGGTCTGAGACAGTTCTAAATTTGTTCGCAGAGTACAAACCAATTCAGGTAAGAAAATATTGATGAATCCCAGATTCTACTAAAACTTCGTACGCACGGTTTGAAGTACTGAATGGACAGTACGTGTGTGTGTGTGTGTGTGTGTGTGTGTGTGCGCGTGTGTGAGCCTACATTGATGTACACTTGCTGCAGTAGAGTTTCAGAGCCTGATGGAGTCTGTGGGGCTCGTAGGATCTCAGCTGGACTCTGACATGATGAACTCGACCCGGATCAGACCGCTTCAGCTCAGACAGCGTCACCGGCTGTGTGTCGTGACCGCAGCTTCTCTCTGACGCACACACACACACACAGACACAGACACACACACACACACACACACACACACACACACACACACACACACACACACACACACACACACAAATGAACACAGTCATAGATCACAGTCACAAGCAGAGTGACTTTCATCAACTTTAAAAGACTTTTTAATGCCACGCAGGAGGAAATGATAAAATATTTTCCTTTAAAAAACTGGAAAATGGAAAGTGACACACAGCTTGCAGTCACAGCACTTTTTAGACTTCTAAAAAGTTTAAGACGTGACACATTTGATCTGACTACTCTGGAACATTTAAGGCCTTGAATGATATTTAAAAAATGCAGAAATTTGTGGAAAACATTCTGGACACCCTGCAAACTGAATTCCTGATATGTCTCTGAAGTCTAAATCACATCTTAAACATCTCAGAGGCTGTTTGATGACAAATGACACATTAACTGCTTCTCAAAGTCAATGATGCTTCCTTGGTCGAGGGAAATTCACCGTACTTCAAATTAAAATGTGTTTTTTTATAAACTTGCGGTCCATTCAGAATGAACCAGCGACCAGAGTGCATAGCATGTTTTACTACTTGAGTACTGATATGAGAATTGATGGTCAAAAATCCCTCCAAAATACCACATTAAGACCTTGAAGAGCACCACAGAAAAATCCAAGCTGTGATTTGTAATCAAAAACTATTTGGTGATTTCTGTAAGAACTGCAGCTTTCCAGCAACTGGATGGTGAGCACTTCTGTTCTACAAACTGCAGAGAAACTCCCTTACTGTAAGTGTACGTATGAAAGCCAAACATCCTCTGAATGCCTGAAGTCTGTAGCTTGTGGCTGTAAAGTTTCATGAGGCTGTGATTATCCCAGAGGTCACTACAGGTCATTTTATAGTGATGTCTGTTTAAACACATAGTCTCACTATAATGAAATGGCTTCTATGGGTGCTAACATCATCACATATTAATCAAATTGGGCTCATTGAATCCACAGGAAAATGTTAGCTTAACTTTGTAGCATTATTTAGCCCCTTTCTGTGAAGCTAACATAACGTGGCTGGTATCCCTGGATTCCTTATGTCTTCCAGTTTTATATGATCCCAGTTTCTTATCACTCTAATGTTATATGTGGCCATGCGTTGTTGTGTTGTATTGCGTACCCTAGTGGGTGTGCTGGTTGCCTATATTTTTCTTCCTGCTCTCTCTCTCTCCCACTCCTCCCTACCTGTCTTTCTCCAGGAGTGAAACACCTGAAAGTGACCAGGGAGTAGAGTATTAAAGGGAGCTGAGGGGAGGAGTGGATGGACACACAGACTGCGGCACACCTACACAGACACAGTCACCAGCACCTAGCAGCACCTGCCCGCAGCAGCAGCAGCAGCACTGGACTCATGGGGAAACAGGTTTCTTCTTTTGTTCCCAGCCTGGATAAGTCAGTTGGGATTTGCAATTTTAGCTTGTTACTTTAGTTTGGGTTGGAAGTTACCAACAGTTCAGTTTTCTGGTTTTGTTTAGTCTAGATTCACTTTCGATATTAAGGGGAACGAGCTTGGTCTGATGGCCCACTGTGTGGTTGGCCCAGCGACTCCCCATCTTTTGTTTCTTTCGGCCGGGACCTCCAACCCTCTTTGAGTTGTAAGGATGATGGTTCGTTTTGCTGTTAATAATAAAACGTTGGTTGTTTTCCCCCTGTCCATTGAGCTTGTCTCTTTAGTGAGGCTGTAACATCTAGCTTTAAAACATAGCCATCTATAGCCTCTGAAAGACAAGAATGTCGGATCGCCTGAAGCCCGGTGGGGCTCAGAGAGTTAACGGCGCTGATGATATATATAGCCTGGAATAAGTTCCTGTTACATCATATTTTGGTTTTTTTTTGCACTTGGACTTAGAAAGCTGTATTTGTTTCATTCCACACTGTTTAACTTCACACCAGACCTGTTGAGTTGCTGCGGCTGTGTTTCATACCTGTGCTGCACTCCACTGCTCCATCAACACCTAAAAACAGAAACGGAAAACCATCAGGGACTGAAACAGATACAGGAACACAAATCAATAAGAGATAAGTAGCACAGGACTTTAAACCGACTGTACTGTATGACTGTACTCTGCCGAGCTGTGGGGGGAAACATCGCCTGATCTGAAAAGCATTTTATTTGAAAGCTTATATCTCACAACAACTTCCTGGTCCTGAGCAGCAAAGAACCATCTGGATATTACAAGCTGATAAAAATTGCATGTTTTGCTTTGTTTCTACTGAAACTGGTCTGTTAATGAGAGGCAGTAACATTCAAAACAAATAAAAGCAGAAAATACACAAGCTTAATATGCAAACAGAACATTCAGAGAAAGAGACGAAATAAGCACATCAAACTATAACAGTCTGAATTAAAGGCCTCGATTGTCTTGTTTGAAATGTACTTTATAACCTGTATGATATGAATGCTGTGTTTCATTTATGTCGTGAATTCACCTTAAAAGACCTTCTTAACTCTGCACAAGGCCAAATAGTTGACGCAGGTTCATAAAGAAGTTAAATTTCAAAGAGCATTCGTGCTCTTCCTGTAAACAAACTGCGTTCCAAATATTTTGTCCACTCAGAGTTACACAACAGACACCAGCCTGCAGGTCTGAACGCAGACAAACAGCCGCAGCTTTAAAAGAAATCCTCCGCATGTCTGTCTGTGTGGAAACTTTCAGGTCACAGGCAGTTTGGACTTTTTATTTTATCCCCAGTGAAGCGTGGGCTTTTAGACGGCCCTGCTAATGGAAGCAGCTCCCCGCAGCTTCACTCCATCCATCCGTCCTTTTCCTCAGTGAAGAAATCGGCCTGTCTGAGCAGTCAGGATGGTCATATTTCTGCTGCTGGCAAACACGTTTTTCATTTAATCAAAGACCAGCAGGCGGCCGCCACTCACATCACTCTCCCTCTTCTTTGTATTTTAGTCACGCATATGAAAATATTTTGATTTTCCTTCTCAGTCATTTGCAGATGAGGAAAACGGTGTGTGTTTTTTTAGTTGTCCGTCACACGCACGTCTGACTGAACAGATAATCCCGCCTGATATCAGACAGAATTGTAAACCCACAACGCTCCTTCTCCGTCCTCTGTCCAACATTACCTCCACTCTAACTGACTTCTGTGGGGGAGGGGTTATCAATTTTCCCTAACCGATCACGAGAGACCAACGTATGCACCTGAATCTAACAACATATAAATTCAACACTGATGCATCACCATGCAACCAAATATTTCACCAAAAATCTGTCGCGGATGCACAATGATATCGGTACATCATTGGTATCGGCTGATATTGGCCTTAAGAATCGGCCAACGTGCTTTTTCTTATTTTGCAAAATGAATGAATATTACATAGATTAAAAAGTATTGTATTTCATGTCTCCATCACAATAAGAATATGCATGTATGATGTTAATTCCACGACAGAAGAGACCTGATGATCACTAAAATAAGGTGGGTATATTGATATTGGATATCAGTCAAATGAGTGGTTATGTATTAGCAAACAATCCAATATTGTGCATCCCTAGTTTTTGTTCACATTTTGTTGCATTTCCTTTGTATATAGTTGTTAATGTGAACATTTTTTGAGGAGCTTTTACTTTGTCTAATGTTTGCCAACACTGTGATCACTTCTTGCAGAGCTGCACTTCCCTCCTCAGTCTGCTACAGGCTACGCTGGGGAGAAGTGTGTAAGTTGTACTCCTCATATTGTGTGTTTTACAAAGACTAAATCCCCCTCAAGTTGGCAATAAGCCGACTCATTCTCCCACACGACACACAAGGCAGAATATTTAGCAAGACGGCAGGTCAGTTTAAGCCGGCTACACCAGCACACTGGTTTTCTCAGGGTTTAAGAGCAGAGCGGAGCAAAGTGAAAATAAACTACACTGTCGGGCGATAATGAGGAGATGTCAATTTAGAACAGCCTCGACAGCAGCATCCATCTTGTCTCGCTCACCGTTACAGCTCTTAGTCCTCATTGGTTCTGCTGCACCACCTGACAATGGGAGGAGCTAGCTGCCCTGAGGTGCTGACTGGCTAATTGTTACCTCATTGAATTGATTTTCAACCGAGAAACTGCTGTATCCGATCATGACTCAAGAGAACTGAATCAGCTCAGTAGAAAAACTGATAGAATTTGAGACCCATCAAACATCAAGTCATACCAGGAGACTCTGGTGGAGTACTCCAGACCTCCAACAACTCGGAGTCATTCAGCTCAACAAAGTCGTCTCTGTCGTCCTCTGGAAAGGCCTCCATGACTCTACAGATACAATAAGAAAATGACTTCTGGTTATGAGACTTATCATCATAAACATTCACATATACAGAAATAGGGTGAAAAACTTGTATTAAAACAGGTCTTTTTGTGATGCAGAGCTCAGTCCTTTCTACAATCATTTTATTTTTAGCCTCAGTTCTCTCAGGTATATTTGTCCCTTGTCTCCTGCTGTACCTCTTAAGCTCCTGCACGACTGGGCTATTTTCTGGGAGAACCCTGATCCCCCTGCCGTACGCCGTCCCTCCATGAAGGTGAAAAGCAAGGTGATCCACCTCCTCTGACTGGCTGCTAGTGAGGCCCGGCACCTTACTGGATCCTGGGATCGCTCGTAGGTTGTAGATCCTCAGGAAGTCCCCGGGCTGATGAAAAGACACATGGGACAATTAACACGCAAAAAAGTATTCAAAGATAAAAACAGCTGATTATTTAAATATAAGAAACACTTTATTAGTAAACAGAAGAGCTGCAAGAGAGAGGAAGATCTTGGAGGACAAGTCATGGTTTATTTCAAATGCAGTATTGCCAAGTGGCTGGAAAATGAAGCCAACGTGGAAGTGCCAAAAACTGCAAATGCCCTGTATGTTTTCATTTCAAAAACAGTGTTTGAAAATGAAAACGATCTACCTAAACACAAGTGTTTTAGCACATTTCTCTGTCCAAACCCAGCAGCAACCTCTTAGGTGGAAAAGTGACACCAATGCAGAAGTGGCAAAAACTGCAGCTCCTCAAATGGCCACTAGAGGCTGACTCCAGAAGCGAGTCAATCCCGACAGACCTCCAGGTTAAAATGGACAACTTTTCATAGAAATAAACACGTTAACAGCCTGATACAAAAATCGATTTTGGTCTCTATAGCTAAGAACTTTAATATAACTCACCCATTCACATTTTATTAAGACTTAAAGTTATGCATATCTGATTTGAGTAACAGATGGATGCCGTCTGTTGACAAGTCACTACCACTGCGACAACACAGTGGTACAGTAACCACGACGTGACCTCAGAGTCACAGAGATGTAGCTGTTGCTGTTGCTATATAGTGAGTGTTCAGTTCAGAACATTATAACATGTTTGTCGTCTAAAAAAAGTCTTGTTCAGCCTTTGGTTGTACTTACTGGCAAAAATTAGCATTAGCAATATCACAGCAAACCATACCTGTGAATGGCAGCTAGTGTTAGGGTTAGCTCCACCCGCTCACCCAAATACGGTCACTTTTGACTCCAAACACTGAAGATGACAATGGCCAAAACAAGAGTACACAAACCACTGAGTGACATCACCCATTGCTGCGTCCATCATTTTAAACAATGTCTCTCAAATAACTTTCAAGAAACACACACACACCCCAAAAAGCTAGAATGGATTGCAGCATTTTAACCCTAGCAGGACAAAGCTTTTTATAATTTACGAGCACACGAGCGTCTTGCACAGCTCTCCCTCCTGAGCCACAGCCCCCCTTCCCCTCTCCAAGTGAGACACAACAGGTGATTTTGGTGTCTGGCATTCGATGTTATCACATCTCTTTGGCATCATCAGGGCTATTTTCTCCTCAAGAGACACAGAAGACATTTAACCACTGCTTTTACAGGCTGAATAATAACCATGACCATAAACTGATGTGGATGTGTCCAAGATCCCCTTTTAGACAGAAAAATAAAATGTAGGTGCTGGGTGATGCTTTTTGAGCAAAAACTTTTGCCAATTTATACATAAACAAATCACGTTTTCAATCGTGTTTGTGACCACTTGATGATGGCAAGTCTAAAATTCACTCTTCTTTTAGCTCTGTTTTTGGTCTCCACCAACTCCTGAGGTAAATATCTGTCTTTTTAGCTGCTAAATGGTCCAATATGTTCACCAGCTAGTCTCTATAGCCCCGCTCCCACCAAACACTTTCAGTTTGGAACCAACAGTAACACTTCAGACATGGTACCTAGACCCTAACATTTCCACCACAAACAGTACTCTCTCGCTGTATTTCCTCATCAGAGGTGACACAGATGGAAGTCTGCACCTGGTTTATCGTCCACAGAACGAGGCTGCACGCCCACATTTTCAGAACAAAATAGAACAGGCTGCACTGAGAGTCTCTCTCCATGGGATATTTAAAAATAGCAGCTTTGTGCATTTAGTCCTTCTCAGGCAAGCTCAGGGGTTTAGTGTTGCTGTAGCCCACAGGAAGTGAGGATTAGAATATATGACCTTCACATAATCCGCTCCAAATTAATCTATATTTTTAAAGTCATTACTAAAAGTGTGTGTCATATAAAAACTAAAGTGATGGTCAAAGTTGTCACAGTGAAATTTAAGGTGTGCTGATGGATTCACGTCATCAACTCATGCATTGAGTAACATTACAAGTTAACGCTCCACCTTAAAAGTTGCCGGCAGTCGGCCCAGTGAATGAAGTTATTTTTTCTCAGACAGACTCAGACAGAAAATGTGCTGTAAAGCCAAAACTAGGAGCTAAAAAAGGCTGAAAGCTCTGTACAGCTGCAGAGTTGGTGAAAATTCTCTGTGGATTCACAACTACAAGTGACAACTTCTACACTGCACATAGAAACTTACAGTATTCAGTTTTTAAATGTATGTAGATGGTCATACAGTTAAAATCTGAGCTTATCCAAACACCTCCTGAACCATCTCCTCTCTGTGACAATGAGCGGCCGTGCTTCAAAAGGATTCATCCAAATGCTCCGTCCCACCTTTCACAGTCTGATGGTGTCATTGTAGACTTCATCAGGTTTTACCCATCAACAGATGGCGCTGTTGCACCAAACTTACAGTCGGTGTGATGACAGTGATTCAGAGGCTGCTCAAACGACTTGGTTTGGGAGGTTTGTCATTTCTGTTTTTTCTTTCCCTTCAGCTCTCCGTCACGACGAGCCTGCAGTCGACACAAATCTTTCCTCACTCTCATCATCAACAAACGCTTCACTGATCAAGTGTTCACTCTGTTCAGAAATTACACTGGCAGCCTGTACATTGTTTTTACATGGCAGAGTTCAGTCAATATAAAACCCAGATGCACACATACAGTATATATGATATTTAATTGCATTATAGCCGGAGAGCAGAGGAATGACTCAGAAAGTGGATCCTCTATAAGCTTCCTTTAAATCCAATTTCTCCGTACAGCGAGTGAAGTTCAAGTCAGGGTGGATTAACAGCTGGCCTCCTGAGGCCTCGCCTCTTCTGATGATCCACACGAGGAGCCGAGAGATGAACTGGGAGGACTGGAGAGCTGGCCTCACTCACATGGAAGCATTTTATTATTCTGAGTTATCCTCTTATCTAGATTTATGTCCACAAACCGGGTGTTACTTTGAGGAGAAGCTCTGCCATTTAAGTGAGTTTAAAGAAACCCCAAAAGAAATTAAATTGGTTCTACTTCCTATTTAATCCCATCAAAAGACCAGATGATTCTGTAACATAAGATTCAAAATATACTGACCCTTCCAGGGGCCATCTGAAAAGTAACCTCTATTATTATATTAAAGGAGCAGCGTGTAAGATTTAGGGTGATTTAGTGGAGTCTAGCGGTGAAGACTGTAACCAGCTGAAACTTCTCCCAATTAGAATTCCTTCAGTGTTGATTGTTCAGGGTTTTTTTTACTGGGAGCCAATTACCCAAACAAGTCTGTACCTCTCCAAAACAAAAAGACTAGGTGATTAAAACTGGTAGAAACATGTCACAAGTCAGTGTTTCCTCCATGCTGTGTCACAGACGGCTCGCTCGTCAAGCGCCTGCTATGTGTGCTCACCTCATGATCTAAACATTAAGGAGGTTTTTACCGTGAGCCGATTAATCCGCAGGGGTCTCTCCCTCTCTACAACAAACGGACCCGGTGATATAACACTGAATTAAACAGTTCCACATTGAAAATTTCTCCAGTGCTGTTTGGCATGTCAGAGCCAGGCCTTTAGCCTAACTTCTGCCAACTTGTGCTCACTATTTTTCTCTGATTAACTTCAGATCAAGACGTTCAGGAGGTTTTTACCAAGAGCAAAAATACCCGCAGAGGTCTCCTCCTCTCAAAAACCAAAAGACCAAGTGATTAAAACTGGTAAAAACACTGAATAAAGCAGTTTCACATTAGATCAAATCAGTGTTTGTGTGATGCTGCTCATTGTGGAGGGGCTTTCAACTACAGTGTCCGAAGTGAAAACACGAAAAACTGTGAATGGCTCTATCTAAAGCCAGCGTTTGGTTTGTCTCTTCTAGGTAGGGCTGGGCAATTAATCAAAAATGAACTGAAACCAACAATCAGAACCTCTTACATACGTGCAGGGGCGGAAATCCCGTGGGGGGCGGGGGGGACATGATGAAAGCTGATAATATAAACTGCAACATTTCTCCTGCATTGTTCAAAAGCCTACTCAATTACGAGTGCTGCTAAGCTAAAAGCTAGTGATTAAGCTCAGAGTTTAGTGATAGTCAGAGGACAGGAGAGAAAGAAGAGGGAGAGGACAGGACAAGAGCAGTCAGTGGCGGAGCGGCTCGTAGCTAATGGGTACCTGTTTGTAGGCTCTCCACCTGTCAGTGAGACAAACATGAAAGACGTGCAGTTTAACAGACGAGGAGCGGCCATTACCCGCGACTATTACGCACAGTTGTGACGGAGCGTAGCTAATGGGTACCTGTTTGTAGGCTCTCCACCTGTCAGTGAGACGAACATGAAAGACGTGCAGTCTAACAGACGAGGAGCGGCCATTACCCACGACTATTACGCACAGTTGTGACGGAGCGTAGCTAATGGGTACCTGTTTGTAGGCTCTCCACCTGTCAGTGAGACAAACATGAAAGACGTGCAGTTTAACGGACGAGGAGCGGCCATTACCCGCGACTATTACGCACTGTTGTGAGGTGCGCAGCCGCAGATCTCACAGCACACTGTTTTTAAACCAGTTTACCAGTTTAATTGCAGGAAATGTTTAGTAGTTAAGCCATTTCTCATAAGTATAGACATTCACTCTGCCTGTTGGAGAGATAGAGAGAAGATTAAAGCGTCAAATTGCGGTAAAAGACGCTGTATAAAAGACAGGCTACAACTTTTTTTCCTTGCCCCCCCTGGAATTATTCTCTGAAATTTTACTGTTTATTGTCCCCCAACTATGAAATGGGATGTTCGCCCCTGCATGTGTGTGTTCGTGTACTGTCCCCTTAAAAATGTACTAGTGCATGTTTAGACACGTGACTCTGCCCCGTCCAGTCCACGACCTGGAAGCAACATGGAGGAGAACTCAAACACTGTGCCCACTGAGCAGCTGTCCATCGTTAGGACACATTTTGGCTTTCGTGAAGACGACACTGAACAGAAGGAAAATCAAATGTAAACACTGCGGAAAAACGGTTTCAGCGACCAAAGGTAATACCACCAATCCGTCCAGCACTTAGAGCACAATCACGTTACCGAACATGAAGAGTAAATGGGTTAAAAAAAAAAAAGAAAAAAAAAGAGAAACTGACAAGCGCCCAGCAACAGGTGCCTCCACGAAGCAGCTCTCGATGACTTAAGCGTTTACAAAGGCTACACAATATTCAAAATATCTAAATATTCAATAAATAACCATAAACACTTCATCTGTGTGTCCTTGAGTTCCTTCGATTATTTTAAAATCTCAAGTTAAGGTACGCACTCTTTCATTAGAAAAAAAAAATATATATATTTACAGTGTAAAACTTGTCAGTGAACTATGAGGGCAAAAAACAAAATAGTCGTTCAGTAATCGTGATCAAGGTAAAAAGTAATCATGATGTTGATCTGAGTTCATATTGTCCAGCCCTAGTTCTGGGCTACTGGAGAAACATGGCGATCCCTGTGAACAAGGATCCGCCCCCTTCGTAGATATAAACAGCTCATTCTAAGGTAACAAAAACAAAACATTTCTTATTTTCAGATGATTATACACTAAAGAAAACAGTATATTATAAATTTATTTCTGCCAATATATCCCACTAAATCCCACAGACTGGACCTCTAATTGAAACAAAAATTGGTTTCCACAAAGTTAAATTTAACGCTGCAAGGCCAGACATATCACTCACCTCCTTATTCCTTCAGTAACACTTTCTAAGTAGGTATGAAAACATGCTGTGTGAGTGTGAATCATTATTAAGAACACATAAATCCCACTGTGGCAGGAGGCAAACAATGAGACCAAACAGACAGTATTTTTGTTTGCAGAATCCCAGAGTCTGCGCGGGGTTTTATTCCGTCTCCGGAGACCTGCATGTTTAGCAGAATGAGACAAAGAAAACAACGGTAAGTACTCGTGAGTCTGGCTGTGTTTTCTCAGAGCTACACGAGAGTTTAGCAGAATTTACCACAGTTTGAGTTTAGAAATAGGTGTAGAGAGAACTGCCAGAGTGACTAATGCTGCGAAAAAACACCAGAGGACAGACGGCAGGACGAATAAAGGCGGTGCCATGTGGTGTTGGCTCTGATCTCGCCCGTTCGAGCTTCCTGTCTGTATCCACATATTAAATCCTCTGCAGCGGTCCTGAGAGGCCAGGTGTGATTATAACGAGCAGACATTCAGCTGAGGGAAGCAGCACTAAGTTTAGACCAGAACATGACTCATCTGATCTGAGGACCAAGGTCACAGTGTGTCCAAAAGTACAGTCACTTACTGAGAAGCTTTTGTTGATGAAAGTTGGCCCTGCAGTTCTGACGGTGACAAAACCTGCACTTCATTTCTTTTTTGTTTTTTGTATCGTGATTCATGTTGGCACAGCTTGGAGGAGGATTTAAACCCTTAGCGGACACGAGACTGAACGGACTCCCAGACGTCCCGAAAGAGACAACAGCAGATTTCTCTGTGTCAGTGTACAGAAGATAACAGACTCTCAGATTTCCACATAGTGACAAAAACAGGCTGCCAGGTGTCTTTGTAATGTCCCCGTGCACAAAGACAGGTCCATGAGGGGATTCCCAGATTGGTGTACACTCTTGGAAATAAGGGTTTAGCAGAAGGGATCTTCCTGAAGATCCAAAACCATATGCTTTGGAAGAACCCTTTTTTGAGGATAAGGTGCTTCAAGTCTTTGCTGTAAGACGAAGGGTTCCACTGAAAGATTCTATATTCAAATATTTACTCATGTTTCAAATGCTAATTTTAAATCCAGATGTATCTGGAATCCCCTTAATCAGTTCATTTTACTGGTGTTCTGCAACTGATATCTTTAACATCATTTTATGCCACACAACACCACATGGTCTGCAGTGTTTTTTCCACGGGTACCTGATACTTGGCATTTTGTTTTCAGTTTGAATTTTTTTAAAAACCTGTGTGTGAACCTTGAGTGTTTCGGGTTCACATCAGCCCCAGACCTTTGGGATCCACATGAAGCCAAAGGCTGCTAAACGTGCATCCCTTGACCCTGGGTTACCCTGTGAAACTGAAGCTATGATCAGCGATGAGACACCTGGAATATAAAAGGTTCTTGGTAGAAGCCTTGAGGTGGGTTTAGATAAAACACTTGGAATATAAAATTGTTCTCCGTAAAAGCCTCTGGGCAGGCTATTTTTAGCAGCACCTTCAGAAGGTTAAAGGTATCTGCCCTCAGATACGCCGTTTCCACCAAACTAGCTCTGGCTATTGAACCAGTTCCGTTTAGGATTGTTGGAACCTCGGTGCTATCTAGAGAACCTGCCTGCATTTCCACCAGTCTTGATTATTACCATTGTGATCAAGGGTGCGTCATCAACGGAGGGCGTTACACAAAGCACAACAAAAGTAAACAGTACATGCAAGATGGCAGAAAACATTGAAGACCTGCAAACTTTTGTTGTTATTACAGATATTTGTGTTTATCTAAAGACGAGCATGGAACAACCATCAATGAGACCACTGCACAAACGGTTTTAATAATCTCTCACTTCACATCTCTGCTGCCGCCTTCTCCATCTTCTCTTTCCAGCCTGTAGAATGTGACACGCCCACTGACGTCATCATAGTTCACACTGCAGTTTAAGGGTAATCTGCTAGATTTTTTCAGCTGAGAACCAACTTTTCAGGTTATGAACTAATTTATTTTTGGTGGAAATACTCTGAAAAGTTCAAAATTAGGTGTGGGAACCAGAACGAAGCTCCCACAGGGGCTTATGGGTGAACACTGATATTACCCTTTATGTTGGGTTCTATGTAAAACCCTCTAAAAGGGTCCCAGGTGGTACATTCAAAAAAGGTTCTGCCAGAAACCAAAAAGGGTTCATCTATGGGAACAAGCCATAGGACCTGGTTATTTTTTTTTCCCCCAGACCTTGACCTCATCCAACACCTTTAAGATGAACTGAAGCACCACCTGTCAGACAGACCTGATCGCCATTAACATCAGTGTTGAACCTCACTGATGCTCTGTGGCTGAATGGGAGCAAATTCCTGCAGTAAGTTCAACACCAACAGGACCACACCACTGTTTTTTGTTTTCATATTTTAGCTTTCTGACTACAGGTTATGTACACTTTCCATGTCTACTGACTTTCTATAGCTCATTCTTTAAATCTCCTATATCAGGGTCGTCCTTGAATGCATCAACAGGCTGCTAGTATTTTTATATTTAATAACCCTGAAAGTAGGGTTAGCAAGGGTGTTTATTTGGTATCAGTAGCAAACCTCAGTTATCATAATTGTGCTTGGTTGTAATTTGTGACTGCAGATGATTGGACCCAGAGGGCTGGTAGCTTTAAATATCAAACATAAATGCTACAGATGTAGTTCATCTAAACTTTAATGGTGTTTGTGTAATCAAGAGACACTTCCTCTGCTTTCTGTGTGAGGTTAAGATAATTTAAAGTCTTCACAAGAACAAGATTACCTGAGAATGTTTAATCTTTTATAGCAGATAAAAGTGAAGGAGAAAAGAGAAAATCACCTCATAGCTCGATCATTACAACAGTTGGCATAGCAACCAAGAGAAGGAGGATCAGAGGTATCATTAGAGCTTTGTGACCGTCTGTTTTGACCTATCAGATCCTTCAGCTGAGACCACATTTAGCATAATGGGCACATTATCACCATCAGCGTGTGAACGGGCGGGGCGTTCAGGGACTGTAGGACACACTGGTCCACAGCTCTGAGAATGATCGTCCTGCCTGACAGAAAATGGCTCCCCGCAGCTTCCCCTGCAAACAAACCATCTTCTTTTTAAAGAAGCTGAGGGAACAGAGTGGAGCAGCCTGTGGCGGCTTCTGTAAGTACTTGATCTGTATAAAAAACTAAACACTCCACCGTCCGCCCACCGCCCGACAGCCAAGACGCCGCTGCCGCTGTCTCATGGTATTAGTGCTGCTCGGCTGCTCAGTAAAAAGGGATTCCTTAAAATTCAAAAGATTGCTTTGGGCTTCCACGGCTTCTCGTCAAGCTGAGGCTCAATAAAGCAGCCAAAAAACTCGTGCCCTCGCTGAGAAGAAGAAACTGTTCATTTCACACTGGCTTCTTTATGGAGCAGCAGGAAATGGGCTTTAAAAGCCAGACGGATACAGCCTAACTCGACAGCGAAGCTCTTTGTGCTGGAAAATCAACTCGATGGGGAACAGGGGACGTGACCGACTGAAGTACACCTCATTTCAGATTAAATACCTCCACTGCACTCTGAGCCTTAAATAAAACAATCAAGGACAGAATTTACAGACTCGCTGAATAATCTGTCAAAATTCATTCATCACTACTGGAGCGCAAACCGACACGGCTTATTTTATGTCATCACTGATATTAGTGTCAGCGTATATTTTTGTCAAATAACAATGAGAAATGTCAGAGATATGTTTAGGGTCATTCAGAACTAGAAATACTGTCTCGTGGTTGTACGTCTCCTCAACCAGTCAAGCTGCAGTTTACATCCATGGACGTCCAGGCTCAAATAATATATGTAGTGAAGACTTTGAGTGGATTTTTTTGGCCAAACATGGAAGCCTCACACTACAGCCCAGCAATATAATAACTGTACAAGACATGAACGCAGCACAGGTGCTATCCAGTGCTGCACTAATCATAGCACGTCACCATTCTTCTTGGTAGCTGAAGTCTATTTTGTGACACTGAGACAGCGCCTGGATGCAGGCAGCAGATGTGTTTAAAAAATGCAGCGACAACAGACGTTTCATTTACAAGACGTATAAAACGAGGACAAAGCGTCTCTGTCTCCGTCCCTCCCTCGACCTCTCTGTTGATGCTCTGTGCAGAAATAAGATTAATAGCCTAAATAAATAAAAAGATTATAATCATTTTAAAGGCAGACAGATGGAAAATGACTTTTTTTTAAACTCCGCCCACAGAGATTTTTAATTGTTTCACACATTTTCAATCAGCCCAGTTCCAAGGTGGACACTCAAGCTTAGTGTCAGTATCTGACCAAAATGTCTCCTCTTTTGAGTAATGACATTGAATAATGGCCAAAAAATGACCTTTTAGATATAAAATCATCACTTCTCCTGGTTAGCATTCCTTCAGTGTTCACTGGTCGGTAGGTTTTTAAACTGGAGCCAAATTATCAACAGAGGTCTTGTCCTCTCCAAAACAAACGCATCTGGGGTCTCCTTAATAATCACTGCATACGCACAAAACGAGTCTTGAAAGAGGCTACGCTCCTTCCCATGCAAAGGTTGTGATGTATAAAAACAAACTTGGCCTGTAGGTAAAATCTGACACATGCGCACAAACATTTTGGAGACCGGGGAAATTGGTGACACAGATGGTGAGGTGGTGAACTGAGGCCAGATTGAAGAAATTAAATGTGAGAGGAATCGTTATACGTTTAATAACGTCTCTTACACATTTGATTTCGCCTCATTTCACGTTACTTAAAGATCCAATTCATCATCAATATTCAAGCCAGCTGTTTGATTTGTGTTTGTGCTAATGAGCCATAACTTTTCCATAAGCACCTTTCAGACTGTACGCTGCTGACACTCAGCTGTGGTCAGCTGTGGAGCGCACCCCAGCTGTTGAAATGCGCACATCAAACAGCATTAAATAATTGCAAAACAGAGTGTAAACAGTGTTCAATGAAATCTATATATAATCAAGGATCATGTAGCTCGAGTGTGTAAAATCGCTGCAATGAACACGACTGTGTGCGCACAGAGCACATTGGAGACATCACAGTGGTGTCCCTTCTCCAGTCGACTTGCATACATCTTCACCAGCTGCACATTCAGATTGTGTTAATTAGTAAAGTCTGGAAATAAAGCCAGTGACAGCTCCTGCACAATAATTAAAACCTATATCCTCATTTTGAGTCTTAATCATAACGCTGGCCAAATAGTGTTCACCCGTCAAACTTCTATCTTCAAATGATAACCCAGGGTCAGGGTCATACTGATTGAGTGTGGTGTGAAGCATCAGTCTGATGCTGTTAATGTATAAACACTGCGGTGACACTTGGCTGTTGCCATGATAAGCAAAAAAAAAAGTCCAAAAAAGTTATTAACTTACATATGATGACGAAAAGGTAGTTTCTTGCAACCCTAGAATGAAGATAAAATATTCACAAACAAATAAACACTTCTGGTTGCTGATAAGTAGTGTTTAACTTTTGATTTAACACTAAAAATTAAAACCCTCGATGCGCACTGCAGCGCAAGCAGACAGATGCGCGACTCAGAGCAGCATGTGTCACTGACACCAGACTCAGAGCGCAGCAGACCAGTGGAAAATGTCAACATCAGCATATTATTTTACAAAAATAAAATCTATTTTATCATTATTTTGAGTCCCATTGTTGAAAGAATTTAGTCGTCTGTATTCAAGCAGGATAATAGGTCTCCATTCATCGCACGTCGGGCTTTCTATTTCCTTGTCGGAGATGGTGTTGTGTTCAAGGTCCCCCAAAAAAACAGGAGAAAAAAAAGGCTGAATATTCAAAAAAAATAAATTTCACAATCGAATCCCGTGCCATCGAACGAAGCTTCGAATTTTTTGGGTCGGCCCTACTGGGCTCAGCCTTAGACATAGGGTGAGGAGCTCAGACTTAGAGCTGCTGCTCCTTCGCATCCAAAGGGGTCAGTTGAGGTTTCCGGGCATCTGATCAGGATCCTCCTGGGCGCCTCCCCTTAGAAGTGTTCTGGGCACGTCCAGCTGGTAGGAGGCCCCGGGGCAGACCCAGAACACACTGGAGGGATTGCATATCTCATCTGGTCTGGGGACACCTTGGGGTCCTCCAGGAGGAGCTGGAAAGTGTTGCTGGGGAGAAGGATGTCTGGGGTGCTTTGCCTGGCCTGCTGCCGCCGCGACCCGGCCCCAGATAAGCTGATGACAATGGATGGATGGAATAACGCTCTTGTTACAGAGGGGCTGCTAACTACAGTGGCCAACGTGAAAGGCCCCATCTAGAGCCAGTGTTTGTTTCGTTCATTCTAGGCTACTGTAGAAACATGACCATGCAAGATGGTGGACTTTGCACACGAGGACATGCTTCCTATGGAGATATAAACAGCTCATTCTAAGGTAATGAAAACACACGATTCATATTTTTTGGGTGATTATACACAACAGAAAAAATACTTATCATATTATATTATATTGCATTTCTGCCAAGATATCTGCGTGAATCCTGCACACTTTACCTAAAAATTAAAAAAATAAAATAAAAAAGAAATCGATTTGACTCTGACATCTGTTTGTTCATCAATACCCAACATGACTAAACCACTGACCAAACCACTGGTTTATTTACTGTTATCTCTGGAAGAGTAATCAGAGAGGATCTTCTCTGGTTCCTTATCTCTCTTCATGAATAATAAAAGCCGGATGTTCTCCCGGGAAGTCCTGTCACTCACAATGTTTGAAAAACCTTCAGCAGCATGATATAAGACTCAAACTGGGGGGCAGAGTTGGCCCGTTTCCTCAACACGAACACAGCATTCGTTTTTCTGACCAAAAGGCTGATGAAGAGCCAAAAGCACAGACTCTTAGTCAATCTGACAAGAGGAAAATGCTGGAAAATAAAAGCTTTTTTTAAACTCTGCTCCTCAGATTACACCCCCTCACACTCACACAGATAAATCTGTCCAAAGCTGTAATATCTAAATAAATGATCTGTACACGAGATGAAGCTCCACACAGACGAGAGCTGTGTAATGAAGCGTCAGTGTGAACGCGGATCTGAACGCTCGGTTGTTTGAGTGATGCTCTGCTGCCTTCTCAAGCGCCAGCAGAAGAAGCCGCGTTTCTGTTGCGGTCGGTGGCTGTTGGAGGAGATTTGAGCCCGCCGGCCGACACAGAGCCTCATTTTCCTCTGAGCTGTGTTCACTAAACAGGAAACAGTGTGGGAGTGAAGAGCGTGCCGCATTAGCTCACGACCCCCCAAAAAACATTCAATGACATGGAAATGTGCACTCAGTCGACCGTGAGTGCTAAAACTGAGATAATGAGCGGAAGCTGTCGGAGCTGAACACAGACTGAGAGTGAACACAGCAATCAATGGCTCAAACTTTCTCCACAATATTTCAGGATGTGGCCATTAGAGAAAACCACAGAAGAAGTTATGAAATACAACTGAATCCAAACGTTGCTCACTCTGGACTAAACCCCCACCAACCATTGAGTACTGTCATTAGTAATTTATGCATACTTTATATTGTATAAAGCCTCCTACAGACTGTGAGACTTCATCAGTCTTATAAGTTTAGTGCAGCTACACTGTGTGACGTGGATCTAATAAACTTGGGTACCACATCAATTTTGATGTCTGCATACTGTACGATGACAGCGCCCACTGAATCACAGGCCACGACGTACATCCATCGATATGTCCATCATGTCAATACGCAAAAACAAAATCATCAGCGTGTGTCATCCGTCTTTGCTACTTAGTGGTACGAGAAAAATGAACCATAAATCGAGTCCTCGCTATGGTGGCGTTTATGTGTGTGGAAAAACTCTGAGGAAGAGGAGGAGAATGTGGATGCAGTCTTGGCCGGGGAAAGAGGCAAACATGGCGTGCCAATTTTGTAACAAGAGCTCAAAGTGTATTTATTAGCATCAACTGGCATTTAGCATTGTCGCGCTGATCAGTGCGTCATTTCATGCTGCATTTCTATTGGCTGGTTAGTAGACGTAGGTGGTGACAGCAGTCACACAGTGAGGTGGTCGTCCCAAATTTCTGACACTGTCAGAATTTTATCCCAGGCTGTTTTTGATCGCAAGAACGTGTCAGAATCAGAATCAGAAATTCTTTATTGATTATTTGAGTTACAGGTGCTCCTTGCAAGAGTGGACAGATAAGCCCAAAATCACACAGTGTACACTGAGCTTTACAGAGTAAAAGAGTATGGTTGATATCCACGATACAGCTTAACTTCTGTCTGAGCATGAACACTTCTAATATACTCAAACCCTTGGCTGAGGATTCAATGGGGCTGAAAGATTATGGCCAAAATGATAATCACAATAATTTTGATCTATACTGAAATAACGATCATTAACTGATTTTAGGAACAACATATATTTTATTGCACTTTCACATTTAAAAGGAGCAGAGCACTGCTTTCACTTTCATGTTGTGGCTCTTTCCTAGGAATGCACAAATCTTTGCATCAGAGCTGGGATGGTCTTCAGTTTTGCCTGTTCGGTCTGGTCTCCAGGCTTAGGGGCCGTACACATGCTGTTTTTTGCACCCTCAAAATCGCTGTTTTCAATGTAAACACACGGCAGGAGCGCTCAAACACAAGAGCGACACCGTTGCGGGGAGCACGTGTTCCCCAGCACCTCTTTTAGGGCGCAACAGCTGCGCCATGAGAAAAATGGAGTTCAACTTTTGGAACGCAGCGACACACACTGCATGTCATGTGACGAAGAACATCCAAACACAGCTGGCGGACATTGTTCCCTTCTTCTGTAAATATAAGTCAATCAGTCATTTAGAGCAGGGCTGCCAGAGCTTTACGTCTGTCCCACAGGCAATATCTTTGGCCTGATACACACTTACAAAACACCTGGACGAAGATCAGCTTCACACTCAGGATTTCTGGTAAGGAGGCTTTGACGCAGTGCTGGTTGTGGTCGCTTAGCAACGTCAGACACAACCTGCCTCTGTGCCCTTGAAAACTGGCACAGAGTAGCACCCAGCACCTGAGCTTGTGTTTCCCAGGTGGTCAAAGACGCGACGTGTATGGTCCCCTAAACTGGTTTGATTTATGCAAACTGGCTGAACTGGAATTTGTCAGTATGACATATTCAGGCAAATTAAAAAGTAGGCGTCATGGCTTTACATACAACTTGTATTGCACTGATATTAAGCAATACGATAACGTGATAGAATGTTTGTTTGTCAACAGACTAACGGAGCCATTTTCTGCTGAGCTGAGCACACGGCAACATGACACAGATATCAAATTACAAATTTCAGTTGAGAAATTACTCAACTTACTAGAAAGTCCTTTTGTTTTTTGGGGTGATGACGAGACGTGGCAGAGTTAGTCTCTCAAGAAAACTGCGCCAGTATGGAAACATTTTGGAGCTGAAGCCAACATAAGAAGTGTCTTGAATAACTGCGAGCGTCGTCACAGTGCTGTTGTTTGGAGCAGAACTTTCGTTAGATGCCCTGTTTCTATTTTTCACTTGCCTTGAAAGAGCTGCAATGGACAAAGAGCATTTGATTAATATTGTAAGCTGCTATGAGGATTTATCGATATGACAACCCCTCTGGCCTATTTCGCTACAAAAAGCAAAATAAATCACCAAATTAAAGAAGGTAACAAGTAGGCGACTCATTCATCTTTTAAGTGGTTATGTCTCCAGCATGATCTCGTCACGGTTTGTTTACATGAGGTAACAGAAGTGCATGTTCATTAGATTCAGTGTGGAAAGACAGATCAGATTTCTTCCAAAGTCTTTTCCTGTCAAACTCCAAAATACTAAACTATAAATTAATTTTTACTGAAGCCTAAAGTACAACCTGTAAAGGCCACAGTGTGAAGCAGACTTCACTCCCACATTAACTCTCCCACTGCTGTTGGAAATCTGTTCAGCAGACACGACAGATATTTGCTTTTTTTTTTTTTAATTTCTCAGCAAGCTGGAGGGCCGAGGACTCAGACTGAGGACAGGTGCAGGTTCAGCAGGAAGAGAAAATGAGGCTTGAGGTGAGGTAACCGGGTAAACATCTGTGCAGGAGATTCTGCTGAGGCAGAGAGAGACGGACCACAGGGGGGAGAGAGGGGAAGATAAATGGACAAATGGAGAATGGTAGAGTCAGGAGAAACTGAAACTACGAGATGGAGGGAAGAGACGGGAGGAGTTAGAGAGAAAGTCTGTGTGAATAATGACGAGTGACTCTGGGGTTGGAAACAAGACGCACAAAAAACTGAGTTCATCAGAGTTTAGTTTAAGATCCAGTTGTTGCTAAATTCAGAGTTTGGCTCATTTACCATTTCTGAATTCACCCCTGAGGAAAAGTCTAGTTTTAATCTAAAAATCCCTTGAAATGAAGCTCCTATTACATCAAAAGCTCAATTAGATGAGATTTTCTGTATTAATACTGAGTGAAATGACTCACTGTATTGTGAAGGATAACTTACAGTGCTGAACTCAGAGAAACTTCCACTTTCAGAGGAAAGATTATTCTGGTCACCTAAACAATTCAGTTCATCTCCTGGGGATCCTAAAAATGACTAGAAATGATGGCTGCCTCCCTCTTTCAGATGCCATCTTTGTTTGGCTCAAAGACCAAAGGATAACCAAGCCAAAGTCTTTCTTTGGAGTAAATCAGGTATGGAATATATTGCTAAGCATCGTGCTGTCTGTTCCAACAAGGGCTGGGTGAGATCGTCTCCCTTTCAGACACTGACATCCGGCCTTGAACTGCAGTGTCTTTTTGAAGACTTTGTATAATAAATCCACATCAATAAATCAGACACTTAATGTCTTCTGTGATTATACATTCAGTGTTTCTGTTTGCAAACAGTTATTATTGTTGTTTGCCATCCATGACGCCTCAGGCTTGAGTCTGTCGACTCCTCCGAGGCTGTGTTTCTGACTATGTGGTTGATATTTGGCATTCAGGCATAAAATATTTTCTGTTTAAGCTCCATTGCTTTTCCAGATGTTTTAGACTCAGTATAGAAATATTTAGGCAGGTATCATATCAAACGGTGGCAGGTTGCGCCTGAGGTTGCGGCGGTACCTTGACAAGCTCTGTATCACAGCCTTTTCACCTGAAATCTTGAGTGCAGAGCTGATCCTATTGTCCATGGAACAGATGTAAAGCTCTGGCAGCCCTGCACTAAAATAATCAACTTCGTCTCCGTATTTATCACATACTAATATTTAGGGATGAAGAACAAGATATCTTGAACCTTGAACTCCCTCACTTGAGGCAGTAACTCTCTCCCAACCCAAAGGGGGTAATCCAGTGGTTTCCGACAGACATGGATTTGCGGTTTGGTGCAGCTTCTGCAGTGATGCAGGCGCTGTGTATGACCGTCGTGGTGAAGAGTGAGCTGAGCCAGAAGGTCATGAGCTGTGGGTAGTGACTGAAAGACCGAAATGAGTTTCCTCTGCAGGGTATCTGGGCTCAGCCTTAGACACAGGGTGAAGAGCTCATCCGGAGGGAGCTCTGAGTAGAGCTGCTGTTTCTTCGCATCGAAAGGGGTCAGTTGAGGTGGTTTGGTCATCTGATCAGGATTATCCTGGGCGCCACCTGTTAGTGGTGGTCTGGGCCGGTCCAACTGGAGGCCCTGGGGCAGACCCAGAACATGCTTGAGGGATTATATATATCTCATCTGGCCTGGGAACATCTTGGGGTTCCCCAGGAGGAGCTGGAAAGCGTTGCTGGGGAGAAGGACGTCTGGAGTGCTTTGCCTGGCCTGCTGCTGCCGTGACCCCGCCCCTGATATACAAGTGAAAATGGATGGAAATGGATGGGAAGGATATCTGTCTGCTGTGACTGGTTGTTTCTTGTCACATGACATGCGATGCTTGCTGCTGTGCTCCAAAAGCTGAACTCTGTTTATCTTAGGGCGCAACTGTTGCACCCTGAAAAGTAGGCAATAGGATCAGAAAGACTTTGGAAGAAGAAAGGAAGGCAAGCAAGCAACATTTCAGTGCACCTACCACGTGACCACGTGTCTATATTATAAGCAATGAATTTGAGGGTGCAAAAGATGCGGCATGTGTACAGCCGCTTATGGCTGTGACAGCAGGTGAACCATGTATAGTCTGCTCAGTCAGTTACTTTGGGCTGTTTAAACAAACATCTGCATGGATCCTCAGGACATTTGGCAGATGAAAGAATATATGTCATATGGACCATCACAGCAAAGCAGATACAAAAAGTTTATCTGCTTAAAATTTGTAAGTTAAACCTGCTTTATCTCTTTTTGCTACACTGTGACTCAAATAAAACCATCACCTCAAAAGTGCTGTATGTAAAAGCAGTGAGAGGTACGAGGTATGTTCATGTACACTGAGAGTATCAGTACACTTTCATCTACAGGCTCTTCCTCTCCTCGTGCATACATATTCATGAGTGTTTCTGCTGATGAAGGAGGCGTTCAGAGTGACAGACTGACAGTTAAGTGTGACATTTTGCTGCTTTGATTAACTCTACAGAAGGTTTTTTTCCTTTCTTAAAACAAGTACCATTCAAATAAATGTTTTATCATCCGTGTGTGTTTCTGAGAGAATCAGCGATCGAGGAGGCAACACCACAGCGACTGCAGCACTCCTCCTCCTCGCTCTCTTGTTCTCAGCTTCTCTTTTCATCATAATGGGCTCCTTTCTCTCCTAATGGCCTTCTTCTCACAGAAACGCCTCAGTCAATTTTACACAATACCTCCGATGATTCACCAGAGGAGCCTGGTAATTGGGGGAAATATTCCTGTTCAAACACTTTAGTAGAGGGGCTCTCAGTGTGTGTCGCACTGTGAGTGTGTGAGGTGAATTGATTGACGGGTGTTAAGAGTCACCTGTCCAAAAAAAAAAATTCAATCAAAGGGACGTTTTGCCCATGATACATCGCTCCGAGCCTCACTCACTAAGTGTTTTTAATGGATTCCTCTTCACCGTGTAGAGTTCAGATCAGAGTTTGTGTGACCGTGTGGATCCTTCTGTCGGCCAAATGTAATCGCTGACATTACTGTTAAATTGGTGGAAGACGATATCAAAAAAAGAACTACAGTTTCTATTCAGAGTCCTGACACATTTTTACCGATGAATTTTCAAAACTTTTCCATAACTCCATATAATATTTCACCCAATTTCCATGACTTTATTTAAATAGTGGGTAGGCCATTTTAAACTATTTAAATAAAGGGCAGGTCGGCAACACAAGTTACCATTGTTGCCAGCAAGAGTGTTCCTGGTTCAAACCTGGGGGTGGGGGGAGTCCTTCTGTGCTGAGTGTGCACGTTTTTCCCCATTGTCAGCGTGGGTTTTCTCCAAGTGCTCCGACATGTTCTCCCTGTGTCAGCGTGGGTTTTCTCCAAGTGCTCCGACATGTTCTCCCTGTGTCAGCGTGGGTTTTCTCCAAGTGCTCCGACATGTTCTCCCTGTGCAGGGGTTTTCTCCAAGTGCTCCGACATGTTCTCCCTGTGTCAGCGTGGGTTTCCTCCAGGTGCTCCGACATGTTCTCCCTGTGTCAGCGTGGGTTTCCTCCAGGTGCTCCGACATGTTCTCCCTGTGTCAGCGTGGGTTTCCTCCAGGTGCTCCAGCTTCCTCCCACAGTCCAAAGACATGCAGGTTAACTGGTGACTCTAAATTGTCCGGAGGTGTGAATGTGAGTGTGAATGGTTGTCAGCTCTACAATAATCTGGCATCCTGTCCAGGGTGAACCTGCCTCTGGCAAAAATGAATGACTGAATGTTTGAAAATGGGTTGGCCTATATATCGATACAGCCATACATTATTAAACACTCACTTTCCAGGCTTTTGCAGATAAGCAAACTGCTGGGGCATGCCGACTTTCCTCGCTCATTAGACAGTCCAGTCATCTACTACTGTAACTGCATATGCCAAAAGTCCCTGGACATACAGGTACTTCACAAAAAGATAATTCTGGAAAGTCTGTACGCATTTATTTTTTTGTAATAAAACGGTTTTGTTTTGATTGACTGTTTTCGACTCAAACAAGCATAAGCCATCCATCAGTCGTAACTGTCCCAGCATCAATTAGCCATTTACCACACCTCCAGTGAATATTCACATATTCTGGGTGCCTCATATGTCATTGTGGTAGCCTTGGTTAACCTGCTACTGAACAGTTTGTCGGCATTTTGCCTGTTTCTCTCCTGATGTGCATGATACTTCTCCCAAAAGGGGGTGCAGCCATGACGATGACACGATGCCGGTTCTGGTCTATGCATGTCATGTCATGGTAAATGGTAAATGCACTGCACTTGTATAGCACTTTTTTTTTAGCCTTACAACCACTCTCAGCGCTTTACACTACACATCACATTCACCCATTCACACACATTCACTTTCTGGTTTCAAACTAATGAGACAAACTACACCAGCCATCTACAATTATGCAGTTTAGCCTACACAACATGAGCAAGCACTCCCTGACTGCATTTGTGACACTTCTTTCTGAGGAGCAACAGCAGAATCTAAAATTAACCTGATCTTTCTTTAACTTTTACACCTCAGCTGAGAGTTTTCACACACCTGACACTCATCTTCTCATACAGAAAAAAAGCAAACTCTCACTTGTGTCACATGCTACATGTCTTTCCCTTTATTAAGGTTTCATCTCTCTGTGGTTGACTCTATATGAGTTCCCACCCCGCTGATCAGGTAAACAGGTGTAAATACCCCTGTTTAAATTATACACAACACATCTGAAGGTTCATTAACACAACTGCTGTGTTAAACACCACGAGATTCTAAAGTCTGAAATCTGAGAGAGCAGCCCCCCGCTGTGACTCTACAGACTGTTGGTGCCAAGTCAAGTCATTCCTGAACTTCAAAATGACAAGTTTGTTTCAGAGTGTTACAAAACAACAAATGTCTGACGGGTCAAACTCTCCAAAACATTATTTTTAAACAAGAAATACCATATGGCCAAAGTTTGTCCATACCCACATCCATACACCAAAATCAAAAATCTGATCATCTCTACAAACCTAGTGCATACCACAATACTCCTGATCTCATCCAGGGTACTCTAAAAACCCAATCCTGTCCTGGATACTCCAAAAACTCAATCATATCCTAGATTCCCCAAAAAGGATACTCCAAAAATAGTCCCTACACAGGAAACTCCAAAAACCTGTTACTATACTGGATTTCCAAAAACACACGATCCCATCCTGAATACTTAAAAAAAAGAAAAAAATCATACCCTGGATACTCCAAAACCCTGTTCCTGATCCTATCCAGGACACTCCAAAACCTGATCCTATCCTGGATACTCCAATAAACCACATCATAAAGAGGATACTCCAAAACAAACAGATTCTAAAAAGGATACTCCAAAAGCGCGATCCTATCCAAGATACTCCCAAAAACCTGATTCTAAACAGGACAATCCAAACATATGATCCCAGCTTAGATACTCTAAAACCCCAATCTTACACAGGATACTCCAAAAACTAGATCCTAAATAATATACTCTGAAAACCAGATTCTAAAAAGGACACTCCATAAACCTATTACTATTCTGATCTCAAAACACAAGATCCCACCCTGGATACTTAAAAAACAAAACAAAAAAAAAACTTCCTACCTCGGATACTCCAAAACCCTGATCCTGATCCTGATCCTGTCCTGGACACTCCAAAACTCAGATCCTGAGTGGGATACTCCAAAAACTCAATACTTACCACAACACTCCAAAACCCTGATCCTAACCAGGATACTTGTGTGTATTACTCAGTTACTTTTATAACAGTATTGGTAAATTCTGCTGATACTGACATATGTCACCAGCTGTTATACATTACATAAAACCATGTTATTCCACTGAGAGCTGATGATCAATATGAATTACTGTCTGGTCTTAATTAACACCAGTGAATCTATGGAACAAAAAAAACCTGCTGCACATGCCACAACTATTTATCAACCTTATTTTTTAATTTTTTAAATTTCCTCAAGTGCTCAGAACTGGAGTCTGGTTTTGGGTTCAGCCCGTTTTGGTGATGAGAGGATGGTGGGTTTGAGCAACTGGCAGTGTTTGTGTTTGGATCATCATTTGTCTATTTGTTTTCAGGGATTCTACATCCCTCCTGCTCCTGTCATTCACCTTTCTGATTACTTTTGTTCGTGACGTCGGCCTCTGCTGACTCAGATCGCTCACTAAATAACATGTGGACGAGGTAGGAGGAGAAACAATGACAAACTCTGCTGCTGCCTCGCTATCAGGTTCTTTGTCCTTTCTTCTACGTCATTCAACAGACGCAGATTTCATCAAAGAGCTGCGATACTGAACATGCCTTAAATGTTCTATACCATATACTTCTATTCAGTAAATCAGTACTATACAGAAAACTCTCATCAGGCCTGAGGTTGAGTTGTATTTAAACCAGTGACCTCTCCACGATCTCATTCTTAACTTCAAACTCATTTACTCGACTGCTGTTCTAAGTTAAACAACGTGTTGATGAAGTGTATTTGCAGCATGTGGTGAAAGATATTCAGTGTAATGAACCGGCTTCGTGTGATTGTGAAGAGCTCTTTAACACCCCCGGGGTCGAGTGTGGATGTGCGTCACGAGGACACGAGTGCTGAGCTGAAAAAAATAAACCCTGCTCAGCCTCACAGTCTCAACATTTACCCGACTCCATAACAACAGCTGACAAATGAGCACTTCATATGGTAATAATTAAGAAAATGAATGAGGAGAAATTAACTTCACTTAGGGCAAACGATTGGTAAATCAAGCAAATATTAAAGAGTAACACCAGATTAATTGAGTCATTTTCTACCACCAATGAAAGTGTAAACTCACTGATGAATTCTCCACAGGAGGAAACGAAGCTCCCACTGTCTTCTCTACAGCTTTAAAACACTGAGCTGAGATACTAAGTATAAAAGAGGAAAATCATCACAACCCTTTTCTTTTTGGTTCTGTTGATTTAAGAGATGGGCTGCAAACAGGGACACATAGATAAGACTGAATTAGGCCTGGACAACACATAGAAACAGTCATATGGCATTCAGCAGCTTCAGTCAACATAGGATAAGCTGGCATGTGCCAAGATGTACCCTTGATTTCATTAAATATACCTTCCCAGAAAATATCAATCAGTATATTGGATTCTAAGTTCGATGTTCAACACAAAAGTCTGGTTAATTAGTTAGAAAATCACATTTCTTCTAATGTGTGAATATTTTCAGTGGAGCAAATACTCCTCTTAAAAGTTTGCAAACTCTGAGGTTGAAAAAACGCAGTGGAAACTGCACAGAATGGTTTCAGCATATTATCCATTTTTTATTTATCTGAATTAAGGATGTCGCGAAACCAGTACTTTCCAAAACTCTGAAAACGTGATGACACTCCTGTTGGGGAAGAGTCTTAGTCATTGAAGTCATGGTAATTCTAAGTGCTATATCATAAGCAACTAGACTTGCTTGAGTGTCTTGAAGATGTTTAACCACTCATCCAAGAGGCTTCTTCAGTTATAACTGATTGGTGGGGAGACACAAGCCTCTGTGACGGATCAAAGGCTGCGACTCCCCACCAGTCACTTAGAACCGAAGAGGCCTCTTCGATGAGTGGTTAAACGTCTTCAGTGCACTCTAGCAGGTCCAGTTGCTTATGATACAGCACTCAGAAGTGATGGTACTCATCGTCTCCAGCACCACAGGTAACCAGGATGCCATTCTTGCAGACTAAATGCCTACAAGTGTTCTAGTCTGCCGTTACATAGCAAAGAAAATAGAAGAACGTCAACCAGCACAGAAGAACAAGACATGGAAGTTGGCGAAAAGTGCTGCTGCTGTGACAGCTTCGCCTCAGCTTGTTAAAAAAGAAAAGAGTATTTTCCTGAGGCCAGCAGTCTTTGCGATGCTACAAACACCAGCAGCGTGACAAGGTGCTGAGCATCTATTCTGGGCTAAAGCTGCACATCTGCTGTTTTTTCTGAAAAGTGTTAAACACTGTGCTCATCACTGTCACTTTTTACCCAACTGTCCAATCACAGTGGAGGAGGGGCGGGACAAATGGCAGACCACGAAGACCAACTGTTGCATCTTACATGGACAAGAGCTGAATAACAATGATGAAAACTGTATATATATTGACGTTTCCTGGCTCACAAAACATCATGAACCTACACAGCCTAGTACTTTGTGTTCGAGGTGGATCTTCAGGGATTAAAGAAGTATTTCGTCAATATAAAGAGGGTCGTCACATAAAATTGGGCTGTCTATGCAGTAAACAAACACTTGGTGCTAAATGACCAGAGAAAACAGGGAAAAGGACTGTGGCATTTGCTTTTACTCAAGAGGTAGAAAACCTACAACTAACAGAATGCACTTTGCCAAACCGGACCAATAAATGCTCCTGCTGTTGGATGAGGAACTCGTGCATTTGACACAATGGCAGCTGGCTGGTAACAAACGACCTTGTATTACAGTTAAACAGTGAGCTAAAACATGTTTCTGAAAACATCTGAGGTGAGAGAGAAGCAACACGGTAACATAATCGTGGTTTTTATTTTATCAGCACTGCGTAGCTTTACTGTTGATCTAAATTCTTTCATCCTCCGTTTTCATTTCCTGCTTACAAACTCTTGCTATTTCAGATACAAAGGTCACTAGAATACGTGTCTAGAAACATTTTAGGTGAGAACAGGAAGTGCAGTAACATAATCTTGATATATATTCCATCAGACCTGCCTAGTATTAACATCTGATTTGATTTTCATTCACCTGCTTCTATATCTCTGTGTATCTTTTTGGTATTGTGACACGCCTGGTCTGAGTGATTTTATGGGAGCATCTTCATAGAGACGACCTGAGGATACTGATGCTGCAGGTGACAGGAAAGTAAAATCCACTGCTGCTGTTTCAATCAGTTACTTCTGTGATTTAGAAAAGTAAAAGGTTCATCGTTCTTTCACATTAAGTCATAATGTTACAACACTCCAGCTGTTTACTGCTTTTAAAACTCTTTGTTCACTTGCACTCAAAGCCGTGTTGTAGCACAACCGATTTGTGAGCTGTGTCATTTAATCTGAACAGACAGCGGGAGCTTCTTCTTCCTGTGAAGAATTCATCAGTGAGTTTACACTCTCATGCCATTTAAGCATAAATAGTTAAGCTATATCTACAAAGGCTGTTTGGACGTGTTAATGAGGTTTCAAGATGGAAAACATTAACACAAACTAGCATACACGCACACCTGGCTCCTGCAGGTGCTTTCCTGGGAGATGGAACCAGGTTTTGTAACTTGCAGGAAAACGCAGCAATCTAAATCCCTGGTGTTCAACCTTTACAAAGACACCACTGGTGCGTGTCATCTGTGTTTGTTGCCCTAAAGCGCATGTACCCTGCTCTACTTTAATGGACAGTTAAAACACAAAAACATAAATGTCCCGGTCAGGGGGCAGTGTTTGGTTTGTCCATTCTGGGCTACTGTAGAAACAATCTCTGTGGATGAGGACCTGTTCCTTATATAGATATAAATGTCTAATTCTGAGGTAACGAAAACCCAACAATTCTTATTTTCAGGTGATTATTCACCAAAGAAAAAATACTTAATACATTACATTCAATTTCTGCCAATACATCCCCTTAAATCCTTCACACTGGGCGTTCACATTTAAAATCCACAGATTAATAGAAACTAAAAATAATCTTTAGTTGCAGCCTTAAAATGTATGTACTGTTTCTATCGCCCTGCCCTTGAATGGGCCTATCACACACACTGTGCGGTCGTGTCGCTGAGAGCATCTAAACAAGACATTTTAACAAACAGAAAGATCTGAAAACATCAACTGAGAGCCTCTGCTGAGGGCTGCGAGCTGAAGCCAAAAACACCAAACCTCCAGCACCCAATCATCTGAGGCCTCGAGGCTTTAGAGATCTGGGGCTGTTTTATACTTTCAGTGACGCTAAAGTCAAGGTTACAACAAAGGAGAAGTTCCTAAGCAAGCAAACACAGAGGAGAAATCTCTAAATAAAAGTCTGACAGTAGTGTTGTGGCCCTCTGGACGACTCTAGTATAAACGATGTATCAGAGCAAGTAAAGAAACAACAGAAAGGCACTCAAAGTACCCAGAAGTCAATGCAAACTCAGTCATCCTTAAACATATTCAGAGTCCTCTGTATGAAGTCAAACAGTGGCACTGACTGTGTGGGATTAGCTCTGCAGCAGGAGGTCACGGAGTGTGGTTTCCACAGCTATAATTCAGTAATTTCTCCGTCAGAGCAGAGTTATTTGTGATTATTACAGGGTGGACGTCCTTGTCAGGGAAACAGTGAAGAGGACAAATGAGCTGCCGGTTTCCTGCCACCTCTCCCCTGTCGCTTCCGCCATCGTACAGCTCCACGGGCCACTCAATACTGATTACCAATGTTTAAAATACAAAAAGGACAAAGACCTCAGGGTGCTGAAACACCAAGAATAACATTAAAAAAGCAAAGAAAGGGCATTTACAGCTGACATTGCAAGAACTACTAGATGTAATATTCTGTCATTTGAGCAGAGCTTTTACACTGGAGGGGAACTACATAAAGACAGTTATTTGATGAATGATGCACTTCAGAGTTGTTCCAATGATCCGTTAACTTTATCAGACTTCGTCAACGATAATAAGTTGACTTTGAAGAGCAGTTTCAAAAATTTAAAATCATTTTTTTTAAAAGAAAGGGGAAAAAAAACATTCACTATTGAGATTGACAGTAACAGTGGGTTTACATGTAATCGGGTGAAATTAACACCCGCCAAGTGCCAAATGTGGGTAGATTTTCAGAGAGCTATCTGCACCACTGGTGGATAAATGTTTTATAACAACGATCACATATTGAGAAAATCTATGTCGAGAGTTTTTTCTGGAATTTTTGTCCTTTACTGTCACACTGCTTCTGTCCTCTGTGCCAGTGATGAATTTAATAGTCACACAGCAACAGAGACGTCATGGTGCATTCAGGTACACCTTGTAAGCAGGAGATCATATTTCTCCTGTTTTAGCTTCTCTGCACTGGCTCCCTGTAAAATCCAGAACCGAATTTAAAACTCCTAACCTACAAAGCTCTAAATGGTCAAGCTCCATCATATCTTAGAGAGCTCATAGTGCCATATTATCCCACCAGAACTCTGCGCTCTGAGAACGCAGGGTTACTCGTGGTCCCTAAAGTCTCCAAAAGCAGATCAGGAGCCAGAGCCTTCAGCTATCAGGCTCCTCTCCTGTGGAATCATCTTTCTGTTTCAGTCCGGAGGGCAGACACCGTCTCCACATTTAAGACTAGACTTAAGACTTTCGTCTTTGATACAGCTCATAGTCAGGGCTGGCTCTTATAGTCAGGGCTGGCTCTTAAGGTTAGGGTTGGTTCTTATAGTCAGGGCTGGCTCTCATAGTCAGGGCTGGCTCTCATAGTCAGGGCTGGCTCTTAAGGTTAGGGTTGGTTCTTATAGTCAGGGCTGGCTCTCATAGTCAGGGCTGGCTCTTATAGTTTGGGCTGGCTCTTACAGTCAGGGCTGGCTCTCATAGTCAGGGCTGGCTCTTATAGTCAGGGCTGGCTCTCATAGTCAGGGCTGGCTCTTACAGTCAGGGCTGGCTCTTAAGGTTAGGGTTGGTTCTTATAGTCAGGGCTGGCTCTCATAGTCAGGGCTGGCTCTTATAGTCAGGGCTGGCTCAGGCTTGCCTTGGACCAGCCCCTACCAGACCTACTATGATACACAGAGCAACTTCTCTCATCTCTCTCTCTCTCTCAGTTTCTGAAAAGTTGGTTCTTCATTTGCTGACATTGACATCCTATTACTGCATGTCGCTAACTCAGCTTTACTGCATGTCGCTAACTTGGCTTCTTCTCCGGACCCTTTGTGCTCCACTGTCTTGCAGATCAACACGTATCGCAGCTACACCTGGATGGTGTGTTGTAGTTACACTGCTGCCGTGGTCCCTCCAAACATGCCACGTAGAACAAAGAGAGGACTGATGTGAGTGGAATATACACTTTACACCTTTATGATGTTTTATTTTGTTAATCTTGAATGTATTATTTATAGTTAACAGATTGTTGCTTGTGTTGTGTTTATTGTTCTAAGATTCCTGAGTTTAAATTGTTGAGAAGAAAGAAGAGTAAATGCATAGCGGATGCATTGATGACCTAAGTTAAATGATACCCTAATTTACTAATATTGTTTTTATTATTATTAGTGTTTATCACTATCCAGTTCAACCACCTTGTCTGCCATAAAATGTTGAAATGGCTCCCTGGATCCTGTGTTTGAATGTGAACCTCAACATCAGATGTTCATGTTGTTGCTGATGTTCAACATCAGCATAACCACACGTTTTTTTCATCCAGCATTTCTAAATAGGGAGATTTTAAAATTCTCTCATATCAAGTTGCAAACCCCATGATATTGTTGTTCAACAGGCCTTCGGTACCTGTGATCATTTTGAAGTTGTTCAACTTCGAAAATGTGCCTGGTGGGTGGATTTTTCATCTATCAGTCCCCTTGGCCGGTGAGTCAATAAGTTAATTTTGGACACTGGGGGGGACCTGATGCTGCAAGTGTTGGTCTGGTCAGAGCTGTTACCTGATGGTTATAAAAGTCACCTGTTGATAAAGTCATCTTCTGGATTTGCCTTGTCCACGTCGTGCACAGCGTGCAGAGCAATCACTAAGACTCCTGTAAATGCCATCTGAAGTAAATGAGGCTTGGCGGCACGACTGTCAAGGCGAGCGCTTTGTGCTGCTTGAAGAGCGGCATACTGTGAGTCTGCAGAGCTGCCTGCATTGATTGCACATGCTCCTGCTGTACTGCCAGTTGAAGTCGAGTTGTTTCTAAGTTTCCAAGAGGTATTTCAGTTTTTGCTGCTGGAAAATGATCCATCAAATATCTGGTACATGCACATTATGATTATGTACATACAGACCATGATTTCTTTCTTCTTTTTTTTTTTTTTTTTTTTTTACACACCACAAGCCGAGTGCCAACTAGTCCCATTTTACTGACAGTGCAACAAGAGGTAAAATATGTATTTTTGATTTGGGGTGAACTGTCTCTTTATTGGCCTGAAATATGTGTGGTTCACTTGTATGGCAGATGAACGTGTGTGGTTTATTTAACGCTTAAGCAGATGATGAAAGAAAACAAGTATTTATTAAAAAACAAAACCAGAGAGGTCAGCTGGAGTCTGTGTGGACTTCAGTTATAAACTGTTGTCGAAGTCAATTTGTCCTAAACCACTGCACTCAGGGTTCGATGTGTTCAACAGAGCTTTGGAATGAAACCTGTCTGAGACAAACAGGACCAACAGCAAAAAATCTGCAACTACACAGCACAGTGTGTGTGTGTGTGTGTGTGCAGTCTATGTTGTAATTCAATGTGACTTTGCATCTGACACGAGGTAATTTATGTCTCAGAGACCTGAATAAAGATGGATGTGTTTTACCACTAGTCAGACACACACACACACACACACACACACACACACACACACACACACACACACACACACACACAACAGAAACAAATCATCTTTGGGTGAATTTGTCCGTTGTTACGTTCAGTCTAAAAAGCTGAATGAATCTGAATCACAGGATATGCAGTAATTCCTTGACCCAACACACACAGACACACACACTTCCAGTATAAGCGGTGAAATAACAAACTCCTATTCATTGTATATCTACTTCAATCACGGCTAACGCCAGCATGGAAGCATAAAAACATTTTGAAGAATGGCTTCATTTCACAAAGAAAGATGACAACAGTGCTGTGTCAGGGCTGCACAGAGTAACATATATATATTGCATGTTCCATGTGCTACGCAAAAATCGATCAACAACGCAGCTGAACGGACATTTTCCAGTTGCAAACACGACCGTTGCCGGCCTTCAGATGTTGCAGGGCGCACGGAGACCTCGGGGGAGTGGTAAGAATGAAGAAGGGGGGGTTGCAGTGCACTGCTGCCACATATTTACAGATTTTGTTAGTGCCTACTTCACTTACACTTGAAGGTCAATAGTCCCTGTCTGGACACATGAAGACACATTTACAAGAAAAAAAGATGTGGTCAAATGTGTCCTGGACCACCTCAGCAAGTGGTTTGGGTGATCAGATCACAGTATGTCTTTGTGGTATACATTTGTATTTAGTGGCGTCCACTTGTGATCCAACCACCCCAGAAGTTAATACCGGGTGTAAACAGGGCCTAAGATGGACATTTTAGGTCTGCTTACTTTCAGTTTGACCTCCAAATAAAGCGGTTCAGATCATTTAAAAACACTTGATTTGTTTCCAACCTGTTTGATTTAGCACCCAGCAGGTGCTAAATGACGACACTATAGAATAGAACTGTAAAGTAAAACTCTGTCATGTGTCATCTCATGAAGTAAAGAAAAGGTCTACAGTGAGTGTCAGAGCTTGTATGTATGTTAATGAGCGGCTGTCTGCAGAGCTGATAAGAGCAGCTGAGAAGCAGAGAGGATCAAAGCTGCATTTTTACATTTGTTTTTTTGCAGTATCTCTTCTACAAAGAGGGAGGGCGAGATGGAAATGAGCGAACTGAGATCTTGGATTGCATCCTTTTTAAATATTCACAGTGATTATTGTGTGGAGTTTGATCTGAGGTGAGCCCGAGGCGCTTCGAGCGGCAGAGAACAAACTGGTTTGTTTTGCAGAACAGAGAGTGAAATAAATGTTAAGCAGGGTGATGGTTCAATACTGTACTCTACGGGAAGGAGTGACGAGGTCAAGAGAAACCAGATACAGTGAAAGATTCTCACACACAGCACAGGATGCTCCACACACAGGCTGAAACTTGATTTACGGATTTACAGATTTAAATGAAGTACTTGTTTTCTAGTTTATCACGTGCAATCTGAAGGTGGTGGTTCTCTGTTGAGTTACAGTTTCTATAATAAAATGTGCTGCTAAAGATGAATGAATTTTTTGTGGGCACTGTTATCTCAATCAGCCAGAAGTTTTTGATGGTAGCGCTGAAACAATAGCTGAATTTTAGTACTGATACACATTTAAGATATTATTTGATGTCTTCTGTATCTGTACAAGAACTTTGCAATAATAAAATACACTGTAAATCATCAACTACAACAATCCAGTCCAGTGTCTCTGACAGTCTCCATCCATGTCAGTGACAACATGGATGCTTCACACACAAAGATCTATACAATCAGCACAGTTTCAAGATTAAAATCATTAATTAGATATCTGACCAAATGTCTCTCCTTCCATGGCAGCTGTGGCTCAGGAGGTAAAGCGGGTCATCCACTAATCTGAGAGTCAGCAATTTGATCCCAAGCTCCCCAAACTCACCTGGTCAAATTGCAGGAGGCTGGTTTAAAAGTACTAAAACTGTCTCATCAGATTTTTAGTGAAGACAAGGTCTCAGTGAACTTGATCTTTGACCTATGACAGCTAAAACCTAGTTCACTAATCAGGTCATCCTTGAGTCAGAGGGACAACCCGAAAACATAATGCCTCTAGTCACTGCTGGTGCAGAGGGATAAAAACGTAGATTTAAATCAGGAACAACCTGATCAAAGATTGTAAATCTGTCCAGATATTTAATGTCAGTTCTCTGTTCTCAATTGTTTTTTATACTGCAGACCAATGTTCGATACCCTGGCTCTTATTTTTGAGCAAATGACTCCAGTTTTTGATGCAGTAATCATGCAGCACCACTGAACACAGATAAACAGCAGACACATCATTGTCCACAATGACTCAATCCAAACACACACTCATGTTAAACCCAGCACAGACACAAACCTCTGAACATGAGAGAGCCACCATCCATCATTCCTGTTGGTTCCAAACAAACATCCAACAGAAAAACTAACACCGTTGTGTTCCTGCCTGATTCCCATTATATCTGATAAACCTGTGTGCAGTCAGCAGGTTACATCAGGAACAATCCTCCGTCTTACTCTGTAATCTGAGAACGCTCAGCAGACACACGACCTGGTCTGATCCTTTATTTACCACAAATGTTGACTGAGGCTGTGAGCTTTCTTTCTCCAGCACTTTCTCTGACTTCTATTTCATCTATTTGTTTATACAAACTTTATTTACAGGCTTATGGCATGTCTATAAAAGTATTTCCACACATTTCTGAATTTATTTGCAGAACACACACACCAAACCAAGCGGGTAGTTAAGGTCCTTAGCGTCCCCATGTTTGGTCCCCCCTCTGTTGGGGCACCTAGCACACAGATCTGAGCTGTGAACCCTGCAGTCTGATTGGTCAGTAGAGGACGGTCACTCTGCTCAGGGCTGAGTTGTGTCTGGTTTTGCGGCTCATGTAACCACTGTTCATACTGTGGAGAATTTTATTAGTAAACTGTAACTATAAAACGAAAGGATGTTTTGCTGCCTCTCACAGCAGCTGGAGTCTGAGAAAAAATAACTTCATTCACTGGGCGACTGCCGGCAACTTTTAAGGTGGAACGTTAACTTAACACCTTAAATTTCACTGTGACAACTTTGAGCATCACTTTAGTTTTTATATGACACACACTTTTAGTAATGACTTTAAAAATACAGATTAATTTGGAGCGGATTATGTGAAGGTCATATATTCTAATCCTCACTTCCTGTGGGCTACAGCAACACTAAACCCCAGAGCTTGCCTGAGAAGGACTAAATGCACAAAGCTGCTATTTTTAAATATCATGGAGAGAGACTCTCACTGCAGCCTGTTCTATTTTGCTCTGAAAATGTGGGCGCGCAGCCTCATTCTGTGGACGATAAACCAGGTGCAGACTTCCATCTGTGTCACCGCTGATGAGGAAATTCAGCGAGTGCTGGACGGAGCAGTGAGTGACAACAACCCCGCCCACATTTAAGAGACTGTCTGAACACACCGAGGGTCTAGGTACCATGTCTGAAGGCTTACTGCTGGTTCCAAAGGTGCTGGGCTGAAAGGGTTTGGTGGAAACAGGGCTTGACACAACCCTCTGCTGTATATGCAAAATCTGTAATAATGTAGCCAAAATGCAAGATAAGTGGACTAGCTAGCTCACGAGTAAGGGACGATGTACAGCGAGTGAGTCATCATTGCAAAATGAACCCGACAGCGTGATGGAGGACTCCATCGCAAAGCTTTACAACCAATATTGTTTCATTTGTGACAAATCTGAACCATGAAAACTTGTACTGCATTAACTGTTACCAGCTACTGTTTCCACAAAAACATCAAAACCTGATGTTATAAGAGTTTCTATTTTGGATTTCTAAACAGAGTTTTTCATTATCTGTCCTCACTGGCCCACTGTGTGCAACTGTATGTTGTATGTTTTGCTGCTTCCAGAAGTATGTGTGAGACATCTTTGGGTTAAGATTTGGAAAAAGGGGGGAGAAGGAAAGAGATAAGACAGAGGAGAGGAAGGAGGGGCAAAAAACAGAGAGAAAAACTGAAAAATGAGAGAAAAGCTAAGACGTTTCGATGAGGATGAAAAGAGGAGAAGATGAAAGGAAAACAAAAGAGGGAAAACGGAGACAGAGGGATGAAGAGGATTACAGCAAATCAGGAGAAAAAAGCTCAGAGAAGATAAGGAGGGGTATAAAGGGTGTGATGTGGACAACGGAAAGATGGAACATGAGAGCTACACAAAAGATGAAGCGAAGACACAGGAGGAGGAGGAGGACACGGCTCTCAGAATCAGGGGTGACATTTCTGATGCAAAATGTGCCAATACAGCGCTCACTCGGGTAATCACAATCTCAATATTTAACACAATACCTCTAATCTTAACCGTCAGCTACAGTGCACTTTGTGCTCTGACCTTCAGCTGCCTGGATGACTCCACGTGGTTGTCGTAGATGAGGACGTTGGCGATGAGGCTCTCTCTGTCTTTGGAGAACGAGGACGGACCCTCTGTGACGTTCTGCTCAACTATCACCTTCAGCAGAGTGTGAGGACACCTGGTCCCGTCCCACACCTGGAAAAATCAAACATGAAAAAACATGACACAGATGAAAGTCAGAATCTGACTTTTGTTGTGCTGTGGAAATGTGCATTATACTGGATTTTAACCACTCAAAGTTTTTTTTGTTTGTTTTGTTTTTACCCATCTACTTTAAATTATTGAGCATTTATTAAGACGTTAGGCAACAAAAAACGTTCCAACAGTTCAAAGATACTCAGTTTTCAGGGATATAAAAGAGAGAACAGCATAAAATTCCTGACATACTGACGGAGAAGCTGAAACCAGAGAAATGTTTGATGTTTTTGACTGAAAAAAAAAAAGTGATCTTGTTGTTACTTTTTGTGGGAGAAAAATTATGACATGAAAGAATGTACGATTTGTACACTGTCCATGGTCATGGTGTGGTATTCTAAAAGGCCCCAGAGTCCTTCACTGTTGGTTTGCAATTGTGAGCTCTCTCAAGGTTAAAATAAGCTGGTAGATGTTCTGACGTCCATGGTGAAGAGTCTCCAACACCTTTGTACACAGAGAACACGATATAGGGCCGCTACAAAGTCCCTCCTTTCCACCACCTTTGCATTTTTACACAGAACCAAACAACGATGGCATCATGCTGCTCCACTGTGTGATTTTATATAGCATGCCAGCATTGTGAAATACATTTACAAACACACTATGTTGGACTGGAGTCTGTTTGACCCGTCCACTTCTACCTCCCACCCGCCCCATGCGGACTTTCTCGCTCTTTATACCATGGTAGTTGCTCTAAGCATAAAAAAAACCCGCCGCTGCTCGGTGTATCTCATACCACCGCTGAGAGGTGCCTCCGTGTGTCGGCATCTAACACTGAGTTGGGAGTGAGACCAGGTTGTCATTGTTAGCAGCCACCAGAAGAAAATGCTGACATTGCACATTTCTGCAAACCACAAAGACGTTACATTTGCACATTTCATACACATCAGAGCAACGTTTAAAAGCGACAAAGTATATGAGCTGACATTTTTTCCATCGAGAGGTGGAGGGGATGGTGGGTGGCGTGTCACCTTGGCGAGAAGCCTGCTGACTTCAGACCACAGTTTGAGACCAACAAACAACAACAGCGGTTGTTTTTCAGTGAGTCATCGTCATGTTTCCTGGAGCTTTTTAGCCCCGAATGTGGGTGTTTTTTTTTTTTTTTTTTTAGCGAAGCCTCACTGTTTTTCCTGCCAGGATAGTGCAGGGTAGCAAGAAATTGCTGTGTTTCCAGTGGGGATCGTGCTGCCACAGCCGGGTATTTCATGCCAAAAAAGATCTTCTCTGGTCGCGTTTGTGTTGTAATAAACTTTTATATTCAAGTAAGAACAACTGAAGCTCACTGAGTTCATTCTATTATTCATCAAAGTGAAGACTGAAATGAAGTTTTCCACATCACTATGAAAATAGTCGCCTTAAGATTGTTGAATCCATCATGTGAGCAGGCTGTAATATTTAATCCAGAGCATCTGAAGCATCTTCACTGTTTGATTTAATTATGTCAAAGCTGGCTGTTGTACAATAACGCAGTTGAGAGCGAAGAATGCTTCACAGACTCTTAGTTGATGATGAGGACAGGTGTTTGAGGAAAGGTATACAAATCTATTTGTCATCTAATAAACTGTTATGATTTGGAGAACATCCTCTCTTGGTTGATTGTGTTGTTGCGTAACAGCAGGCTGCAGCACCCTCAGAGAAGCTTTGGAAATCAGCGAGAGCAGACTGGCAGCACACCAGCAGACGCTGCCAAATCCTGTTCAAATTTATCTCCTCTATCAGCCTCACTGGCAGAAACCAGCCATCACTTACAGGCTCATTTCTGTTCTGAAAACTGGAGGTGGCTGGTGAAACAGCTCAGGACACAAGATAAAATACACGAGACCGCCTCCCACTGAGGCCACCTGACTGTGAAGACAGTTTACTACCAGATAGATGAAGACTAACGGCAAACAACTTCATTATTCCAGGGGGACAGATACAATATCAACTGCTTCAACTTCTAAATCAAAGCAGGTTCAAGTTTTAAAAGAGACATGGCGGCGACGCAGCTTCATAGCAACACAACAATTCATATTAACATCGACAACAAGAAGAAGAGCAGGTGACTGAGGGTAATAAAAACAATCCTTTAAGAACAAATGGAGACAAGCTGACAGTAAACAGCCTACAGGGAAGCTTCCTGGTGACGCTGATGCTGCGCTGTGAACACACGGGAACTTTGTGTTGTTTATTAGCTGGAAGCTTCACACACTGGAGGTAAACTTCAGCCTCAGATTTACTTCTGAAACCAAACCCCCACAGGGAGGCCTGAGGGGATTTCTTTTTACATTTTTATATGCAAGTCATTTATCTCTACTTTTCTCAACTTATAAAAACTGTTTGCTTTTAATTAATTATTGATGCATCCGTCTCCATCTGCGCAGACAGATCCTGACAAGTCTTTGTACCAGTGTAGTTACGAGGTAATTGTTCAAACTGTTGCCTTGCTCATTAAATTTGGGGCCTTTGCTGTGTGATGTTCAGTAAACTGCTGATTTTTCTGTAACAATTAATCAGAATTAGATTTAATGGCCAAGTATGTGTGCACATAAAAAATAGGCGGCTATAAAAAGATATTTATAAAGCACTATTGACCACAAACAAAAATAAAATTAAAATGTCTATATACAACCCAAATACCCAAAAAGTTGAGATGCCGTCTAAAAGATAAACTTAATAATTTTTTCATAAGTATACCCTCATTCTCAATTTGATGCCTGATTATGTTGAAGTTTTCAAAGTGAAATTCTTCCCCACTCTTGATTTATGTACGACTTCAGTTGCTAAACAATTTGGGGCCGTTGTAGCTGGACTGCAGGCGGACAGTCTAGTACCCACTCTCTTTTACTACGAAGCCACGCTGTTGAAACACGTGCACAATGTGTCTCATTGTCTCGCTGGAATAAGCATGGACGTCCCTGAAAAAGACGTTGTCTGGATGGCAGCATATGTTGCTCCAAAACCTGTATGTTTTGGAGTTTTTCCTTATCTGCTGTGAGGGTCCAAAGGACAGAGGAATGTCGTATGCTGTAAAGCCCTGTGAGGCAAATTGTGATTTGTGATATTGGGCTTTATAAATAAAATTGAAAAATTGAAAATTTTAGTTACCCATGATGCCATGGGCACTAACACACCCCCATATCACCACTGATGCTGGCTTTGAACTTTGAGCTGGTAACAATCTGGATGGTCCTTTTCTTCTTCAGCCCAGAGGACACAACGTCCATGATGGACTCGTCGGACCACAGCACACTTTTCCACTCTCACTGTCAGTCCATCTCAGGTGAGCTTGGGCTCAGAGAAGTCAGCGGTGTTTCTGGATGTTGATGATATCTGGCTTTCATGTTGCATCATCTATTAGGACAGTGTGTGTGCTGTGCTACTGGCTAAGCTGCTAACAAGAGTCTGTCACAGCACAGCTGCTCTTGTTCCCTGGTTCAAGGTGTGTGTGTGCAGCCATGGATTGTGTGGACTGCTGGCTTAGCTGCTAACAAGAGTGTGACGCTGCGCTGCGGCTTGTGCTTAGGCTCAAGGGTCGTGTATGTTACTGTGCTACTAGGTTAGAAACAACAGAGCGTCTGAAGCTGTACAGTGGCGACTTCCTTGGCTCAGTGTGTTTTTATTCACCACTCTCTCTCGCCATCGCCCTCATAACTCACAGCGAAACCAGTGTGGCTCCCAACACCAAAAAAAATTCCAATATCGTGCTTCCCTATTTTGTAATGTATATCGAAAGCAAAAGCCTCGTACCAAACAGTTCTCTACAAATCTGTGTTTTGTTACAAACCTATTTATGATGTTTCAACAGTCACACAGTGCAGCACTAGATTTTAAAGTAGTAATACAACGAACGCATTTCACAAAATGTTTGACACGTTTTAGGATTTTTATGGATATACTGTCAACAACAGCCAAAACACAGTGAATTCAAAACAGTCTCGTCAGATCTGGATTTTTTTTTTGTTTTTTTATTTCATAATTTTTCCAGGAATTTCATAACCGTGGAAACCCTGACTTTACTCATGTAATCACGGTTCAAACTTCAAGTCGCTTATCCAAAAACATATAAACATAATATGTGAAGTGCAGTGTTTTATGAGTGGAGCCAGAAAGGTGTGAAAACACAGGTGACCTACACAGCAGAACTGTGCCTGAACACATCTTGTGTAGACAGAAACAAGGGACTGAAGCTGCTGCTGCTTTCACTACGCAGGCTGTGCACACATCCTTTAAAACCCCATGAAATAAACTGTATTTCTACAAGAAAGGGAAATTAGGGATCACATCTCTTGCCAATGAATACATTCTCTACCACACTGAAATCAAGCTGCAGAGGTGACCCAGATGTTACACCTGCTTCAGCTTCATCGATTATTCAAAGGAACTTTTTTTAATCTGAGAACGTTTAGTGTTGCTGTCGTGTCATTCTTTCAGTGCTGAACACAACCTGGCTCATTAGCCTGTAGGAATGCACCTCACGTCATTAGTTAGTGCTGGTTTCTGCTGAAGGTTTATCTGTGGTTCAACATGTCTGTAGCTTTCTTACCCTCAGCAGGGTGCAGGTGGTGTCGATGGGAGCTTTGGCCAGCAGCTGGCAGGTCAGGTCGAAGTAGGCTTTGGGCTGAACGGCAGACAGAGGGACTGAGGGGACTGTTGGGAGGAAAGCCTGGCTGGCGGCCCAGGATCGCAGCTCCTCCACGGTCCGACGGACGTCCTGGTCCAAGTGGAAGGAGCGGCTGGAGGTCCGTGGCTCTATGGGTGCACCCTCCGCCCCGTCAAACGCCACCACAGAGAAACCAAAGGTGTTGACCAGCTGGATGGAGTCGTTGAAGAACTGAGTCTGTGAAGGGAACGAGGAATCATGTATCACAGATCTTTTAAATGTCCATCAATTTATCAATAGATGACATAATCTCAACAAAGCCACACTGGTGGTTTGAGATGTTTGAGTTCCTGCTTTCAAAACTACAGAATCATATGTAGCATTTTATTCTGGCAACAAAAGCTATGGTTATTAATAGAACCAGTCTGTATCTGGACCTTGACTCTGTGCATGCGCACGATGTCTCCTATCTGAAAGATTCTGGGGTGGTCCTCCAGCTTCTCACAGAAGATGGTGCAGCTGATCTTCTGGTTGGACTGATCTGTGATCTTCAGGCTGGAGCAGAAATCTATGGAGAGAAAACGCCCTGTGGTCAGAACTCTGAGAGACAAACATTAAAAGCAAAGCACTGAAGACAGTTTAGCTGAAAAACATAACTTTGGCAATATAATGAAGAACATCTCTGCGTTAATCATTTAGTTCTGCATAATCATTGCATTACATATTCACACTTTAAAGTTCATCTGACTTGGTGAAATAACCCAGTGTGGTTGATTTTAAACTTAATGTCATGTCACATTATTTATTCAGCATTCTTAAAGCTGAGGTCAGAATCAGAAACGACACCAAGCTGTTTTGGAGGATTTAATATACTCCCAACATGTCAGGGTTTTTAGATAAAACTCTGGTTCAGACTCAGGAGCTACAAATAAAATCAGACTTGATTTACCAGCCACCAAATTTCAGATATTGTTAAATGAAAACTACAGTTTTTTTTAACCGGGTTTATTTCCCATATATGTGGCAGTTTGCCATGATGGCTGGTTCATGGAGCTACTGTCTGTGTCTACTTTCAGTAAGATACTGAGAAAAAAACAACAACTGGTCACTCTCTTGATCTGCATCAACACTCCTTTTTTTAAATAACAGTATTTTTAATAGGATTTCAATAACGACATACAGAAAACTAATAAACAAACACATAACCAATGAGGGCGAAAAAACACAACCCCACCCACCCATCAGTACTAGAACAATCAAAGAAAGCCAGATAAGTCAAAGAGAATCCAACAGAGAGGAAAAAGAATAAACATTAAAAATGATGACAAATTATTTCCCTCGTGTTACATAAGTGGGAGAGTATAACGAGTTTCATTAAGGTTTTTCAGCTTCCATATATGCCATGACAGTTAAAAATGGTTGCCAGGTGGCAAAAAAGCACGCAGTTGATCTTTTGATGAAACGAGATATTCTCCAGTTTGTAAAGAATATATAACATCCTTAATCCAGTGTCCACATGTTTGAGGTGAAGAGTGCTTCCATTTATACAGGATGAGCCTTCTGGCAGACAGAAATACTGTCCTCTTGGGCGCTACTTGCTCTGTACTCTTTGCAGGCTTATCCTGTCAGGGTCGTGGGGGCTGGAGTCTATCAGGGCTGACACATAGAGACAGACAACCATTCACACTCATAATCACACCTACAGACAATTTAGAGTCACCAATTAACCTGCATGTCTTTGGACTGTGGGAGGAAGCTGGAGCACCTGGAGGAAACCCACGCTGACACAGGGAGAACATGTCGGAGCACCTGGAGGAAACCCACGCTGACACAGGGAGAACATGTCGGAGCACCTGGAGGAAACCCACGCTGACACAGGGAGAACTCCACACAGAAAGTCCCCTTAATATATACTGTATATATACAGATGTGTGCTTGAATCTGTGTGGATATGACTGTATATCTTAGTATGTGTGTCTGTGTGTTTCTAAAGGGTCTGATCAGATTGATTTTTCTAATATCTCTGTTTACTTTAAGAGACGCCTGAAGGATCAGCAGATATGATGACAGAGTCCGACAGTTTCCAGCCTGAACGCTGCTTTTTCTTTATCATCCCCTCCAAAGCAAAAACACAATAAAAACAGACCCAGATAGACACACACACACACACCACTCCATCACCCTGTGCTGCATGGCTGCAGGTCGACTCGGACTGAACAGTCTCATATTTATCATCTTATCACCATTCCCATCGCTCGTCTCTCGTACTTCTGACACTGTCATCTAAATGTTAACCTCTGCCTGCTCCTCGGGATCAACTGCTCTTCCTGCACTTCATGATCGTATCGTCTGCAGTGTGTTTACAGGGTAACAAAGTCAGTGACTAAACATTATTCCAGAGGTTCAGTGGATTAGATTAGTGCAGCTTCCTGCTTGATGTTGACGAGTGCTGAAACCTCTGAAGCCCCAGCAGTCAGTTCACAGCCACACTTCCATTACTGGACCATCAACACACTAAGTGAAAATATATTTTGCCATCCCACTCCTCTCCACACCTTTCTGAGTGTGTTATAGTAATAATCTGAGACGTTTCCATCTAAATAAAACTGTGCGTCTGCTCTCACTCAGGGCTGATCCAGCTTATATCGCTTCATGAAAGATCCTCTTTTCTTTTCCTGTCTGTCGGCTCATTTCTGTCTCATGAGGTGATGTGGTTTATGTGTTTGGGTCCCTTTTACCAATAACTATCAATCTTTCTTACATTTTTAAACACGACTCCAAAGAAATCTCAAACACGGCTGCTGAGCAGCTTAATGTCTCCGTCTGTGGTGCTGAAAAGGTTCAAACTTTTTTTTTTACTGTTTCACTGTATGGTTTTAAAACAGGAACTGCTCCAAAGCTCCACAGGACAAAGATGTTGTTGCACTTGAACAGAAACACAAACTTCAGGTTGAAATCGTGAAACTGAGAAAAAAACTCTCCTGTAAATAGGATATTTTTTCCAGCACACATACACCCAATAGTTATCCATTTCTTTGCTCATCACTGACCTGTACCGCGGCTCTTGAACGGCTGTTTGAAGAAGACCACCACTCCGTACACGTTGACTACAGATCCAGCTTTCAGGTCGCACAGTCGGACATACGTGTATTTTGGAGCCTTGGTCGTCCTGGAAACCTGAAGAGAAACAAGCTAAGTTACAGTGAAGCACCAGCAGCCCAGGTTATCACGCTATGCTGCAAACTGGTGTGAACACACTGATGTTATCATGTTATCATGTTTCATTCATGCAAAAATATCTAAAATAAAACTTAAGTGTTGCTGGCGGTTCATGATGTGAAGCCTTCTGCCACATCCATCATCACAGTGAGCAGACAGCTGCCAAACACACATGCTAACATGCTCACAGAGTGTGAACTGTGAGGCGACTGAGGAACCTCAGGATCTCATCATCACCTCTCTGTAGCATCGCTGCAGACTGTGGTGAAGACAAACTGAGGACATAACTGATGTTTCAAACACTGAATAACTAATAATCCTGTGTCCTGAGATTGACAGATTGTGTTATCTTGGCATTTAACTAAACAAATGTCATCTCTGATAAATGTTAAAAGCTTAGAAACCACTGATCAGAGCAACTGATAGTTTCTAACTTCCTCCGTCTCTTTAATGATTCCTCAGTCAGATGTGATATTTGGAGGGGAATAATGAAGATCTGAAAAATGAGCATACGCTCATAAAAAAAAGAAAAACAGAGAGAGTCTGTCCAAAAATGTATTTTTTACCAGCATTTGTTCAGATCAAACTTAAAGAGTCAGAACCAGCTTCTCAGACGGGAGTTTAAACTTTGATCAGATGCTTCTGAAAATACTGAATCTTTTATTTTTTCCTATTCTGTAAGTGTTATTCTGACTGTTAATTTATTCTGGTCTAAAAATGTTTATCACAGCTCCGTGTCACTGTTCTATGTTTTACTGATCAAGCATTGGCTTAATATTTTATTTCCTGTGGTTGTAAAGCAGTTAGTATCTATGTTTTGTTATGTTATTTTATCTTTAACGATGGTGGCAGATAATCTCTGTAGTGTCTTTACCCAGAATTCACAGCTGACTTCCATATTCGTTCTCATGTGTCTCTGCAGGCTGACAGTCAGACGAGCTTTAATCATGAAAGTCCAACGTTAGTTTTGCAATTTCTTAAAATTCACTGAGCAACCGAAGTGTTTCATTTCATCCCTTAAATTATAAAATCTGTCTGTAAAGGACAGTAAGGAAGTTTAAAACATTTACATGTAATCTGATCTGATCACAACATGGAGCATTTCGTTCTTAGAGCCTTTTTCTAGCAATACTACGGCTTTACTCAGGCCTCTCATTCACTACTCATACAAACCGAAAGTACTGCATTATGATTTGCATATTACCCACATAATCATGAGGCAGGAGGTTGTGATCATGTGATCTATGTCCTGCAGACGGTCCTCTGTTGTATAACGGGAACGAAGGAGGAAGTCAGGCAACATAGTGTAAGAAGCAACAAAGTCCATGTTGAGAGGTGGTCGGGATAGATGGAAGGGTCAAATAAACACAGGACTTTGACCCAGGAGGCCGGGGTTCATGACACGTGTGAAGACAACACTGACTTATTTTAAGTTACCTACATACATAATGTCATATTGTCATGTTACATTAAAGGGTAATTTGAAGATTTCCAACCTGGATCCTGTTTGAAATTCCCTGAGGGCAACTGAGCAATGTCAGAGTACGACCACTACAAGTGTTTGTTTTTGCCACTGACAGGCTCAGATTGTTCTTTTAAGTGTCGGGCAACATATGGAAACGATCATTACAGAGATAGACCTTTTATTAAAGAGTAAGATCCTTTTTGTTTAACCAGTAACATCCCGGAAATCACCATCACCAGACCAACCAGGCTCTATTTAAATAAACAATAGTTTTAGCATTATAAAACACACTTCATTCGAAGTCAACATAAACCATCTTGGTTCGTCTTCCCACTGTTTAGCAATCATCAACTCTGGTTTGATTGATATAAAGCCATAATTCACCCAGTTAGATGTGAAAGTATCCTGGTTCCATACACGCTAGTTTATTTAAATGGAGTCTGGTGGGTTTGGCAATTTACCATTACCACTACTACTGCTGCTGTGGACTATTAATAATTATTTAGTACTTAAACTCTGTAGCGTTGGTTGTGAAAGCAAATGACCACATATTATCAAATCCTCTGTTTTCCTCCAAGACTTTTCCTTTTTTGGAGTTTGAATCCACAGCTAACCTTCCTAGAGAGACTCCAGCTCGACACTGCCACGTCACTGACGTATGACGCACATTTTAGTCGATGAAACGTTAAAACATTTCTTCATTCAATGTAAAGACTACACAATTTTACAATAGTAGACAGCACTGTAGGCTTACAATCATTATTCATTTCCATATAATTTATGTCAAAGCCACAGGGAGCCACTGGAGAGGGTTTAAAGAGCTGCATGCGGCTCCAGCACCGCAGGTTGCCCCTGTAGAAACAAGGTCCAGGTTGACCAATACTAAAGTTATCCTTTAAGTATGCAACATAAAAACACCCAACCATGATTCTCTGCCTAACCCTAAACAGAAGGGGCACTAATTCTTAAGGTATCGTAAATTGCTTTTTTGACTTTTTTTCTCACAACATTTCAACTTTACCCTTGTAATGTCAGATTTTCCTCCAATGGACCTACTGTGATAAAAGAGTTCGTCAGCTTCTACTTGCTCTGCGCTGAATGTTTGAAGCGAAGTGACAGGTCGATCAAAGCACTTATTGAAGTTTAAAGGTTTATAGACACTTGTATCAAAAAGTGACAATCCTCCTCTTCAACATTATCACCACTACAGAGACACGGAGGTCTGATCCAGCCGAGGTGGCTCTGGGACAGCCGGCGGCTGACATGAAGCGTCCTGACAGATACAAGACCTCCACAACAACACACACTCCAGCAGCCTGCTCAGCTAACCGGGCCTCTGACTCTGACCTCTGTGGAGGGTGCTGAGCTCCTCTTGACGGCCAGCGGGGATCTGGGATCAGGAGGAGGCGGCAGGCGGGACACCTGAAGGACGAAGACAGAGAGGAGACGTTACAGTGATGTGTTTTCTGAGACATCATAGGAGACAAACTGCTGCTGGAGGAAAGAAACAAAATGACAGGATGAGTGAGGAAGGGAGGAGAATGGAAAATTATCTGTGAAGTATCAACTGTCTCATAAAAGTAACTTGAAGAACTCTGGACTGGACAAGAAAAAAATTGCCGCCTTATGACTGTACGCCTCCACGCATCAGTCAGGTTACAGTTACATCCATGGAGGCTTCACACACACACAGAAGATCAATGCAATCAGCTCAGTTTCAAGATTAGTCACCATTTAAGTATCTGACCAAGTGTCTCTCCTTCTGTTCCTGAGATATGGCTCGAAATGCAGAAGATTATGATGTCACAGTAAGGTTGACCTTTGAACTTTGGGATATAAAATGTCATCACTTCTTCATTTTATCAGATTGGACATTTTTGTGAAATTTAATGTGCTTGTGAGTTTTGGCTAAACGTGTTCTGTAAGGTCACAGTGACCTTGACCTTCAACCACCAAATTCTAATCAGTTCATCCTCAGTTTGTCCAACTGGTCGTAATGCCAAATTCAAGGAAATTCCCTCAAGGTGTTCTTGAGGTATCGCGTTCATGACAATGAGACAGATGAGGTCACAGTGATCTTGACTTTTAACCTTCAACTACCAAATTCTCATAAGTTCATTTGTTGAGTCCAATTGGACGATTATGCCAAATTTGAGGAAATTCCCTCAAGATATCATCTTGAGATATCATGTTTATAAGAATGACACAGATGAGGTCACAGTAACCTTGACCTCTGGCAAGCAAATTTCAATCAATTCACTACTGAGTCCAAGTGGATGTTTGAGGCAAATCTGAGGAAATTCCCTCAAGTCGTTCTTGGGATATCACATTCATGAGAATAAGACAGATGAGGTCAAAGTGATCTTGACTTTTGACCTTAGACCATTATATTCTGATAAGTTCACTGTTGAGTCCAAGTGGATGTTTGTGGCAAATTTGAGGAAATTCCCTCGAGACATTCTTGAGATATCGTGCTCATGAGAATTAGACAGATGAGGTCAGAGTGATCTTGGCCTTTGACCTTCAACCACTATATTCCAATAAGCTCATTGTTGAGTTCAAGTGGACGTTTGTGCCAGATTCATGGAAATTCCCTCAAGGTGTTCTTGAGACATCGTGCTCATGAGAATGAGACAGATGAAGTCACAATGACCTTGACCTTTGATCTTTAACCACCATAATTCTAATCAATTCAAGAATGGGATGAACTGACGGACAACCCTGAAAACATAATGCCCCTGTCTGTGGCTCTTGCTGGCTTGGTGGGATAAAAAAGTTTGAGACTGCACATGTGACCTGTGGACACATCCAGAAATGAACCGGTGAGTTAGCGTCACCTGTTCGTTGATGCAGTGACAGCTGAGCCTGAAGGTAAAACATGAGGAGGATGTGAGAGTCATCAGCAGGTAAACAGAGACTCGTCTCCAGGTGGAGTTGCTCTTGTTGTGTCTGTCTGACGCTGACATAGAGTGAGATGCACTAGAAGATGAGTCATGTTCAATTTACAGCTCACACACGATCTCATGCTCCAACAGACTGTTACAGCCTGCAGACTGGATTCACACACACAGCTTTGTCTTCCTACACTTGTAAGGACTCTAAATGATATAACACATTCCCAAGCTCCGAACCACAACATCACAGTTTACCCCACCAATACCTCAATCTAGACCTAAATCTAACCTGAACCTGAAGACAAAGTCTTAACCTTCACATTGTGCTTTAGAAGACATGGGGACAGACTCAAATGTCCTCACAATGCAGGAGGGTCCTCACTACGGGGGTTTAAACAGAAACACACACACAGATATGGCTAACGAAGCTGTGATGCATTAGTTCAGACAGAGAGGATGAGCAGTAAACGCATGCCTGGGGTCACCACCTCACTGAGTCACCTGATCATGATTCTGGGTGTCAGGGTTCAGGCATCAAATGGCTTTTATATTTAGGACTTGATGAACTACAGCACGCAAAACATCTGGGACCTTTGTTTGGCTTTTATGCATGTGCATGTGTGTGTGTGTATATTTACATGTGGGGTCTGACGCCTGATGTCTTGTTCTGTAACTTGTAAAAAGTGTGCAGAGTCTCTGGGTGGAGTGTACCTAAAATAAACTGAACTTAAGTTAAAGTTAGGTTTTGTATTCCTGCTTAAATAAAACACTGTGGTTGGTCTGTTTGTTTTTCTGACCACAAACGAGCTGCATCAGATTCCAAGTGGAAGCAGACCAAGACCCTCTTTCCAGGCGGTCTGGGTCCGGTTGTCTGGCCCACGCCAGGGGCCGGATGCACAAAAGATGCCAAAAAATCATACTAACACCGATGTGCCACAGTCTGTGAAACTGCACTCTTTGCCGTATGTTTCACTAACACGTCTCACAGCCCTCATTTATCAATCTGCCATACAAACCAGTCCAGATCAGAAACATTTCAGATTCACGACAAGTTCTTATCTTGTCAGTCGCAGTGTAGAATGATCGGCTGTCGATAAATGTGGCAGCTGAAAAAAAAAATCATAATTTAAATATCCCATCCTAGTGTATTCTAAGCTTAGAGGCCTCGCCCGGAGAGTTTACGACATGGAGAGGTGTGGTGCGGCCACGAAGAGAAACTACTCTAGAAATGACTCTGCTAACGTTGCAGGTCTGATGTAACCAACTGGTTCAATTTGGCAGCCTGAAAAGTGGAATCAGAGGAATACGGAAAAACACACAGAACACTGCAGTTGACAATATGTGTGTATATATGTTCCAACCTATACCCTACATTTATCAATAATATCATCATAAATATATATTACATGATAATAATAATAATAATAATGATAATAATAATAATAATAATAATAACAATGTTGTTATCACTTTTAATAAAACCTTCAAACTGACCCAAACCGAGGAGTGTGTGGCTGCACATATTGGGTCTGCTTCCATTTTGGCCAAAAAACGTGGCAGAAGAGACACAGAGGCACCAACAAAATTTAATCACCTTGGCTAGCACTATTTAAATAATTACACCATTATGGGGTTTATTTATTTCTTTTAAATGACGTTTCAATGACTGATGAACTAAACATGCTTTGGCTTGTCAGAGTTTAAAGAAAAAAGGTTTCAGGTATACTACAAAGACAGTCAGAAGCTAAAGCCGAACTATAGGCTACAGATCACAGTGTAAAAGTGAACCTCCACATCACTGCTGATCGCCACACAAGACAGTGAATATAAAGGGAAACTTTGCAGATATTGAACCAGCTGTGTGGCATCACAGTATCGCTGTCAGCACCTGGACCTCCACTGCCAGACGGGCAGGGATCTCCTGGGGAAGTCAAACGTTCATCTGCACATCCTGTGATGACACACAGCTGGTTGAGTATGACCAAAGTTTCCCTGCTTCCCTTCACTGGTTCCTGTACAGCAGGGTCGCTCTTTGTTTCACTGTTATAATCATTAAAAAGCAAAAGCAGCATGTGTATACATTCAGTAGGCTATACCTTCAGTAGCTAGCTAATGTTAGCTAACCCTACACTTTTCAGGGTTTTGATTTTGGAACAGGGAAGAAACAAATCTTTTTCCAACCTCTCCAGGTAACGAGTCTCATTAACACACGACATGTCCCAAGCACAACATTTAGCTCCACATCCACAAAACCAGCCTGAAAATGAAGGAAATCTGAAACGACTGCATTTGAGTCAAGGGAGCACAGCTGTGTTGCTGTCAGACCCTGGCCTGAGCTGGCCCAAAGCTACGTTATCATTGGCCAGTGTCTGGGGTGGGACTTACAGGTCAATTACCACACATTTGCACTGTAACCACTAACACGTCCGTTATAATGACAGCCATCTGTAATAATCCCTGTGTGTATCAGTGTTTTGGATGTGTCGTATCAGCTACTAAAAGCCTGTATTTCCCTGGGAGAATAAAGTATCTAATCTATCTGTCCATCGTTCTGTAAAAAAGATGCTGAAGGGTGTTTCTAGAACCATTTTTGGCTCACTGGGAGTGGAAATGCGACTCGTGCATGTGACGTGCACCTGGTTCCACAGTGATTGAGATGTATAGAACAGAACCAGGTGTGCACACAGCTTTATAAATCTGACAAGTTTTGTGCATCTGGCCCCAAGAGGTTGATCCACAGCGTTCACACCAGCTCAAACGCACCAGTTCTTTTTAAGCACACCAAAGGGTGAGGTGTGAGATTACCCATAGTGCAACAGAACTTGTTATAAATGCATACATTCATAAGATTCATATCACTTAGATTTTAAAAAAGGGCTTACATAGATGTAGGCGTCGTCTCCTGACAGCAGCAGGTTACAGGGGTGCAGCTTGTCACTACTAACTGTGGGAGATTTGCCCACAGTGAAGCCGGAGGCCACAACCACATCCTGCAGGAAAACACAAGATGAACAACAAGCAGGGATTAAAAACTGAGAGCAAAGACAGATAAATATACATCCCTTTTCCCAGAGGGAGGACAGATTGAAGCGGCAGATGTTGCATCCTTGGAGACGTTAAGTAAGACGTCACAACAAGCTGCCGATGATAAGCTGGTGTGAAAAGTGGAGATTGTCTTTTGTTAGGCGTGTCAGCTGCCCCTGAGACAGCTTTCAAGCCTGCGCTCGGGGCTGACAAAGGGACGGCAGATAGTCTGAATAATCATGTTACGGAGACACACAGCCTGACAAGACCTCTGTGATCTGCAGCCGAGCACAGCAGCTTCGGCTCTGATGACTTCCTGCCTTCAACGAGCTTTGCGGCGCTTTGAGTTCCATCAAGATGCCGCTGTAGGGAAACTGAAAACACAGCGAGACGCTGCTGACGGGAGGATTATCCCTGACGTGTTCACCGTCCCCGTCCAGGTCAAAAACAGACTGACTGCTCTGTAAACAGTAGTGACAGTATCAGAGTGGACTGAAAGTAAACGATGATTCAGAGTCACTTTCTTTGTGAAGTTCCAAGGAGCTGCGGGACGTGAGCTGTCACACCAGAGCTCTGATACATGAAGGATGCACTGATCATCTATTGTTTGAAGGAAAACGTTAAATGCTGTAATCCTCAAGGTTTCAGTCCTGGTTTATTTGGTGACACCTTCAGTTACTGTGGCAACAGCAAGTGAAGGCAGCAATCACCTCAGGAACAGCTACTCTGTCAAAAAAAAACAAAAAACAGGACTTACAGGTGACAAAAACGGTGTTTTTTGAGGCTGCCGCAAAATAAAAGCCAGTTGAAAGCTTTTAATATGAAGCAGTAGGAAATGTTTGGTTTGGATCAGCAGTAACTTAATATAGTAGCAGTGATATGACTGAAGAGAAGTGTAAACAGTGAGGCCGAAAACAATAAGATCACAGACAAACTGGATTACGTGCATGCACTGTTTCCTGAAAGGCATTTACGTTAAAATGCAATATGAATTTAGCACAGAAATGGCGGACCCCGCCACTCACAAAACACCCTAAGATATAATTACTGGATTAAATCATTAAAAGGCCACTGCAGAAACAATACCGACCAAAAATTTAATTAAAAATAAGATTTAGTTTCATGAAAATTTGAATTCAAAGATAATCTTGATTTATTACAACTTGGAATTTACTGTTGTAGTTCTGTCCATCATAAAATGATTTAGGCATAAAAGAAGTACTCAAATCTTGCACCCAAGTAAAAGTAGAAACACTGCAGTGTAGGAGACGTACAAGTCAAAATCCTACGTTCAAACTTTTAATGAAGTAAAAGTACAAAAGTATTGACACTGAAATATACTTAAGCAACTGGGCTGTGCCTGACACAGAATTATATCAGTTGAATCACACTTGGCTGTTGGTACAAATATTTGAGTATTTGTTCCTGGTGACAGTAAACAAGCCAAGTTAGTGCTCCAAGCTAATGCGTGCTAACTACGCTACAACAGATCGGCAATGTGCAAGAACATTTTTTGGAGACATCAGATATCAAACAAACCTGTCAGCCAAAAAATCCTTCTGAAACTGGATATGGAAAAAGAGCGACTAGTCGAATTTTCAGATTGTTAACAGCCAAATCTGATTCAAGTGAGTCAGGCACAGCCCTGGAGAAGACATTTCAGTTTAGAACAGACTCGACAGCAATGTCTATCTTGAGAGCATTTATTACTTCTCAATGGTTCTGGAGCACCACTTCACAACAGCATTAGTCCCACCTGCAATGCTGATTGGCTAATTGAGTCTCGGCATGGTGCTCAATGGTTGTTTTTTGTTTTAACCAATAAAGTAGAGCCCGACTGATAACAATACTATGGGTAGATATGGGTGGATCAGTCAGTCAGTAGGGAGGTTGACAGATATATTTGTGACAAAGATATGTCATACAGATATTTAACAGTTTAAGATTTCATGATTTTCAATACAGGTGTAGTGTGAACTCAAATATTTCAGTTATTGCCAGGAATTACAGAGCAATGTTTTATTTTTTATTGAATGTATTATTGATTTTATTTGATCTAAACAGGAAGAGGAGAGTCCTTTTCTTTTCCCTAGTAGCTATCAGTGGCTATCCCCAGTTAGCAAACACTATCAATGCAAGTTCTTTGAAGCTACTTGTAGCAGAGAAAATGGTGGACAGTGGAAGAGCCCATGTCACTGCGGAAGCTGTGGTAGTTGCTCTGCTTGGAGGAAAACAGAATGTAAGCCAGTATAGACTCTTCCCCCTTATATTCTCAGAGCGCAACATATTAAGTTACTGTATACCATCAGAGGCTTGATACAGCTCAGTGCACATTTTCTTCAAATACAACATATGTAAATTAATTCATCTCATCCTACAGGGTAATGTCACACTCACACACAAATCACATGAATCACTCAGCTCATTAACTCATTCAAATCACAGGCTTTATGATACAGAAAAATACAATTTCCACAGACACGCCTTCATAACAGCCAGACCTCGTTTTTTAATGAAAATAACATAATCCAATCTCATTAGCATCACATGAATATTCATATTATTAAAAAAAACAGTTCTTCATCATCATTCAACCCTCACAGGCTTAAAGGGCCCAGCTTCAAGGGAGTAACCTCTCACAACACCTCTCTGTGTGACAAGGACATCGTCAACTAACATACATCTCTTAAATAATGAATGTAGTAAATCACCATGTTATTCTGAGCTGTGACTGGTTTGGAGAAAAAGCAGAGCCAGTAAACTGTCTGTGCCAAATGTGTTAGTTCCCCATCAAGTTCATTAGCAAAATGAACAACAGTTTATTAACCCAAAGATAGCCAAGAAAAAAAAAATACATATTGCAGTCTTCATTCACACACACCTTTTCAATTACACTATGAAATTAAGTCAGTTTAGATTAAACTAACCACAAAGTCATGTTTGTTTTTGTCTCAGTTCATTCTACACTTGGACAGATAAAGAAAATTGTCACAATCATCTTTATTCACTGACCAGCAGAAAAATGCACCAAGTCACTCCACAAAAATTGTTCAGGAATGGCCCACGGAGCGTGACAAAGAGCTCTGAACGTCGACCTGGCCTTCAAATTCCCCAGATCCTAATCTGATCAAGTATCTGCTGGACGTGCCAGTATACCTCAGATCCACGGTGGGGCCACTTGAGATCAAAATTGGTCCTGACCTATCGAGGCACAGACACAGAGGGACCTGTGGTGTCAGGCACCAGGGCCTCTGCAGTAGATCCTTTGAGTCCTGTTGGTTGTGAGGTGGGGTACCAGCACGTCCCACAGATGCTCAATTAAATTAGGATGTGGGGGATTTGCAGGCCAGGTTGACGGCTTGCATGGTGCAATGTCCTGCGAAGGAGAGGCCCGTCTTAGGCCCCGATCACACAGTAAGTGTTTTGCAGGTTGCAAAATGCGACAACCTGCATAAGCAACCATCCTATCACCTCCTTACACTAACCTTCCCGTGTAATCAATCTACTGTTTATTTACTGTATGTATCCTGCAGTAATGAGTGTGTAGCTGCTGCCATGTTGAGGCAGAGGGTGTGTGTGTAGCTCTGGTTGAGGGTGAGAGGCTGTCAGCAGATAAACAGAGATCTGTGTGGGTACATGAGACCCTAAAAAAGAGGCTGGATCATGGGGAGAACCACCAGTTGGTCCAGGAGCTTCTCCTCCATCATGGACGTTTACAGTACTGCACTTAACTGCTGTTTTCTATTGAGATCGCGGAAACTGCAGTTTGTAAAGTCGTATAGCTCTGGGTATCCAGCAACCACTACCACCAGTTTCTCCTCTATTGTTTACCAACTGTAAACTTGTTGTAGTGACCACTACAGAAGCCCCGCCTCTCGAATCATCTGATTGGACAATGGGAAAAAGCGGAGATGACATGGGGCGCTTTTCTACTATAAGTTAAGGTTTTTTTCAACTCGAGTTCTGAGTGCTACGGCAAAATGCCAGGCACCTAGAGCTCAGAAGTGTGAGGTGCGTAACAACGCAAAAACAACAAGAAAACAAAAGCTTCATTATCATTAAAAACAATTTGAAGAAACTGCTTCCAGCTGCTAAAATGCTTTCTGTGTGATCGAGGCGTTACTCTGTCTCTGCCCTAACTCTAACCAATCACCCTCCTCTTGCCTAAACCTAACCAATCCAACCAATGAAGGCAAGAAGTACTAGCCAACCATAGGGGGAGTACAACATTCCTTCACGATCCTAGGAATCACAAATGTGTGTGCCGTTGCCATGACAAGGGTCACCTGGTCTGCAAATGTGTTTGGGTGGGTGGAGCCTGTCAGGTGGTGTCCACATGAGCAACAGGACCAAAAGTTTACCAGCAGAACATTTCATTGTAATGAGACAATTAATGCAATTGACCTCACCATACTGATGTACATCACCATCATATTCTGTTTTCTTATTTCTCCTTTGGTTAAACTGAACTGTATTTCTTACAGTTAGATTACATTTTATCAATGTGTCTCGAATTAACAAAAAACACTCTTGAGAGTGAAACCACTTGTCATATAATGTCTCGCAATTTATATTCATAATTATGTTCATTTCTATACACTAATTCCATTAGCTCAATATCAGAGCAATGTCATACTAACCATTCTCCTCAATTACCACATAATTGCTCATTTGTCAGAGCTATATATTTATTTATGTATTATTTATCACTGCAG